>MU223439.1:732190-752668 GCA_018584345.1 Thuja plicata | reverse complement strand
AAAACATCCTAGAGTTTATTTTTTGTGGAATTTACCGGTCAGGACCTAGAAGGGTCACTTGGAGCACTTATACATTTTTGCACATTTTGGGTTGTTTCTTGGTTCATCACTCTATCCACTGCATCAGTTTTTGGCCTCACCTTCTTATGATAATTCCTTCTAAGGAAATTCTGGTAGCCTTGTAAGTGGTTGAATGCATTTTCTCTTCTTTCATCTAGTAGTTCCAGTTCACTGAGCCTTTCTACTCTGTAGTCTTCATCTGAAATCAAGTTCTTCAATGATATCCTTAGGGATGGGATTTCCACTTTGAGGGGTAGGACCACCTCTGATCCATATACTAGGCAGAAAGGAGTGGCTCTTGTAGGTGTTCTCACACTAGTTATGTATGCCCATAATGTGGGACTAAGCTGTAAATGCTAGTCTCGCCCTAATTCATTCACTATTTTCTTCAAGATTTTAAAAATGGTCTTGTTTGTTGCTTCAGCTTGGTCATTCCCTTGAGGATAATAGAATTAAGAGAAACCTTGTTTGATTTGGAATTGTTCACATATATCTTCAACATCTTTGTTTTGGAAAGGTGTACGGTGATCTGTCAGGATGGTTTAAGGAATTCCATACTGACAGATGATATTGTTGAGTATGAACTTTGAGATATGTTTTCCAGTGATGTAAGTGAGAGGAATGGCTTCCACCCATTTAGTAAAGTAATTCGTTGCTGCAATGATTTACTTATGTCCATTAGACGAGGTTGGTGCAATCTTACCCACTAGGTCAAATCCCCACATAGAATTTTTTCAAATTGCCCCCAGTCTAGCAAGGCGAGGAAATTATGGATTGATGGATGAAGGTCAAAGGTCTCTTAGTATGTCTTGAAGTCATTTGGATGCCAAGGGCTATCCACGGGATGTGATAACATGTTTCTTTGTAAGATAAGGGACTGGACATAACAAGATAAGATAAAGACATGGTGCATTGATTGAAATGTGGTTGACAAGACTGGACATGTCAAGAGGATGCTGAAAAATAGGTTTTGAATTTTTTATCTGTATTTTATATCAAGACCAAGAGAGGGGTTTAATAGGATAATGATAGGACATGGATAGGGAAAGCAAGATCAAGAATGGACAAGGGGAAGGGATATGGATTCAAGACTGTGAAAAGATAGGAAATATGGAACATAGGGATGTGGACACCATGAAACATATAGGACATGTGATGCTTCTAGGGAGATCCCTAGCCTTGTCAAGATTAAAGTTGGAAAAATATGGATGTTGATAAGATAAGGGATATGAGGGATATGTATTAATGGAGGAAATAAAAGGAATATGATATGATAGGAAAATATGGATGGAACATGCCTCCATGTATGGAATGCAAGAGGTTCATAGATTACACATAATGCATGTTTGCCTTGTTTTCATCATGGTACTCGCCCAATGTGCATGTTTTCCAGGTTTTCACTAGTGGACGAATATTTTTTTATCTTTCTTTATTCTTCTTTTTTTCTATTTTGTTTTTTTTTTTACCTTTTTTTTTATTATTCTTCTTCTTCTTCTTCTTTTTGACTTTTTTGGAAGATAATAGACTCGAGATAGGAAATGAAGGACTTAAGAATATTGCTCTTCAGATTGTAACCTTGTAATATGTGTTACAATGGATCATGGCTATTGAAGGTATGCTCACAGATGTTGATGGGGAGATGGAAAAGAGGGATAAGATGGATGAAGTGGGATAGGGTGATGGTTTATGTGTAGGATTGGACAAGAGGATGGATGGAAGACTAGAATATATGTGTTGGCTAATAGAGGGATTGTGAGAAGGATTGATTTTGAGTGAATGGATATGTGGGAAAGAACAACATTAGCACACACCTTGAGGGCTGAAGGAGTGATGGACGAAAAAGAGATTTTGGATTTGATGGAAGAAAAGGAGATTTTGGATTTGATGGAGGATTGGTTATGAATTTTGGGACATAAGGACCCAAAATAGATTTGGAAGGTTGGAGATGTTTAAATGGATGGATAAAAATTTGGGATGCCAACTTGGATTTTTCTTTGGGATACTCTGCTTCAAGAAGCTTCTTAGGAATCCACATGGATTTTGATTGTTTATCTTTTGTGGGCCCTTAGAATGCATTGTTTCTACAAGATATTTAGGAACCCATATTGATTTTGAATTTTCTTTTTGCTTAAGGGGCCTTTGTGGCCTTTTGGACATTTCTTTTTCCTTTTGAATCATATTTTTATTTGTTTTTACATGTCGATTAGACTGGACATGTTGATCCTTGACCGCATGTGGATTTCTCAACTTATGGAACTTATGTTTGGCATCCAAATTGATTGAAAGGGGAATGTGATTCATGGATGGATAATAATGGTATGGATACTTTTTGGATGAGTGGAATTTTGTCCAAGATGTGTGCCTTTGATGACCTTGATTTAGGAAAGGAGAAGTGGATTGTGAACTAGTGGATGTAGGAATATATGGACCTAAGATGGATGGAAGGGGTGAAGGGGATGGTATATGTTTGGATTTGGATTTGGAAGGGGTACCAACATCTTGAGAATGAGTTTTGTTATGGAGGCCATGACCATCATAATTTTGTTTTATATGAAAGGGTTTTAATGTACTTTGATCATGGAGGTCTAACACTTTGACTTGATAATACTTTCTTTGACCAGTAGGATACTTTCTAAAAGATGCGAGTCCATTTTGAGGTGGATATGATATGGAAGAAACAATAGGATCATGAAGTGGACTAGAAAGGATGGAAGTAGAGGAATCCATTTGAAATGCATGGGGTTCATGAACAACTTGCATAAATGTGTTGGGATCATGAGGGGGATCAGGAGGAATGATAGGATCTTGTGACGGAATAGGAGCAGTGACAAGATCATTTGGTAGGATATCATCTTGTGGAGAATGTGGAGGATTAGGACATGGAGATGGAGGAATCATAGGATCATGAGGAGGATCTAGAGGGATGATGGGATCTTGTGGTGGAGATGAAGGTGAAGGGATACTTTGATCTTGACTTGGAAGAGGACCATCAAACTCCATATTAGGGGTGATTTACTCTTGAATGTGAATGAAATACTTCAAAAGAATGGGAAGTATATCATGATCTTGCTTAGGAATGGTAAGTGGAAGGTCCATAAGACTTGGAAGGTGAGCATTTGACTCAATTTTAAGGGTGAAGTTCTCATGAAATTGGATAGAATCATTTAGGAGAATGGGTAGGATGTCATGATCTTGGTTAGGCATGGGAAGTGGAAGGTCCATAAGACTTGGAAGGAAAAAAAATTTGCGATGGAAGGGGATCAACTTGGATAGGATGGACAAGGATAGTGAAATCTTCATGAGTTTATAGAAGTATAATATCTTGGTCAAAAACTACACAGGTTTGGTCATTCTATGGATCTTGATCTTGATTTTATTTTGGACTTGTTTCTTCATGCTTTGAATCATCCTCTTGACATAGGGTATAAATTGGAATATGTATGGTGGATTCTTGGAAGGGATCAATGTTTTGACATGAGGGAGAAGGATTTTGAATGGGACTCTTTGGAGTTAGTTCGTCTAGGAATGGATCATATGGTGGCATTAGATCTAGGATAGTTGAGTCATAAAAGGGATCAACATTGAAATCTATTATGGATAGCCCTTAGGAGATCTCATCAGTGGATATATCATTTGGTAAGAATGGAAAAGATTTCTCTTGTGACTCTTCAGGGGATGAAGGACTATGGGAAGTATGGAGGCTTCTTGTGGGACAAATTCTTCATAGGAGATAGATGTGTCAACAATGTTATTGTTTTGGAATGGACCCTTGCTAGACATGGGTAGATGATTTTGATCTTGCTCAACAATAGAATGATGTCTATGAATAAGTTTTTGAATTAAACTCTTGAAAGGTTTAGATTGGTCTCCCAAGGATGACATATTTTAAATTATGTTTATTTGGGAAGTCATCGGTAGTGGATTTGAGAAAATAAGAGGACGTTCATTGACTTGTGATCCCTTTCTTCTCATTATCCTCAAGGGAATGGCCAGGCTGAAGCACCAAACAAGACCATTTTGAAAATCTTGAAGAAAATAGTTAACGAATTAGGGCGAGATTGGCATTTATAGCTTAGTCCCGCATTATGGGCGTACAAAACTAGTGTGATAACACCTACAAGAGAAACTCCTTTCTCCTTAGCATATGGATCAGAGACGGTCCTACCCCTCAAAGTGGAAATCCCATCCCTAAGGATATCATTAAAGAACTTGATTTCAGATGAAGACTACAGAGTAGAAAGGATCATTGAACTTGAACTATTAGACAAAAGAAGACAAAATGCATTCAATCACTTACAAGGCTGACAGAATCGCCTTAGAAGGAACTATCATAAGAAATTGAGGCCACGAACCTTCAAGGTAGGAGACCTCATCCTCATGGAAAATCAAAAGAACCAAGAAGAGCGATTGAAACTAGGAAATTTTTAGCCTAACTGGCTAGGACCATATGTCATTATCAACTCTACCCAGAGTGGGGCATACCAACTGGAAACACCAGAAGGAGATCATATCCCCGATTACATAAATAGCATGCACCTCAAGAGGTTCTACACTTGAGGTCTCAATGGTTAAGGCAACTATCTACATATCCAGAAAATACCAAAAAAATCAAAAAATACAAAAGGTTACCTTGGTGAAAACCTGGCAAACAGGTGCCTTGGAAAAAAAAAATCCCTAAAAATTAAAAAAAACTCATCAAAAATCCTAAAAAGATCAAAAATCCTAAAAAAATCAATCTTCATCAAAAATATGTCCAAAGGATGACATATTTTTCATTTAGATAATTGAAATGTGTGTGATTACAAGATGGCTTGAATGCTAGAACCAATCTGATAGAATAATGGTGCATGTGAGCTTGAAATCCTGGATGTACGATTGCAAGAGGGCTTGATGCTTGAACCAATCTGACAGAGTAATGGCACAAGTAAGCTTGAAATCCTGGATGTATGATTGCAAGATGGCTTGATGCTTGAACCAGTCTGATAGAGTAATGGCGCATGTGAGCTTGAAATCCTAGATGTATGATCGCAAGAAGGCTTGATGCTTGAACCAATCTAATAGAGTAATGGCGCACATGAGCTTGAAATCCTGGATCCTTCAAATGGGTATGAAGGGTTTATTATATAGGAATTGAGGATGATATGAATGGTTGAGATCAGTCCCAGAGATAGGGAGATGAACGGTTGAGATTAAAGGGAACTGGAGAAACCATCAGTAAACTCCACCTCTTCAACTGGGAGAGAGGAGATAGAGTTTGGTTGACTGAAGAGCTAATTGTGAGTTACCTTTTAGAATTGAAGAGGTGGGTGGAGTTACCTATGTGAATTGGAGAGATGGGTGGAGTTACCCATGTGAACTGGAGAGATGGGTGGAGTAACCCATGTGATCTGATTAAGGATTATCTCTTTGAGCATAATTGAATAGTCCAGTTGTTATCACTATGGCCAGCTAGGGCATGATCAAATCTAAAAATTATTTAACACAACGTGATGAAATCACATTGCATCAAAGAGGGGCAAATTTAGACACCATAAAATGGATAGACTTGTGACTTAACATTAAAAACACTAATTTTCATCTATTAATTAATGGTTTTTTAATCGTTAATTAATCATCTATTAATGTACGCCTTCTTTTTTATTTAGAATTGCTTTATTGAATGAAATTAAATTAATTTGATTGAAATTAATTTAATTGGAAGAATTTAATTATTAAGCCTAAATCTTTGAATTTAAACTATAGGAAATTGAATTTAAATAACTATTTAATGGTAATTAATCAATTAAGGTTAATTAATTAAATAAAATTAATTATTTAATTAATTTTGGGAATTTGATTAGATGATTTGGGAAATAAATTTAGAAGAAAATAGATTATTAATTAATGATTAAAAAACTATTAATTAATAGATGAAATGAATTTAGAAGAAAATAGATGGTTAATTAACGATTAAAAAACCATTAATTAATAGATGAAAATTAGTGTTTTTAATGTCAATTCGCAAGTCTGTCCATTTTAGGGTGTCTGCATTTGCCCCTCTTTGATGCAATGTTATTTCATCACATTTTGTCAAAGAATTTTCAGATTTGATCCTGCCCCAGTAATAGCAAGTGGACTATATGCCCCCTCAACAAATTGAGCATAGAAAATGCGTCAAATGAGCATTAATTTGTTGAAAATGTGAATCACTATATGATGATGATGAATGCATTCCTATGTTAGTTATGATGTTATTAATGATTGATGCATTGATTATATGATCTACTATGCACATGTTTTGGATTTTCCTTATGCAATAAATGAATGCAATCTACTATGCACAAAATATATGAGTAAATGCATATGTTAGTTAGGAGAAAGTTAGTTTGGAATATTCTCTGGGATCGGTTGATAGATATGAATTGATAGAATGGATGAGTGACCCAAGTCGTTGTCCATTTCCAATTTTTGTCATCATTGCATCCTTTTTTTTGAAATTCTAAAGAGTGTCCAATGCATCCAGATCACATACCATCTGGATACCGCCACGACCTCTTGATAACCAGAAGGAGTAGAGAGATTGAATAGAAAGAGAACTTAGTGCACCCAAATATTGACCATCTAGGTTCAGCTATGTTCCCTATTTGAAAATAAAGAGATCCAAAAGCACCCAGATATTGACCATTTGGATACCATTTTACCCTCTGAATCAACTGAATAAAAGAAAAAAGAAAACCAAGATAGAACTCCAATGCACCCAGAGTCCATCTGGATAGCACTGTGAGCTCTTGATTTTGAAAATAAAGACCAAAAAACCAAGATAGAATTCCAATGCACCCAGAGTCCATCTAGATAACCAATAATTGAAATCCCCAAATAAGGCATACATTTAGAAGAAAAACTACTACCTTTCCTTTATGTTTGTCTATCCCAGAAAAATGTGAAGAACATTGTGTGAATCTCTAAACATTAAATATCATCCCTTCTTTAAAAGCATGATTATTGTCCAAGCATTGTTAGTTCAAAAGTTCATACTCAAAATATCTTGATCCCGTTATCTCAACATCATCATTATCTTTATCAGTGAATTTGTCCCAGGCAAAGGTCAACAAATATTATTCTTACATTATCAAAACTTTGAGATCAAGATAAATCAACATATGTCCTTAGAATTACCCTTGTCCAAACGTAACTCAGACTTTTCTAGAAAGGTTATCCTTTTATATTTGCTTTATATCACTTGTTTTAGTCACAAAATATGGACCACACTATGTCTCAAACATCTCACGGAGGGCCTTACACAAGGTTGAAGGCTAAAACTCAACCTGATGAGTCATATAGAAATAGATTCCCCACTTGGGAAACATAGCAAGAGAATGATCCTTTCAAAAATACTAGTCCTGCCTATTCATTGAGAATCCTCGTGGGTCATCTTTGTTCCAAAATGTCACAAAAGAGAAGCTCAAAGATATAGAGAAAGGCACCTATTCCACACAAGTGGTTGATTTTTTTATAGAGAGGAACCCTGAACATTTCTTATCCATGTTGATAAGGAATGGATTCAAACTCCCCGCTGAATTCAATGTGTCAACCATATGTCTAGAAAACCCTCTCGCAGGTCAAAACACTACTCGACCCTCTCAAACAGAACCTGTGGTATCTTAAATTTTCCCATCCTTGACAATAATGACATTAGCACAGACTGTGTCCAATCAAACCAACTACTATGATGACCCATTTCCCCCATACAAAGAAGAACAATAACCCAACTACTATGATGATAACAACCCTCTTGTCTATTCAGAAAGTTTCCCCAAGTTGATACATGAACAATGGCAAACTAATATGCTCATGCAACAAGTGCAAGACCTGCAAAATCAGCTAGAGGATCTTCAAAGTCAAATTCAAACAAAGTATTACACTGTAGAGGACTTATATCCCTACCATATTGACTATATATCTCAGATCATATCACAAGTCAATGAACATCCTCTTATTTTCTCAAATCCACCACCAATGACTTCCCAAATAAACACAATTGAAAATATGTCATCCTTGGGAGACCAACCTAAACCTTTCAAGAGTTTAATTCAAAAATTGGTTCATATACATCACTCTATTGTTAAGCAAGATCAAAATCATCTACCCATGTCTAGCAAGGGTCCATTCCAAAACAATAACATTGTTGACACATCTATCTCCTATGAAGAATTTGTCCCACAAGAAGCCTCCATGCTTCCCTTTAGTCCTTCATCCCCTGAAGAGTCACAAGAGAAATATTTTCCATTCCTATCAAATGATATATCTAGTGATGAGACCTCCCAAGGGCTATCCATAATAGATTTCAATGTTAAGCCCTTTTATGACTCAGCTATCCTAGATCCAATGCCACCATATGATCCATTCCTAGACGAACCCACTCCAGAGAGTCCCATTCAAAATCCTTCTCCCTCATGACAAAGCATTGAACCCTTCCAAGAATCCACCATACATATTCCAATTGATACCCTATGTCAAGAGGATGATGCAAAGCATGAAGAAACAAGTCCAAAAAAAATCAAGATCAAGATCCCAAGAATGACCAAACCTGTGTAGTTTTTGACCAAGATCTTATACTTCTAGAATTTCAATTTAAACTAAAGGAAATTGAATTTAATTAATTAATTAATGGTATTTAATCAATTAAGGTTAATTAATTGATTAATGGTATTTAATCAATTAAGGTTAATTAATTAATTAAAATTAATTATTTAATTAATTTTGGGAGTTTGATTAGATGATTTGGGGAATAAATTTATAAGAAAATAGATGATTAATTGATTAAAAAACCATTAATTAATAGATAAAATAAATTTAGAAGAAAATAGATGATTAATTAATGATTAAAAAACCAATAATTAATAGATGAAAATTAGTGTTTTTAATGTCAAGTCGCAAGTCTGACCATTTTAGGGTGTCTACCTTTGCCCCTCTTTGATGCAATGTGGTTCATCACATTGTGTCAAAGAATTTTTAGATTTGATGCTGCCCCAACTTGCCCCAGTGACCGCAACTACTAATAACGAACACTTAATGTATCAATAAAATATATAAGCAAAGAAAGGAAAACAAATGAATGCAAACCCAATTTGCTTGAAGCTTCTATTGTCTCTCTCTACTCCTTCCAAAATGCTCTTTTTTTTGTGCTCAGTATCGGTGTGGGCAACGTCTATGACCTGATAAGTGTCAAGAATTTGATAATTGAAATGTGTGTGATCGCAAGATGGCTTGAATGCTAGAACCAATCTGACAGAGTAATGGCACATGTGAGCTTGAAATCTTGGATGTATGATCGCAAGAAGGCTTGATGCTTGAACCAATCTAATGGAGTAATGGCGTATGTAAACTTGAAATCCTTGATGTATGATCACAAGAAGGCTTGATGCTTGAACCAATCTGATAGAGTAATGGCGCATGTGAGTTTGAAATCTTGGATGTATGATCGCAAGAAGGCTTTCTTCTTAAAATCAAAATGTACACCTTCTTGGGAGACCAATCTAAACCTTTCAAGAGTTTAATTCAAAAACTTATTCATAGACATCATTCTATTATTAATCAAGATCAAAATCATCTACCCATGTCTACCAAGGGTCTATTCCAAAACAATAACATTGTTGACACATCTATCTCTTATGAATAATTTGTCCCACAAGAAGCCTCCATGCTACCCATTAGTCCTTCATCCCCTGAAGTGTCACAAGAGAAATCTTTACCATTCCTATCAAATGATATATCCAGTGATGATACCTCCCAAGGGTTATCCACAATAGATTTCAATGTTAATCCCTTTTACGACTTAGTTATCCAAGATCCAATGCCACCATATGCTCCATTCCTATGCGAACCCACTCCAGAGAGTCCCATTCAAAATCTTTCTCCCTCGTGTCAAAACATTGAACCCTTCCAATAATCCACCATAAATATTATAATTGATACCCTATGTCAAGAGGATGATGCAAAGCATGAAGAAACAAGTCCTAAAGAAAATCAAGATCAAGATCCCAAGAATGACCAAACCTGTGTAGTTTTTGACCAAGATCTTATACTTCTAGAAAATCATGAAGATTCCACTATCCTTGATCATCCTATCCAAGTTGATACCCTTCCATCCCAAGAAAAAAGTTTCCTTCCAAGTCTTATGGACCTTCCACTTCCTATGCCTAACCAAGATCATGACATCCTACCCATTCTCCAAAATTATTCTATCCAATTTCATGAGATATTCACCCTTAAAATTCAGTCAAATGTTTTCCTTCCAAGTCTTATGCACCTTCCACTTTCCATTCCTAATCAAGATCATGACATCCTTACCATTCTTTCAAAGGATTCCATTCACATTCAATAGAAAATCACCCCTAATATGGAGTCTGATGGTCCTCTTCCAAGTCAAGATCAAAGTATCCCTTCACCTTCATCTCCACCACAAGATCCCATCATCCCTCTAGATCCTCCTCATGATCCTATGATTCCTCCATCTCCATGTCCTAATCCTCCATCTTCTCCACAAGATCATATCCTACCAAATGATCTTGTCACTGCTCCTATTCCAACACAAGATCCTATCATTCCTCCTGATACCCCTCATGATCCCAACACATTTATGCAAGTTGTTCATGAACCCCATGCATTTCAAATGGATTCCTCTACTTCCATCCGGTCTAGTCCACTTCATGATCCTATTGATTCTTCCATATCATATCCACCCCAAAATGGACTCACATCTTTTAGAAAGTATGCTACTGGTCAAAGAAAGCATTATCAAGTCAAAGGGTTAGACCTCCATGAACAAAGTACATTAAAACCCTTTCATATCAACGAAAATTTGGATGGCCATGGCCTCCATAACAAAAACTCATTCTCAAGATGTTGGTACCCCTTCCAAATCCAAATCCAAACATATACCACCCCCTTCACCCCTTCCATCCATCTTAGGTCCATATATTCCTCCATCTACTAGTTCATAATCCACTTCTCCTTTCCTAAATCAAGGTCAGCAAAGGCACAAATCTTGGACAACCTTCCACCAATCCAAAAAGTCTCCATACCATTATTATCCATGTATGAATCACATTCCCCTTTCAATCAATTTGGATTCCAAACATAAGTTCCATAAGTCAAGAAATCCACATGCAGTCAAGGATCAACATGTCCAGTCTAATCGACATGTAAAAATAAAGAAAAATATGATCCAAAAGGAAAAATAAATGTCCAAAAGGCCACAAGGCCCCTTGAGCAAAAATAAAATTCAAAATCAATAGGGGTTCCTAAATATCTTATAGAAACAATGCTTTCTAAGGGCCCACAAAAGAATAAAAAATCAAAATCCATGTGGATTCCTAAGAAGCTTCTTGAAGCAGAGTATCCCAAAGAAAAATCCAAGTTGGCATCCAAAATTTCTATCCATCCATTTAAACACCTCCAACCTTCCAAATCCATTTTGGGTCCTTATGTCCCAAAATTCATAAACATTCCTCCATCAAATCCAAAATATCCTATTCTTCCATCAAATCCAAAATATCTTTTTCCTCCATCATTCCATCACCCCTCAAGGTGTGTGCCAATGTTGTTCATTCCCACATATCCATCCACTCAAAATCAATTATTCTCACAATCCCTCCATTATCCAACACATATGTTCCATTCTTCCATCCATCCTCTTTTCCAATCCTATGCATAAAGCATTACCCTATCCCACTTCATCCATTTTATCCCCCTTTTCCATCACCCTATCAACATCTTTGAGCATACCTTCAATAGCCATGATCGATTATAACACATATCACAAGGTTACAATCTGAGGAGCAAGATGCTTAAGTCCTTCCTCTATTTCCTATCATGAGTCTATTATCTTCCAAAAAAGTCAAAAAAAAAAAGAAAAACAAAGAGAAAAATATTTGTCCACTAGTGAAAACCTAGCAAACAGAAACATTGGGCAAGTACCATGATGAAAACCAGGCAAATAGACATCATGTGTAATCTACAAACCTCTTGCATTCCATACATGGGGGCATGGTCCATCCATATTTTCCTATCATATCATATCCCTTTCATTTTCCTCCATTAACCTATATCCCTCATATCCCTTATCTTATCAGCATCCATATTTTTCCAACTTTGATCTTGACAAGGATAGGGATCTCCCTAGAGGCATCACATGTTCTATATGTTTCATGGTGTCCACATCCCTATGGTCCATATTTCCTATATTTTCACATTCTTGAATACATATCCCTTCCCCTTGTACATTATTGATCTTGCTTTCCCTATCCATGTCCTATCATTATCCTATCTTATCCCTCTCTTGGTCTTGATAGAAAATATAGATAAAAAAATGTAAAACCTATTTTCAACATCCTCTTGACATGTCCACTGTTGTCAACCACATTTCAATCAATGCACCATGCCTTTATCTTATCTTGTCATGTCCAGCCCCTTATCTTGCAAAGAAACATGTTATCCCATCCCATGGATAGCCCTTGGCATCCAAACAACTTCAAGACATACTAAGAGACCTTTGACCTTCATCCATCAATCCATAATTTCCTCGCCTTGCTAGACTAGGGGCAATCTGAAAAAATCTATGTGGGGATTTGACCTAGTGGGTAATATTACACCAACCTCATCTAATGGACATAAGTACATCATTGTAGCAATGAATTACTTCACTAAATGGGTGGAAGAAATTCCCCTCGCTTACATAACTAGAAAGCAGATCTCAATGTTCATACTCAATAATATCATCTGTCGATATGGAATTCCTCAAAACATTCTGACAGATCACAGAACACCTTTCCAAAACAAAGATCTTGAAGAGTTATGTGAACAATCCCAAATAAAGCAAGGGTTCTCTTCATTATATTATCCTCAAGGGAATGGCCAGGCTGAAGCGACAAACAAGACCATTGTGAAAATTTTGAAGAAAATAGTGAATGAATCAGGGTGAGACTGGCATTTATAGCTTATTCCCGCATTATCGCCATACAGAACTAGCGTGAGAACACCTACATGAGCCACTCCTTTCTCCTTATTATATGGATCAGAGGCAGTCCTACCCCTCGAAGTGGAAATCCTATCCCTAAGTATATCATTAAAGAACCCAATTTCAGATGAAGATTACAGAGTAGCAAGGCCCAATGAACTAGAACTATTAGACGAAAGAAGACAAAATGCATTCAATCACTTACAAGGCTATCAAAATCACCTTATAAGGAACTATCATAAAAAAAGTGAGGCCACAAACCTTCAAGGTAGGATACCTCATCCTCATGGAAAATCAAAAGAACCAAGCAGAGCGAGTGAAACCAGAAAATTTTGAGCCTAATTGGCTAGGACCATATGTCATTATCAACTCTACCCAGAGTGGGGCATACCAACTGGCAAAACCAGAAGGAGATGATCTCCCCGAATACATAAACAACATGCACCTCAAGAGGTTCTATGCTTGAGGTCTCAATGGTTAAGGCAACTATCTACATATCCATAAAATACCAAAAAAATCAAAAAATACAAAATATTACCTTGGTGAAAACCTAGAAAACAGGCACCTTGGCGAAAACAACAAAAAAAAATCAAAAAAAACAAAAAAAGAAAAAAAATTAAAGAGAAAAAAAATTTCTCTCTCCGTAAAAACCTGGCAAACAAGCACTATTGAGTAGGTACCTTGGTGAAAACCTGGAAAACATGCACTATTGAGTAGGTACCTTGGTGAAAACCTGGCAAACAGGCGCCAAGTGTTCAAATCCAGCTTCACCATCAATGAACGCCAAAATCAAAAGCTTGAGCACACTTCAAATGAAAGACTGGATACCCAAGCTATATCCAGAAGCACAATCCCCTCTAAGCACCAACACTTATCCATGGTTAGTACTGGTCCACCAGACTAGGGGGCGATTCTAAATGTCCTGAAAAAATTACCAAAAAAAATCAGAAAACTCATCAAAAAAATCCTAAAAAGATTAAAATGTCCTGAAAAAATCAATCTTCATAAAAAATAATAAAAAATTGGCAAAATCCCAAGCAATAAAGCCAACTTAGTTAACAACAAAGCAAAGGGCGATCACGCCAAGTCAATCAATGTCAAAACCATGAGCTTTGTGAATCAACATTGGGACCATATGACACAGCTTTATCAATCTATCAAATCTATCATCAAGAAAACTAGCGACCAAGCCAATCTGTCAAATGTCACAACCATGAGCTTTGCGAATCAGCATTGGGCCCATCTGACATAGCTTGATCAGCTACCAAAAATGATCCAAATCAAATCAATCATATCAATCGTCTTACACAGTGATGGATACACTCAAAACCAGACATGTCAGTCTTATATGAGTCATCTATTACTGAAAATAGACACAATCAAAACAATCAAGCTAATTAATCCTGGGAAAGAATTAGACATTATTTCTTTGTTATCTACTTGTTTATTTACCAATAGAATCATAGCAGTATCCAGATAGACTCTGGGTGCATTGGATTTCTATCTTGGTTTTTATGGGCTTTCTTCTTAAAATCAAGAGTTCACAGTGCTATCCAGATGGACTCTGAGACCATTGGAATTCTATCTTGGTTTTGGTCTTTCTTTTCAAAATCAAGAGTTCACAGTGCTATCCAGATGGACTCTGGATGCATTGGAATTCTATCTTGGTTTTATTTTTTCTTTTTCTTGGATTTTTCAGAGAGCAAAGCAGTATCCAGATGGTCAATATCTGGGTGCTTTTGGCTCTCTTTCTTTTCAAACAAGGAACATAGCTGAACCCAGATGGTTAATATTTGGGTGCACTAAGTTTTCTTTATATTCAATCTCTCTACTCCTTCTGATTATCAAGAGATCATAGCGGTATCCAGATGTTATGTGATCTAGATGCATTGGACACTCTTCAAAATTTCATAAAAAGATGCAATGATAACAAAAATTGGAAACGCGACAGCGACTTGGGTCACTCATCCATTCTATCAATTCATATCTATCAATCATCAACCATCCTTTATATCAATTCATATCTATCAATTGATCCCAGAGAACATTCCAAACTAACTTCCTTCTAACTAACACATGCATTACTGAGATATTTTGTTCATAGTAGATTGCATTCATTTATTGCATAAGGAAAATCCAAAACATGAGCATAGTATATCATATAATCAATGCATCAATTATCAATAACATCATAACTAACATAAGAATGCATTCATCATCATCATATAGTGATTCACATTTTCAACAAATTAATGCTCATTTGACGCATTTTCTATGCTTAATTTTTTGAGGGGGCATATAGTCCACCTGTTGTCACTGGGGCAAGCTGGGGCTGAATCAAATCTGAAAATTCTTTGACACAACGTGATGAATCACATTGTATCAAAGAGGGGCAAATGTAGACACCCTAAAATGGACAAACTTGCGACTTGACATTAAAAACACTAATTTTCATATATTAATTAATGATTTTTTAATCGTTAATTAATTATCTTTTTTCTTCTAAATTCATTTCATCTATTAATTAATGGTTTTTAAATCTTTAATTAATCATCTATTTTCTTCTAAATTCATTCCCCAAATAATCTAATCAAATTTCCAAAATTAATTAAATAATTAATTAACCTTAATTGATTAATTACCATTAATTAATTAATTAAATTAAATTTCCTATAATTTAAATTGAAAGATTTAAACTTACTAATTAAATTCTTCCAATTAAATTAATTTAATTTCATTCAATAAAGCAATTCTAAATAAAAAAGAATTCAATTATCTCACATGTTGAAAACTTTAATTACATAAAAGAATTAAATAATCAATTATGTTCAAAGAGATAATCCTTAATCAAATCACATGGATTACTCCACCCATCTATCTCGTTCAAATGGGTAACTCCACCCATCTCTCCAGTTCACATGGGTAACTCCACCCACCTCTTTAGTTCTAAAAGGTAACTCAAAATTAGCTCTTCAGTTAACCAAACTCTATCTCCTCTCTCCTAGTTGAAGAGGTGGAATTTACTGATGGCTTCTCCAGTTCCCTTTTATCTCAACCATTCATCTTCCTATCTCTGGGATTGATCTCAACTGTTCATCTCATTCTCAATTCCTATATAACAAAAACTTCATAACCATTTGAAGGATCCAAGATTTCAAGAT
The DNA here is from genome assembly GCA_018584345.1 of Thuja plicata. Taxonomy (NCBI): domain Eukaryota; kingdom Viridiplantae; phylum Streptophyta; class Pinopsida; order Cupressales; family Cupressaceae; genus Thuja; species Thuja plicata. Next base: position 736,450 of record MU223439.1, on the reverse strand, counting down.
CACGTGCACCATTACTCTGTTAGATTGGTTCAATCATAAAGCCTTCTTACGATCATACATCTAGGATTTCAAGCTCATGTGTGCCATTACTCTGTCAGATTGGTTCAAGCATCAATCCTTCTTGTGATCATACATCTAGGATTTCAAGCTCATGTGCGCCATTACTCTGTCAGATTGGTTCAAGCATCAAGCCTTCTTCCGATCATACATCCAAGATTTCAAGCTCACATGCACTATTACTCTATCAAATTGGTTCTAGCATTCAAGCCATCTTGCGATCACACACACATTTCAATTATCAAATTATCGACACTCCCAAGTCATAGATGCTGCCCACACCAATATTGAGCATCAAAAATAGTGTTTCGGAAGGAGTAGAGAGAGACAATAGAAGCTTCAAGCAATTGAGTTTGCATTCTTTTGTTTTTCTTTCTTTGCTTGTATATTTTATTGATACATTTAAGTATTCGTGATTAGTAGTTTTTGTATTGATTTCCCTATTGCAAACCGGTGCTACTATCTCTCGTCGGTGGAAAGCGAATAAACCATGAATCTGAATAGGTGTACAATATGATTGCAAATTTGTGTACAGTGATGTGATTCTTCACACTTAATACAAGAGTCTAGATTCAAATATCTCATTGGTGTCCGTCTTTTGAATTCTGAATTTTCTGATTCACTACATAGATGTTATCTATGTATATGTCATTAGTCTTTAGTTCTAATCTAGGATTAGATTAAATGATGCTATGTATGTGGCATAGGTTCAACTGGTTGTCTACAGAAGGATTTTTATAAGTAGTATTGATCCAAAGTTATTGTTGTAAGATCTAAAATGTATATATTGTATTGTATTGTATATGTTATATGATGACCTTTATATTTCAAAGGTTTGGGGAAGGTAAGATTCTCCTCCTAGCCCCAAATTTACAAAGGAAGGATTCAAATTGATTAACCACAAGAAAATGGTCAATGCACAAATGAATCAATCGATTGAAAATAAGAAGAAAGAGGAAAATCTTACATTCCTTGTTAATGAGGGAGAAGCGAGAGTGTGTAATAGATCTGAAATGATTAAAACCTTAATTGAAATGAATTGAAGACAAATACTAAGCTCAAAGTATAGTAGATCTGGAAATTTTTGTTTTTTGATGTTTGTACTGAGTTTCTAGAAATTCTACAACCGGATCTGGAACAGAAACATAGAGACCGAGAAAACCCAGAAATATTTTTCTTTTCTGAGCAAGGTCAACCTTGACCCAAATACAAATCGAGCTTTACCCCTTTATGTCGACCTTGACCTGGATTACTCTGACAAAAATTCTATTCGCAAATCCTGAAAGTTTGTTGAAAAGGGTATCTGAATCTGCTATGTAATTTGTTGTTTTGTACCTGTACCTATAAGAAAAATGGTTTTGTTTGTTGGGGGAGGGGTTTTCCTTGTTCAAACCCTGGTTTTGGAATTAAACTTATAATAGAATTGAAATTGCAGTAATAAACAAAGTAAATAGAACAATTCACCTTGCTTATGTTGAAACCCTTATGGAGGATTCGAATCCTTGGATCCACAAGTATGGATGCACCAAATGGATATAGAATGTAGGATGTAGGATGTAGTATGTAGGATGTCTCAAATCAATTTTCTTTAGATCTTCAACACCAATCTTGAATGGATCTTAGAATAGGAAGAAGATTGAATGGATATGGATGGAGAAATCTTCAACAAGACGGCTCCATAGAGCTTAAATCACTCAATGGCTACCAATGGATCTCCTTGATGAATTGAATCTTGAATTCTTGAATGATTTTGATAGATTATGCGTATATTATCCTTCTATTATCATATCATGTCTTGCGTGCTTATGTCTTGGAAAATGAGACGAGGAAGGCTTCCTTATATACAAGTCTAGGGCACAAAATTCTAGAGAGGATGACATGGGAGAATTAAATTCCAATTAGTCCTATATCCCTAGAAGTGGAACTATAATAGATATCTTTTTAAGAGTCACTACTTCGGAGTCCAAAACAGCCGACCCGGAAGCGAGAAATAATTCTTTCCAAACCCCGACATTAGGAAATATTTCAAATTTGAAATTTAGACCCTGGATCAGGGTTGAGGTCAACCCTAACCTAGGTTGGGGTCAAGGTCAACCTTGACCTAGGTTAGGGTCGAGTCTACCTTGACCCAGAAGGTCAAACTTGACCCTGAGGTCAAGAACCTCAAAATCTCATAGCAAGATACCAGGAATAGGTAGGAGAGAAGTGGAAAATATGGTAGGACAGGGGGAAAACTAGATCCAATTCAAAGACCCATTCAAGGCATTTTACATGACCCCAAACCACTTACTCAGAGGGATAAACCAGTCCTAAATGGAAGTGCTTCTATTTTTTGATGATACATTTAGCCCCCACTTTAGCAAGAGTATGCACTCGATACAAACTCTTGGTAAAGGAGTGTACACCTCCTTTCGTGATTCATGGTTCCCAAGCTTTCCAAAGGTAAGGGTTAGTAGAAAATGTTTACAATGATATAAATCCAATACACAAAGCTACCGATAATGAATAACTTGAAACGTAACCAATAAAATATACAAGCAAAGAAAAGAAAACAAATGAATCCAAACCCCAAAGTGCCTGAAGCTTCTATTGTCAATCTCTACTCCTTCCAAAATTCTATTTTTGATGCTCAATATTGGTGTGGGCAGCGTCTATGACTTGAGAAGCATCGATAATTTTCTAATTGAAATGGGTGTGTGATCGCAAGATGGCTTGAATGCTAGAACTAAAATGACATAGTAATGGCGCACGAGAGCTTGAAATCCTGGATCCTTTAAATGGTTATGAAGGGTTTATTATATATGAATTGGGGATGAAATGAATGGTTGATATCAATCCCAGAGATAGGGAGATGAATGGTTGAGATCAAAGGGAACTAGAGAAACCATCAGTAAACTCCACCTCTTCAATTGGTAAAGAGGAGACAGAGTTTGGTTGACTGAAGAGCTATTTGTGAGTTACCTTTTTGAAATGAAGAGGTGGGTGAAGTTACCCATGTGGACTGGAGAGGTGGGTGAAGTTACCCACGTGGACTGGAGAGGTGGGTGGAGTAACCCATGTGATCTGATTGGAGTTGTCTCTTTGAAGATAAATGAATATTTAATTCATTTATTTAATTAAATTTTTCAACATGTGAGATAATTGAATTCTTTTTTATTTAGAATTTATTTATTGAATGTGTAAGATATAAAATAGGGTGGGGGTTTTTAATATGTAAGGTGTTGGAAAAGGATAAGGTGGTTTGATTGTTAATTATTGTTTGATTTGATTAAAGTGTGTTGAATTCCTTAACCCTACTTTACACTTACTTGAATTTGATTGATTGTGTATTGCAATTGTGATTAGGGAGAAGATAAGATGTTCCTCTTTTATTCCCAAATGCACAAATGGGAGATCCAAGTTGATCAACCTAAAGCAAGGGCTAATGCACAAATAAATCAACTATTTGGAAAGGAGAATAACAAGAAGGATATCTTAAATTCTATTAATTATATGTATAGATATGATATATGACAGTAATTGAAGAAATAGGAGAAATTTACTAACCTTAAAGGATTGCAGATCAAAGAATGCTATTTTCTGAGGTTTGTAGACTGTTTCTAGAAAAAATGACAGTTGATCCCAAACCGGAACGTAGAGATGAACAAAACCCATAAATATTTTTCTATTTTGTTGTCGTCTTATGAAAAAGGTCAACCTTGACCCACAAATGTCAACCCTGACCCAATAATGTCGACCTTGACCTGCACAGGTTCGACAGAGAATCTGTTTGCGCCATCTAAAAGAAAGCCAAAAAGGGTATCCAGATCTGGTCTCAAATCTATTATTCTAAACCTGTACCTGCAAGAAAAAGAGGTTTGTTTGTTGTGGGGGAGGGGTTTGCCTTGGTCAAACCCCAGTTTTGAAATTAACCTCAAATATATGTAATTGAAATTGCAGAAATAAACAAAGTAAATGCTTAAATTCACCTTGCTTGTAAAAGTCCTTGTGGCGGATTCGAATCCTTAGATCCACAAGTATGCTTCAAAATGTGGAATGTAGAAAGGTAGGATGTCTTCAATCTCTTGCTTGTAGACCTCCAACACCATGTCTTGAATGGGTTCTTGAATTTGGAATAGGCTTGGAAGAAGGTGGATGGAGAGATCACCAAAAGGGCACTATGTAGCTTGAATCCTTCAATGGCCTCCAATGGATCTCCTTCAT
>MU223439.1:691617-716676 GCA_018584345.1 Thuja plicata | reverse complement strand
CCGAAATATATATTGTTTGTTTTAAAAAAATGCAGGTTTTTTTATGCCAAAATGGCCGCATAACAAATGGAAGGCGTTGAGCGCCATTTTATTTTATTGGCCGTGGAAATGGGGGTTGGGGAAGAGGCCGAGGCCCCTCCCACCACTGTGGTGGCTCTCCCACCACGACACCCCGCAGTCAGCGGCGTAATCCACTGCTGCGTGGTGGCCGTGGTGGCAAGGCCACCATGATGGTGGGGGAAGGCCTCGCGCCTCCCCTCCACCCTCCACCTTTGCTTCACAGGTTGGGGTGTGGGTGCAGCCCCACCCCGTCCTTTTTATTTTGTTTAATTTTTTTTTGTTTTTAAAATTTTATGTAAGTTTATATATATATACAAATAAATTGCTGAGAGAATAAATAAACAGTTTGCTATTTTTTTTTTAAATTTAAAAACTGTGAATATAAATATAGCAGATAAATCTAGAAGCAGTTTTAATATGTAAATATATATAACTTTAAATGTTGAGTAAAAATACATACAAGCAAGAAGTCTTAAGAATAGAAATATGTCATCATAAAGACCACAGAGATATAATGTGCACCAGCAGAGAGAAAGCCTATGTTTATAATGTCTATGAACATGTATATACAAATTTTAACTTTACTTGTATTATTGTAGATGAATGAATATATTTATCTTTCTTTTATTTAAACAAGGAAAAGTGCTTTTAAATAGAGGATATCAAGCTTAAGGGTTATATTTACTAATGACACTATGTAAAGTAGGACAAAATGTAAAAATTAAAGTTGTTCAAGAATGCATGAAGAATGTATATTAGTGCAGATCTACATGTATGCATTATTTTGCAATTGTATTAAGGACAATAACTCCAAAATATACATGTCTTGAAATCTCTACTAAATTCTATGAAGCTGTAAAAAATATGATGTTTTCAACTTGTAGCCATAAGTCCTATATCTTCCAGATTAAAAAATTTAGCACCTAAATGAACTCAAATAAAGTAGCAGATTTTTCCTTCTTTCTTTTGTCTATTTGAAATACAAAAGAAGACTTCATTGTTTACAAATATAACCCCCATCATTACAGAATTTCCTCTTACTTTGAGCACACAAATAAAATGCCAATACTATCTTTTTTGAAAGTCTTTATTCACATATCCTCCTAACTCCCATTACATATGTCATCTTCTTTTTCTTTTTTTTGAGAATTACAACATGTACAATGTATTTATAAAAACAAGATTTCAGCCTCAAGGGCTTTCACATGAACACATACAAACACAATATTCCTTTCTTTTCCAAGCTTAATCTTCAACCTTCAAGAGCTCCAATCAAGACCAAAATCTGCAAAAGATATGAAACCCAACGAGACTATGGAAAGCTCACCTCCCAACCTAGGCCTCTAAAAGGCCACCCCCGAGCTTGGGGAACCAAACAAAGGAGTGATACAAACATACAACAACCACAAATATAGAACAAGTAACACTCACAAAGACTCCCAACCAAGGCTTACACAATGGGGTCTCTCAATGACCCTAAAATAGGGTGAAGTGGACCAAGTACCCAAGGGGAGAAGGCCAAACCCAAAAGCAAAAACAAATCCCTCACAAGGCTTACAAAAAAACCGTCTTAAATCACTTCCATATTCATCAAAATACCCTTATGACCCCCATAGCTACAAGCAAAAACAACACCCTTATGACCCCCAAGAAAAGATACAACAAAGGATGGCTTCATGGAGCCCATACTCCATGATTTTTCCCTCTCCTCCTTGAGGAGAGACTCTACACCCAAGGGCTGTCAAACTTCTTCACCCCCAAGGCTAATCTTCTCTCCCAAGGGTGAGTGGGCCTTAATAATCCCAATAACAAACAACAACAAAGAAAGAAAAATATCACAAAGAGCATTTTTCACACAACAACATTAAAACACAAGGGCGTCTCTACATCCCTTAAGCACACTAACATGCTACATTCATTTTCATTGCAACATAAAAGACAACAAGAATTAAAATTCAAGAGTCCACCAACCTAAGTCCAAGCTTATGGAAATAAATTTGTTGAAGAGCTCTCTAAAGCCTAAGTCCTCTTATACAATCTTTACCAATTCTAGCCAAGTCTCTAAGTTAGAGAGTGGGTGTTCAAACTCTCCAACATGGAGAGTCGCCACTAAAAAGGCCACTAGAAACTCATGGGGAAAAGGAAAGCCTCTCATTTGTTTATCTTTCCTAAGCTCTTACAGCTTTCTAAGAATGGATTCCAAAAAGGGGAAGCTCAAAAAGGTGAGTAAGGTCTTTGCACCAAAATGGAAGAGTGGTCTATCCAAGATCATGCTTCTAAAAGTTGATTTTCGTCCAACTTGAAAATACAACTTTTGGAAGAGTTTCTTGGTCAAGTAAGGGTTATCCTAGGGTTAAAAATGACCCTTACTCATACGTATAACAAGTGTGCTACCTAAAATTGACCCTAACACACCCCTAGGTACTTTTCTAACCCCCCAAAAGTCCACTAAAAGCATACTCACAAAATTCCATTGAAGTGACCACACCTCTAGCTCTCTAATCAAGGAAAACACATGGGGATATACTTGGTACTAACCTAGGTAGGTGGGAACCCAATCCCCAAGTGGACATGTCATGGTCCTAAGTACATACACAAGTTTCAAGTGACACATACAAACACTTACACATCACTAGACACGTGGCATATCCACTTGAGAATAAAGCACAAAGAATTAAATATGAAAATAACATTTATGAACTAAATTCAAACAATCAAACATTTACATTTACAAATTAAATCATGATACAATGAGGTCTTGTCTCTCATTAGACGAAACCTTGGCTTAAACTAAGTTCACATATACCTGTGTTTGGTTCTCCAGATTTAATACCATGGTCTCATACCTGCACACTGAATCCAAATATTAGTAGTCCAAGGAGATAAAATATACTTCATTAGGAAATAAACAATATTCAAAATCTTAAGGAAACATCTACATACTAAATTTTATCACCTAAGATCATAAGCAATAATAATTTCATTTAAGCACATAATCACAAAGTAAGATTCACATTGCATGATAACTCAATTAAATGTCAATTTCTAGTAATTCTCATATCATCATTAATCCATCACATGATCATAATGTCTTTCCAAATCAAATGTCTCAAAATGAAAGGTCCATAATAAAAACATAATATAGTCCATCATGTGCACCATAAAGTATCATGTATCCAACATCCAAAATGATCAATCCATGACATAAAGCATAAAATCCAGGATGCATCAAAATATAATGTATCATGTGCTAAGTCTATCATAAGCAGAAATATGGAAGCTACGATGGGGCTCGGGGTGAGGCCTCACAAGGTATAATTATCAATTGTGTTGAAAGCATATTAGGTAAATCAATATCAATATCAATAGTCTCATATTCATCGTTAGAATCATCAAGAGTATCTTCTTCATCAACATTAATCAAAATGGAATCTAAGATGTGAATAGAATCATCATAATCATTCATCTTAACATCATTATTAACTTCTTCCAACATCTCAGGCATAGGCTGGTCAAAAGAAGATAAAGAACTTCGAAGAACAGAAGCACGGGCCCTAGCTTGAGCATGACGCTTCTTACGACATTTATTGGTAGATCGGTTACGTTTTGTATTGTTTGAAATATATTGAGATCTAGGAAGAACAACAACCGGTTTATTCATAGATTATATTGGAGGATTAGTAGGATCCTTAGTAGGCTGAAAAGCAACACTAGGAGCTTTGTTAACAAAAATATAAGCAAGGATAAAGGAGGTATGGAAGGCATAGGCAAAAGACCATTGTTAAGATCCATCTAAGGCATGCTTAACTCAATAATCTTCCAATGTTTATAGGCTTGATATGAGCGAAAACAGTTATCAGGTCAAGAAGAAAATGAATTAGGTAATGAAGGCCAAAAGAAGTCAAGGTTAGCACAATCCCTAGGCCTAGAAGGTTGATATAAACTATGATTAATTATTTTCACTTCTTCATCATGAATGAACTTAATACACTTATGGATAGGAGAAGCAACGACATGCATGGAAGTCAACCAAGGAAAACCAAGCTTAACTTGAAATTGATCAGAAGTAGGGACAACAAAAAAGGTAGTGTCCACAATTTTACCACAAAGTTCAACAGGCAAGTTAATAGATCCAAATTATGGATAGAGAAAACCATTACAAGTTTGGATCCACATATTAGATGTATTATAACAATCATGTTGTAAGTTCTTTGAAAAAAGGTTTTCTTCAGTAATGACATTGACTAAGGATGTAGGATCAACAAGACAACCACGTGTAGTTATCTTAGCAATCCTAGCATAAATGTAGAGGGGAACATCAGGAGCTTTGATAGTTTCAGAATCATCAAAGGTGATCGCGAGTTCCCTAGGTCTTTTATTCTTAGATTGTTTTCGAGGTTTAGGTTGAGGTTTCGATTTAGGCTTAGGTTGAGGTGGAACTTGAAGTTGAGGTTGAGGCAGAGGAACTTGAATAGGAGGCTGAGATTGAGGCCAGGATGGAGATACGGGTTGAGACAAAACAACATGATCCACATGTTTAGCAATATGATTGAGATCATCCATCTTTGAATCATAAACAATATCCACAGAAGATGGCTAAACATTAGTATTAGTATCATGTGTAGGAAAAGGATTCGTATAGATTTGGAGGTTTTGATTAAGAGGAGAGACAAATTTGGTCCCACTACCATCAAAATTATCAACAGATAAAGCATTAGAATCAATTAAGTCTTGAACCTTATGTTTTAGAGAATAACACTTCTCAGTATCATGGCCATTTTAACGATGGTATTGACAAAAGGCTTTGGGATCAAAGGATTTGGATGTCATCGTAGTAGGAAGAAGAGGTAGAATAGGAGGAAAAGTAATCATATTATCATTCAAAAACTCACTCATAATAGAATGTAAAGATTCCAAAAGAGTAAATGTAAGATTCAAACGAAAAGCAGTTGATGCAGAAGTGACATTGTTGGATGGAACATCGACTTGATCAGCAACTGCATTTGCTTGCTTATTTATCTTGACATAGTTGTTAGGTTTCTAAAACTTGTTGGGATTGGGAGAAACATCACTCTTATCAACTGGAACATGAGCCATTGGAGTGTTGCTCTCAAATTGACTCACTTGTAATTGATAATGATGAAGCGCTGCACAAAGTTGTTGAAAAGAGGTAAATTCAGTAAGCAAAATCTTATCTATAATATCCTTTTGCAAATTTGAAACAAACATATGCTGAATATCAATATCAAAAATAAGATAAGAAATTTGAGCATACAAATGCTTAAATCTACCAATAAATTTAGTTAATTTTTCTTTAGTATTTTGTTTACAATGCATCAAATAAATTAAGGACAATTGCGGACCAATGTTAATTTGGAACTGTTGGATAAAGGCATTAGAAAGTTTTGGAAAAGAATCAATAGAATAAGGAGGAAAGGAACAATACCATTACAAGGCCTTATTACAAAAAGTTCTAGCAAACAACTTGGCTAAAATCCTATGGTCATGAGCATAGTTGCTACAAAGGATTTGAAATGTTTTAACATGAGTGACAGGATCTCCCTTACCATTGTAATTCTCAAGACAGGTTATATCGTCTTGCTAAGGGACAGGAGCACGAATAATGTCTAGGGATAAAGGACTACCCATGTCACATGTAGGAATACTAAACTTGGATTGAGTTAAGGACGCAAGTTGTTGTTGTAAAGAGGACATAGTTTGAGCCAGACTAATGATTGTGGAATCATTAGAAGAAATAGGAAGCATAGAAACACTAGGAACACTAGGAAGAAGTGGTGGGAATGGAAGAAATGACTGGTGGAACACTTGGAACCATAGTTGGAAAAGGGTTGGAATAGGTAAAAGGAACTCTATGGTAAGAAGGTTGTGAGGTAGGTAGAGACACCGATGGAACACTCATAGGAAGAGATGGAAGTGGAAGATTCAAAGATAGAGGATTTGAATATGGAAGATATGTAATCACTAAAGGATAAGTATAAGTGGGAATATTAGGTAAAGTAACGGAAGAAGGTTCCACACTAGTGACAAGAGGAGTGAATCCTAGATCTTGAGCTTCTTGAGCTAAAGGTTTGACATTTAAATGCACAAGATGAGTGATACCATGCAAGATATTAATACCTTGATCACTATCACGAAGGACTTTCTTAAGGGCCTCTATAGCTTGATTATAATCTTAATTATGGTTTTCTTGAATAAGCCAATTTCCCATTTTATCAAGTTCAGTTGAAAGTTTTTGGACTTGTTCAGGAGGAACTCTTAAAGCATCATCCATCATGAGATGAGTGAGAATAGTTATGCTCCATAGAAGGATTGGAATCATGAGTGATCAAATTGTCATCTGGGATCCTAAGGAAAGGCGAGGAAGACTCAGGATCAAAGGAACCCATAAGTCTGTGACTTCTTCTAACCGGGATATTATAAGTAGGACTAGAGGTAGTAAATCTCATACACCATTGCAATGCAAATGAACTAAATTAGGAAAATGTAAATTCAAGAACATAAAAGAAGGCTAATCTAATATGCATGCAAGATCTAACATGAAATGTAAATCTAACACCACAAAAGAAAGAGTTTTCATAAGCGGGTTCACCAAAATGTAAGATCTAAAATGTATATATTGTATTGTATTGTATATGTGATATGATGACCTTTATATTTGAAAGGTTTGGGGAAGGTAAGATTCTCCTCCTAGCCCCAAATTTATAAAGGAAGGATCAAAATTGATTAACCACAAGAAAATGGTCAATGCACAAATGAATCAATCAATTGGAAATAAGAAGAAAGAGGAAAACCTTACATTCTCAGTTAATGAGGGAGAAGGGAGAGTTTGTAATAGATCTAAAATAATTAAAACCTTAATTGAAATAAATTGAAGACAAATACTAACCTCAAAGTATAGAAGATATGGAGATTTGTTTTTTCTAAAGTCTGTACTAAGTTTCTGGAAATTCTGCAACCGGATCTAGAACAGAAACACGGAGACAGAGAAAACCCAAAAATCTTTTTCTTTTCTAAGAAAGGTTAACCTTGACCCAAATACAAGTCAACCTTGACCCCTTTATGTCAACCTTGACCTACGTTGCTCCGATAGAAATTCTGTTCGCGGATCCTAAAAGTTTGTCGAAAAGGGTATCTGAATTTGCTCTGTAATTCATTCTTTTGTACCTATACCTGCAAGAAAAATGGGTTTGTTTGTTGGGGGGGAGGTTTTTCCTTGGTCAAACCCTAGTTTTGGAATTAACCTTATAATAGAATTGAAATTACAGTAATAAACAAAGTAAATAGAACAATTCACCTTGCTTATGTTGAAACCCTTGTGGAGAATTAAAATCCTTGGATCCACAAGTATGGATGCACCAAATGGATGTAGAATGTAGGATGTAGGATGTAGGATGTCTCAAATCAATTTTATTTAGATCTTCAAAACCAATCTTGAATGGATCTTGGAATAGGAAGAAGCTTGAATGGATATGGATGGATAAATCTTCAACAAGAGGGCTCCATAGAGCTTGAATCCTTCAATGGCTACCAATGTATCTCCTTGATGAATTGAAACTTGAATAATTGAATGCTTTTGATAGATTATGCGTAGATTATCTTTCCATTATCATATCATGTCTTTCATGCTTAGGTCTTAGAAAATGAGAGGAGGAAGGATTCCTTATATGCAAGTCTAGGGCACAAACTTCTATAGAGGCCAAAATAGGAGCATTAAATTCCAATTAGGCCTATACCCCTAGAAGTGGACCTATATTAAATCTATTTTTAAGATTCGCTACTTCAGAGTCCAAAACAGCTGACCTGAAAGTGGGAAGTATCTTTGGAATTTGAAATTTAGACCCTAGTTCAGGGTCGAGGTTGACCCTAACCTAGGTCAGGGTCGAGGTCGACCTTGACCCTGAGGTCAAGAACCTCAAAATATTAGAGTGAGATGCCAAGAATAGGTAGGAGAGAAGTGGAAAATAGGGCAGGATAGGGGAAAAACTAGATCCAAGTCAAAGACCCATTCAAGGCATTTGACATGACCCCAAACCACTTACTCAGAGGGCTAAACCAATCCTAAATGGAAGTGCTTCCATTTTCTGATGATATAATTGTGTTTATGGCTTGGAATCTCTGATAGAAGTTGATAGTTGTATCTTTGACTTTGCTTAAAGGGGATTGCCCAATGACTAAAGTACTGATCATTGAGTAGTATCTTCTGTATTGATGCATATCGGGTTAAGTCTTAGCTATATTCTGCAACTTAAAAATAAACTCTGACATATCATATGTTTTTATGTGGTTTTTGTGCTCTACCAATCTCATGCTCCCCTTCATGGTCGACGTTCAATGGGTGATTAGCCGGTTACCTAGTATCTCTCGGTCGTGTTGAGCCTATGTGAGATTACTGCTTGATTAATGCCAAACAGAATATTGAAGGAGTTAAAGGGTGTCCCCCCCCTTGGTTTTGTAGAACCTAAAGTGTATAAGGATGGATCCGCATCCTTGTTAGTTGGTCCTTTTAGTATTTTTTAAATAATTGGAGTTGGTTTCTCTTTAGAATCTGTCAGGAAATGAAAAGGTTGTTATTCAGTCATTTTAGCATAAAAAATCAGCAACAAAATGGTGACTCTGCTGGGGAGTTGAAGTTATATTATCATAAATAATGCAGGTTTATCAAGTTGAGCTACACTCCTGGCCTGTTTGTTTATAAATCCAGTCATTTTTCACCATATCCATTTGAGGATAGAGTTATAAATATTTGCAAATCTGAAATTTTTTCAGATCTTAGCTATCAAAGTGGTTGTTGTTGTTGAAGAAGTTTTGGATTTCTTCTTTATGAAAATGTGTCAAATCCTATTGATTTGCTGAAAGTATGCTATCTTTATGTAAATCTCAACTTGTCAATGTTCTACTAATGTTTTGTACATTCTCACAGCAGTGAGTGGCGACTCTGAAAGATCTCTGCACCAGTGTGCATTTAAGTGAAAGAAGTTTGATGATTAGTTGGAATTACTTGTAGCAAGGATTTAGCAGATGCTTAGAGATTCAGTGGTGGAATGACCAAATTAGAAAGAAATAAAAGAATGGCAGCAACAAAATAATTATCTAGGAAATCCTCATTTTTCTTTGAGAAAGAATCAAGAATGATGTCCCTATCAAGTGATATCAGCACCAGTTAAAAGGGAAAAGTGTTGAAATATTGTTTGCATACTACTTTGTTGTTATAAGTTTTAGCTTGTATCTTTGGCTGTGGTATGCAAATGGTTTGAAAAGTTTGGTCAAGCTCTTTGTGGTAAAAGTGAAGTGTTTGTGGAGGCATGTGGGAATGTACTTTGATTATTTCAAGCCTTGTGTATGTTAAGTGTAACCATGCCTAATAAGATTTCATAGTAGTGTAGTAGATAGGGTTTCAACATTAAATTGTATGCAACCCTAAATTTCAATGGCATTCTGGGTTACCCAAATATTATTCCATATGAAATTAGAAAATACTTGCCTAAATTTAGTGGTATAAAAGAGGAATCCACTGAGAATCATTTGAATAAGTTCATTGATATGATAGAGGATTTTGATGTTGTTCATGAGGATGTCATTATGAAGTTGTTTGCACAATCTTTAACAGATGATGCAAGAGAATGGTTCTCATTTTTATTACCACAGTCTATTAGCTCATGGAAAGAATTGGAAATAGCATTCAATGAATAGTTCAAATAATGGGTAAATGAATAATGAATATGACTTGATCACTGATTTCTTTGATACTCATATTGGAGATGAGGAGTTGGTATCCAATTTTAATCTCAGATTTATGAAAATATTGAAGAAAATTCCTGAGAAGTGTAGTCCCCAAGATGGAATGGCTTTGGTTGTATACTTGTGTGCATTTGATAAAAAGATGATTTACAAGCTTAGAAATAAAGAACCTCAAAATTTATATCAAGTATGTCATATGGCAAGGGACATTGAAGGAATGATGAAGTTTGGTTTCGTGAAATATCATAAATCTGAAAATATATTTTCTCATGGGACTGCATATGGGGTTGAATATAAAAGTTCAGAGGCTCCATGGAATTCTCAGAATGTTGGTAAGTTTTCTACCCCAACAAGTACATAGATAAATAATATAAATCAGATTGAGAATGCATATTTTAACCAGCAGTATGAAGTTTTTGCTGACTCTTCTACACACATGCAATCTCTAGTTGAGACAAAGATAAAGGAGCAAGTAAGAGATGAGATTGTTTCAGTAGTAGAGGTTCAAATACAAACTTCTAATGATGATCATGTAAGTGAGAAACATGTTGAAGGTGTTGTAAATATTAATTCAGATAATTATCATCATGCTGCTCTAGTTATGAAATTGTCTTATGTATCTCCTAGAAATGTTGGTTATGTTTCTCATGAGGCTAATGTTGAGCCAAGAAGTTGTATAATGTACTCGGAAGGAGTGAATAGGCCTCAACACGTGTCTACACTAGCTCTACATGTCCCAAATGTTGTCTTTGAAGAACCAATTAATGTGTTTATGCATGAAGCCAATCTTGCAAATAATTATGTATATGATGTTTCAGTACGAGAGCTCCTTCACACAGTTGGTGGTTTTCCTTTTCAGCATTCTCATTAGCAAGGTATGCTTAATCCAATGTGTATGTCTAAAAATATTGAGTCCCAAAATGGTCAAAACAACCTTGCAAGTTTTATTGAAAACAATGAGGATTTTCTTTTTGAAAATCATGACTATAATTGCTCATATTCTCAAACTCATATGGTTAAATGGGGTTTGAATTTTGATGATGTTGATTCAGATTCTTCTTTCATTAATGAGGATGACTATGATATTGAAAGTGATTGTGGATATAATTAAGTTTTTAATCCACTCTTTGATGAAGAAGTAGATATGGATCAACCAATACTTTTCCATTCAAATTTTGAGAAGGGTTTCCATGTGGTTCCAATCCTTTGTATGAGGACATAGTTGAAAATTCAGTTGATTTGAATGTTATATCAGATTGTAAAAAGAATGACTATGGGGACCAGGATGAAATGCCTAATTCAATATCCTTCTCTAATGATCATTCTTCTTTTAGTATTGATTTTGAAGATTCTTGTAGCTTGGAAATGGATTAAGTTTCTTATGATGAACCAAGTCTGAAATCAGAAGTTACAATTCAAAATCATTCCCCTGAATGTTGGTGTAACTTATGCATGGGGTTGAGTGTGAGAATATTTTCTTTGGTATCTAAGTGCTCGCTGAGGTAAATCATCATGATACTAGTTATGTGGTTGAGCTTGAATGTTTTAAATTTCCAATGCAGCCGGTTGAGTATTTATTTGAGCATGTCAAGGAGATTGATAACGAAGCATATCATGTTGCATATGAATGTTCACCATGCTTTGAGTACAAAGGATATTTTTTAGATTATGGATCTTTTCATCCAATGCATGATTTTTTTATGCCACAAGATAATAGGTGTAATGACAGTGAGAAGTGTGATAGTGGCATGAATTATGCAAAAAAAATTCAGAATGGACGATTGTTTGGAAAGAAGTTTTACAGAATGATCATACTGCTGAATGATGAGAATCAGAAATTTGACAGAGGTAAGTGATGATCTAATTTTTGTGACTATGGGCCATTTGTAAATAATGTGCATGTTGTATAGTTGTTTTGCTTTCAGTTGTGTGTGGTGGTTTGAGTTTTCAATAAGGAATCTGGTTTTGGGAAGTCACGAGAAGTAATCTGATTTTTGAGTGGTCTGCTCAACCAAGAGATTCTAAATCCTCTACATACCCACATGGGACATGCATCCCAAAAAAAATCCCTTGTTGGTACTCTCAAATTTGGTATAAATTTTGAGTGACCAATTAAAAAATTTCTCTAACGCAAGGTGAGTACCCCTAAAAAACTTTTTGAAGAGGCCTAATTGGAGTGCAAGTAAAATGAGACCTGATGATTTGCATGAGATACAACTTGGGGAACATGTGAACCACCTATAATAGATTAAATATAGTGGGTTACATCTTTCAGATGTCAGATTTAATATGTTTTGAAGATAGCCATTTCAAGGTGTTTACTTAAATTTGCATTTTGCACATTTCTTAATTTTATCAAATGACCTACTTTGCAGGCTTGTAGTTTTTGTCAGATAAAGAATCATGATATAAGGATTATTCCGAGGTGTTTTAGGCATGAGAGAGAATCTCCATTTCCATTTTTAGATCCCTATGAGTGCAAATGACAATTTTTTCAAAGCATTTGAGTTTGCAATTTATTCTAGTTCGCTGAGTGTAATTTGTAGAATTACTAAATGCCCTACTTTGAGGTTCCACAATGTGTACTTAGTTGAATGTCATAGAAAATTGAATGCTACCATATATATTAATCATGACAAGGTTCCCCCATGAATATTTTCAGACCTGGGCCAATCCATTTGGTTATTTTTCTCATTCAATTCCAAATCAAGTTTATGCAATTTTACTGATTTTGAAATCAGAAAGTTGGTAAGAGGTTGACTTTAGGGATTCATATTGATTGACCAGCTGATGATCAAAACAAGATAATAGAAAAATAATTTTATCCATATGTAAATGAATCTATACCTAGGGTTTTAGATCATGAGGCTTTCATCTGATAGGTTTGTGAGGCCAGATCCAAACCAGACTTATTCAAATTTCAAATCTGCACAACAATGATTCTCTTTGAGGGATCAACTTTGAGGGTTAACACTTTGGTGCCTGATGAAAATTTTAACAAGTGAGTTGACTCCTTATGCTCTCTGTATATTAGTGTACTACCAGGATCAAGGATCAAGCCTCGGGACATAATTTGATATCTTTTCAAGGGCAAATCCAAAGGCAATTTATACAGATTGCCAATGTTCACAGTTGTAGAATTGTAGAACAGACACTTTCAGAGGATGATATCATTGTATCAAATGGTGGTTTTGGGATTCTGATTGTGAATCTATACTCTTTGTGTGTAAATGTACTCCCACATGCAGTGACAAGCCCTCAAGACATAATTTCCTATTTTTAGAAGGGCTAACCCAAATCAAGTTATTCAGTTTTCAACATTCAATTGTATAACAATAACGAACTGGTCAACTTTCAACATAAGTATCTCTCAGAGCTGAAGGTGTTTTTCAAATCCATTTTGCACTTGTATTCACATGTTGGAAGCAAGTACATTTTCCTGATGGCATGTTTCTAGGAGATTGTCTAATCAGTTTTTAAGGCCAGTTCCATAGGCCAGTTGTTGTTTATGTGATCAGTTTGCAGAGGTATACAAGATGGATTGTTGTGATCGCCAATTTGATGCTTTATGGTCTAGCTTCACTAAAGGCCCTGTTTGGGTTATTTGAAGGTGAAAATCAATTTAAAAGTGATGGTGCTCAAACTAGGAGCTCAGGAACGCAACTTTTTTATTGAACTTAAATACTCAGTTTATGTTCTTTTAAAAAGTATACTATTATGTTAAATCAAGAAGCGTAAGTTGTGTACAATTGGCCAATGATATTGGTAGGTCCCCAAAAAAACCATTAGAATGAGAAGACAAAATTTCAATAGATGGAGGAAAATGGATTTCTACATCTCCATTAAATAAGTTGTTTGAAAGCTTTAGCCTCTTTAAGGCGGTGCAATTTGTCTAGTTAACTTGTTTCAATGCAGATACAACACAACTTCTAGAGATTTGAGTTGTCCTATGGCCTTCGAAATTGTCCTTGTCAAATTGAATGAAATATAATTCAGATATATTATTGAGAGCATGATAGGTGGATGTAGTAAATAGTATTTTGCATAAATAATGGCAGAGGATAGGCTGCAAAAGAAACTTTTAAACCAATGCAATTGATAGGTGTTTTAAATTTGTTTTTCAAATAAATTTCAAGAAGTTGCAATTGGAGAAGAGGCCAGCCAATGGAGATATAGCAAAAAAAAATTAAAACCTTAATGCAGAATGCCAAGAAATTCTACACAAAGTTTGAAAGGGAGAAGGCAATGCTTTAAACATTAAAAAGTTTCATGCTAATGCATTTGACAGGTGTAAAGACCAAATTCCACAACCTTGCCAGTATGCCCAGCCAGCGCCAAACATAGGATTCCAACTCATGGGTTGCACAGGGGTAGAAAGAAGGCCACACATGGTGAAGGGAAGACAAGAGGGAGGTTGTGTATGCTCCTCCTTAGTCAAAAAGTAGACCAAGGAGGTAGTCTTAAAAAACTTTCACGCAAACGCAAGGGGCAGGTTTTTAATTTTAAAGTCTGCGTAGGATGTAAAGAAGCCTGCAAAATGAAATATTAAAGGAGGCGCAACATTTTTTTTTGTTAATTATTTTTTTAAATGAAACTCCCAACACTTCATTGGCAGGTATAATGTCAAGTTCCTACAACCTTTGCCAACAGTAATCCCTTGCCCGCGCATGGAGATGGTTTGAAGAAAAACTTGTAAGAAATTACAAATTGGCAAGTGTAAATGATGAGATAAAGATAATGCACAGGGTTATGAAATGGAGATTTCGAAACAACAAGAAAATGCTTTAGCATGTGTAAATCACAAACAAGGCATGTTAACCATTTTACAAATGCCAATGTGGAAGCACAGATTGGGCACGTGAGTTTTTGTGTGTAAACCTCTAAACATTTAGTCCCGCGTGCATTAGACGTGCAACTATGTTATGGCTTTTATAGTATTATACTTGTAATACTCACAGAACTTAGTCCCACATTCACCAGGAAGTGGACATTCTTAATGTTTATAAACAACAACACTTAAATACTAATGTGAAGAGAAGAGCAGGAGGCTCTAGGTGACGCGCTTGGCAGAGGTCCTAAGCGACCGTGTCTGGCCAGGTGGTAACCTCGAAGGAAGAAAAATAGGTTTTGATGGGGCCCATAGAGATGACATGGAAAGTGATGTGGCATAGAATACCATCAGATGTGCATGGGTCCTGAGGCACGGAAGATCAATGGCACGCGATGAACCTAGATTAGATCAATGACTAGCACGATGCTTGGATCCAAAATATGCAAGGAGGTTACCATTGAGGCATTATGCATGCGCGACACATGGTGGGGCCAACAACAGGGCAGACTAAGGTGGATGGTGATGTGGTGGAATTGAAGCACAGGTATTTGAGATGGGCATGAATCTTGAGGTAGAAGAATCGACGGCTGGCGCAATGCCTTGAACAACAAATGATCAAGATCATCTCTTTGAGGCATCGCACCTAGCTGACACATGGCATTGCAATAGGTGGCATTCCAGGCAGATGAAAATGATGTAAGCACCCAGGTGGACTTGCAGACCAGTCAAGAGCTAACACGTGGCACTATCTAGTGCAATTTGGGTAGAATAGGAGAAAAATAAGGTAAAAAGCAGTGCAAAAATTAAAAGAAATTAAGAGATTAATATGCCAAGGTGAATAATTGTGCAAAGGTAAAGTGCAGTGTAAAAAATTAAAGATTAAAACATATTATTAAAATGCAAATGTAGAATTATGCACGGGAAATATTATTAAATTTGCACAATGCTTTTGAAAGTATTGTTATTTTCATCTAAAAATAAAAGAATATTCACGGGAAGGTGAAGTTGAAGTTTTAAAGGCAAGGGGCATTCCTGGGATTTTCAAATTTTGAGTAGATAAAATCAGTTTTTGGCAGTTGAAGAGGGGATCAGTTTCAGATATTTTTGGGGAATTGACAGGTGTCTGTGGAAGGAGGAATGAGGAGTTGTCTCTCTTCCCATATGTTGGTGCCCAAAAATGTTGAATTGGATTTCCTATTGATTTTCCAATTCAAAGATGGGAAACCCAATTATTTTTGGCCAACTAACAGGAATGATCGATTATGATCCTCTTCCCCTACGCTTCTGGCTCTGCAGGACCAAGGCGGGTGAGCCTTCACCTGAAAAGGCTTTTTATAGCAGATAACCTGTGTATGGAACTCAACTAATATCTCAAGATGGTAAGTGAACTTGAAGACATCAAATTGTAATCATAAACTGCAAGATTGAATGCTTTTATAAAATGTAAAATTGCTTAATAAAGGATGTATAAACTGGAATGAGCAGATGGATATGATGTCACCAAACATTAAACATTAAACTAAACAACCATAATCTAATCAATGAGTAGATCAGTGCCTTGCTCGATCTGGGCAATGGAGTCCTATCTATTCAAGTGTCACATTCAACCTTGGAGACAGCTTTGAAACTATCACTTCAAAGGTGTTATGAAATGAACATATAACCTAAGATAATTAACAATTATCTCAATTGAATATCAATTTTCAAATGACAGACCGATTGATTGTGGCCACAATCAATTGAATTTAACCATGCAAGATGAAAAGACCAATTGATAATAGAAACTATGAATTTAATCAGGAATATGCTACACCAAACTATCACTTTGAAGAAAATAAATAGATTTATCCAAAGGACTGATTTGTATAGCTAAATGGTACTTTCAATCCATAGATGAGACAAAAAAAAAACACTTATCTTTTATTGATTTAGAAAAATGGTACATCTAGTTCATGTTGCAGTTGTTGATCCAAATCTATCTATCTGCAAAATTATATTTTTTGTATCTTATTGTTCCCCTCCTCTTTACCTCGGTCCTGGTATCCATATTTATATGTTTTTGAATGGATGCAAATAAGCTTCAGACCGAGGCATCGTTTCAAAACAAATACCTAATCACTAACCACAATGTTTTATAATATACAACTTTATAATAATCAAATAATCAGTTTTGATATTTTTAAAAATATTTGTCCATCTCTTTATCCTATAAAGTTGCTTTACAAATTTGAAATCTTGTTTGGTTCAAAACTCCTCCACATAGATGAAATAATTAAATAATCCAACCAATCAAATGTATTTCATAATTAAATTCATCTCGAGAATAATAATAAAACTTTACATTTCTCCTAAAATAATTCATTTTAAAAAAAGAGGTATTTAGTGAAATATTATCAAACACATTTATTCCCTCAAGATTTTAAAAAATAAATTATTCAAAGCATATAATTAGGGTTTCTTTAAGATTTTTACATTTTAAAATAAAACCCTAATAATATATTTTTATAAATTTAAATGTATAGTTGAAACATATTAAATAAAAGACAAAGAAATGCATTTATTCACCCTAATGATTTATTTCAAAATTTACTATAGGGTAAAACATTCTAAGTATATCTCTTCCTTTTAACAGATACTCTCAAGAAATAGAATAGAGTAATTGGTTAGGGAAGGGGGAATGGGTAGTTAGGTAGTTAAGGGTTGGCTTGAGAGGTTGAGTGTTCAACTCCCTATTGCCACCCTTTTGCCTAACATTATAATTATTTTTTATTTCAAAAAATATAAATGCTTTTAACACATTGAAATAAAATATTTAAGTTTTGCTCATAAATATAAAATAGAATAATAACAATCACTAAGGCCCTTTTAATTATTTAATTTTTGGAAATAGGGAAATTATATATATATATATATTACTTCCCTCATAGTTTTGTATATGTTTGGCTCCGAATTTTGAGGTGCCAACACCATATATTCTGATTTGCTAGATGGTGCAAGGGTTCCAATTTATTGGTCTCCATAGAGAGTTTCATATTGCTGGCTCCAAGAGGTTCCAGTTTGTTTTGGTTCCATTAGGGATGTAGTTTATTGGTTTTACTAGATTATTTCAGATAGAATAGAATTTCATTGGTCTTTTACAGCTTATTGAAGTGGTATATGTCTGATTGCAAATTTGTGTATAGTGATGCGATTCTTCACACTTAATACAAGAGTCCACATTCAAATCTCTCCTTGGTGTCCGTCTTTTGAGTTATGAATTTTTTGATTCACTACATAGATGTTATCTGTATATATGTCATCAATCTTTAGTTCTGATCTAGGGTTAGATTAAATAATGTTATGGATGTGACTTAGGTTCCTGGTTGTCTACAGAAGGATTTTTATAAGCAGTATTGATCCGGATTTATTATGTTTATGGCTTGCAATCTCTGACAGAAGATGATTGTTATATTTCTGAATTTGCTTAAAGGGGATTGCCCAATGGATAAAACACTAATCATTGAGTTGTATCTTCTGTAATGATGTGTGTCTAGTTAAGTCTTAGCTATATTCTGCAACTTAAAAATAAACTCTGACATATCTTATGTTTTTATGTGGTTGTTGTGTTCTACCAATCTCATGCTCCACTTCATGGTCGACGTTCAATGGGTGATTAGCCGATTACCTAGTATCTCTTGGTCGTGTTGAGCCTATGTGAGATTGTTGCTTGATTAATGCCAAACAGAATATTGAAGGCATTAAAGGGTGTCCCCCCTTGTTTTTTAAGAACCTAAAGCGTAGAAGGATGGATCTACATCCTTGTTAGTTGGTCCTTTTCAGTCTTTGTTAAATACTTGGAGTTGGTTGCCCTTTAGAATCTTTCAAGAAATGAAAAGGTTGTTATTCAGTCATTGTAGCATAAAAAACCACCAACAAAGGGTATTGAGACAGTTTGGTGAGAGGCAGGCAGTACCAATTGGTTCTGCACAGTTTTCCAGGTGTGTGATGGATGTCAGAGGTTGGGGACATGTTATCCCTATACAGACTACAATGGAACAATTCCCCACTTTGGCACTGTTGAGATGGTAGTGAAGATCAGACGTTGGAGATGTTGAGACTACTGTTAAGTATGATGTTTGGTGGAATACACATAAACCTATACCATACATGGATCCGGGAGAACCAGTTCTTATTGATATGCATCGATGATCCCAACAACCAAGGATGAGACATGGGAGATGGGGTAGGAGAGCATGATAGGGTGGTCGAGAAGGGAGAGGATGAGGTGGGAGAGGTGATGGAGGAGGAGGAGATGATGGTGTTGGTAGAGATGGTGGTGATCATGGAGGAGGGAGAGATGGTGGATGAGGGAGAGGGAGAGATGGAGGGTGAGGAGGAGGGAGAGATGGAGGGAGAGACAGAGAGAGATATGGAGGATGAGGAGGTGGAAATGGAGGATGAGAAGGCGGTGATGGAGGAGATAGAGGTGGAGATGGTGGAGATGGTGTAGGGGTTACCATTGCATTTATTGTTAATTGGAAAGATTAGGTACTGAGAGAGGGGTTTGAATCAGTACTAACAAACTTATACCTCTTTTGCACTTGATTGAACTTTAAACCATTAAACATAAACTGACAGCAACATTAATCGATAGTATCTACAATATTACCGATATGTCGTAAATTAAAAATATAAAGTAAATAATAGTAACACATAATCAGATCCACACACCCATAACACCAATTTTTGGTCTCAGAAAAATCCTTGGTCAGAGGGAAAAACTGTGGTGGAAATGGCACCCACACCTCTTCACTGCAAAAAAAATGTTTTGCTTGTTAGAGCTTACAATATGTCACCTTCTGAGTGACACACCCGATTAGGAGTGATTGATACATTGTTAAGTGTATCTACAGTCCTATTAAGACTACTCTGCTAAGATATTTAATCATGCATGTACGACATTCACCCTATTAAAGGATTTACAAAAATATCACATAAAAATGAACTTAACAGTCCTGTTAGAGACTACCCAGTTAAGGGATTTACAATACCTTGTAGAAACTATTAGGATTATTCACAATATAGTAATTG
The DNA here is from genome assembly GCA_018584345.1 of Thuja plicata. Taxonomy (NCBI): domain Eukaryota; kingdom Viridiplantae; phylum Streptophyta; class Pinopsida; order Cupressales; family Cupressaceae; genus Thuja; species Thuja plicata. The sequence goes on along the minus strand of MU223439.1, from coordinate 696,956 downwards.
ACTTGTATACGCTTCCTTCCAAAGCTTGTCAGATCCCTTATGCTCTAAATCTTTGTTCTCAATTCTTTTATACTTGATTCGCTTCTCTTCTCAATTCGTCCTCGTAACTTCTCCTCAAAAAATAGTACATAATTTATTCCTTAAGCTTTTATCATCGAATATCCTTAATTTATCCTTCATTTCTGACATTTGATCTTAGGGTTAATAAAAAACTTAATCTTGATCATTCCATAAATCATTTTCCTATTCTTCCTCTTGTAGGTTGCTGCGTGATTTTCCTTACGACTGATATGTTATCTCAATAGATTATTTTGTTTTCATTAGTTTAGGCAAAGTCATATGAATTAGAAGATTCAATCGGTGAAAGGTGGAAAAGTAAATATATGAGGAGCCAGTAATGTACACCAAGCAAGGTAGTGAATTTGGTAAAGCGTAGGAACTACACTCAGAGCACACAATTTACCAAACACTGAGTGCACAGACAATACACCGAGTTGACAATTACCGAGTACAGAAGAGCAAGTTAACCGAGTGAAGGTAAGTTACTCTACCAAGTTACTTAAGTGATTGTAAAGCGATAAGGACACATTTAATACATTGTTACAGTATTAATTGTGATTCTACAATGCATGAAGATGAGTTTATTACATGATCAACGATCGAAATAATTCAAAGAGAAGATCTGAGGAGAAGATTAAGTGGTTAATCAAAGATTGTTATTTCCAAGAAAAACACTAAGTACCAAGGTAAAAGTGACACAGTCACCGAGCGGAAAAGAAGATCTAACTGTCAAAATAATTTATTAGCAACCTAACACATGAGATTAAGAGGCAACAAATCTTATACTTAAAGGATGATTTACATAACAGAAGTGAGAGATAGAGATGACAGATGAGAAAGAGATAGAGTACAAAGAAGGTTGTTATTGAAGAACAAAAATTAGAGCAGAGTGCACCGAGAGGATATCTTGCTACAATAGATAAAATCTGAGTAGTGTTACAGATTACAATTGAGGTAACACAAGTATTTCAGAGCACATAGAGTTTGATCAGCATTTGTAATTGATTCAATATAGAAAACATTTAAAAGTTGTTAATACTATTGTATTGAGAGCTAGAAATCTCAATAGTGGGTAGATCGTAACCGATTTGATATTTATAAAACCTTTAACAGGGTACATCTCTAAGTGTAGAGATTGTAAAATCCTCTAACCAGGTAGACCTAGCAAGTCTTGTATACTCTTAACTGGGTAACCTATCAAAATGGATAAATTATGTAAGCTCTAACCGAGCACCCTTTATATTGCAGTTAGTGAAGGTTGTGGGGGTGATCCCCACCGCAGTTTTGTCCTCTAACCAAGGATTTCTGCGTAAACAAAATCATGGAGTTATGAGTTCATTTACTTGAATGGTTTTGTGTTATGTTTTATGTTTTATTTCAAGTTATTGAATTCGGTAAACAACAACAACATTATACAGTTTAAGTTACAAAATTTTTTGTGGTACTGATTCACCCCTCCCCTCCCAGTCCCAATTTTCCATAGTCATTCCAAAAATTGGTATCAGAGCTTCTACTCTTGAGTTATAGGGTTTGACCACCTGAGAGTTAAAGATCCTAGTCATGGAAAGTTCTAGGCAATTCAAAATAATTGATGGTCTTGAATCCGAGTTGGAAGGTGCAAGAGAGTTAATCATTGATCTAAAGAAGAAACTTGAGAGATCTCTAAGGGTTAGACTGAGAATTTATGATGAACTAAAGGTTACACAAGAACAAGTTGATACACTTGAAACAACATATGAAGGTAGTGTTACTGATGAATCTGACACAACTATAAAAGAACTACTGGAAAAGAATGATACACTTACTGAGAAGTTGAACCTAATGAAGATAGATCTTGAAACTAACATGATAAGAATGACTGAATTGATTAAAGGAAAGAGGATTGCTGAAGATGAAAAGAAAATGGTAGAAGATGATAAAAGACAAGTTGAAATGAAGCGATTGGAAAAAGATAATTAGATCATGAGAATGACACAAGTTCACTATGACATGACTGATCAACTTCAAAGTGAAAATCAAGATAACATCATTAAAGAGTTTGAGAATCAAGAACTGAAAGATGAAATTGAAAGAATGAATCAAAGACTGGAAGTTGAGAAAGATGAAAATGCAATACTAAAAAGAAACGAAGAAGCACTAAAATGTCTGGATCAACAATTCAAGAATCAGAAGCAAAGAAATGACAAAACAGGTATTGGATTCAAAGAGGACATCACCTTCGAGAAAGGAGAGTCGTCAAAAGCACAGAAAGATGAAAGTACTACATCCCCATTGAGACAAAAAAAATCCAGTTTGCAATTACTATGGGAAGTTTGGACATACTTGTAATGTATGTAGGAGTAGGAAAGGTAAATCACTAAGTATAGCTAAGTTTGATGGCTATTGTTTTAGATGCAATAGGTATGGACATCAAGCATTTGAATGCAGGACTAATCTTGCTAAAAATACAAGGAAACCTAAGTTTGATGGTTATTGCAAGAATTGTAATAAGTTTGGACACAAAGTTGAAGAGTACAAAAAAAAGAAAACAAATGACAATTGGAAGCCTAATAGAGAGAATGCTAAAACTAATTGAGCGGGCATTTCTATACCATGGGATTATATACAATAATTTCATGTTTATCCCATGGAAGGTATGGACACATTGTTGCAAATTGCATGTTGATGCATGGAAGGAACAATAGAAGAGCATGGAAAATAATTTTGGATTGATGGCGGAGCGCAGGAGGAGGTTAGGGTTTCGCAGCCATGGCGGTGACTTGCAGAGATGGCTACCAAGGCCAGCCTAAAATGGCTCGGGACAATCTTGGAGACCCCCACGACCTTGGGATTTTTTCTAGGAGAAAATCTATAGACAGGAACACACTTGTAGAGCAGCGGCTGGACCTCACAGAAAGGATGTTTCGACCACTACCCAAGGGAAGGAGACACGACCTAACTAGAAATGGATTCAAAGACACGAGGGTTGGCCGTTAACATCTGGAGGACTCACGAAAGATGTCCCATCCCCAGTAGAAAACAAGGTGATAGACATTCGAGTAGACATAGAGGAATGGAAGACTTCGGTTAAGATGCTTAAGGACTGAGCCTTTTTCTTGAAATGGGGAGGTGGGTGGCCACCATTGCCCAAACTGCATTGTTGGGTCAATGAGACTTGGGGGCAGGAAGTAATCATTAAAACCCTTAACAACGGTTTCTTCTTGTTAATCATGGTGTCCAAACATGACAAAACAAGAGTCGTGTTTAATGGGCCCTTCTTGATGGAGGGATTTGGCTTCTATATCAAAGATTGGATTCCCAACTTTAACCCTAAACAAGCAAAAGTGGAAGAGGTTCCCATTTGGATCAGATTATACAATCTCCTGTATGATTATTGGACCTCGGGGATCTTCAAGATGGTAGGAGATAAACTAGGGAAGTTCATCAAAGCGAATGAAGCTATTGAATAGAAGGATTTTAGCCAATACGCAAGAATTTGTATTATGTGGCAGCCACATCCGCTACTGCCACATGCAGTAGAGATTCGAATGGCTGAGGGAAATTGGTGGCAAGAAATAGAGGTAGAGGAAGCAATCAGCTGATGTAGTAGCTACAAGGAATGGGGACATACGGTGGAGACATGCTCAGTCAAAAGGAATGGCAAAAAGAAGTTAGAGGAATCTCCAGCAGGTTTCGTAGGCACACGGGAACCATGACCCTCCAAATCTTGGGATGGAGAGGTTCCAAGGCCTGGGGAGACAGTTGAAGAAAAAAGTTTGGAAGAGAGGGAGGGAGATGTGGCGATCTCATGTGATGGGCTTAATCACTTCGGCACAGGACGAATCACTACTGAGGCTCTGGAAGGAAACTACCCTCAAGACCCACAACAAGCAGTGACCGTGGAGTCAGTTCTTGGGGTGGTTGAAGAGGACTCCCGCATGGTCATGGATGATAGTGTGAACCCAGTCCCAGATACTAAGGTGTAGAGCATGAACTTGGAGAAATCCACTAATACTGAGCTGGTTTACCCAGATTGGGGCAGGATGAGAAAATTAAAAAAAATTAAAAAAACCTTTGTTTTTCTAAGGTTTTTATGCGTTTAAATAACGCGTGCTGTGTAAATGTTTTGTGGCTGCCACCGCCGAGCCACCGCCACCGACCGGTGACCGGCCCGCCACCATGCGCACTCCGTGCCCCGGCCTTCCCACAGCTTCAGCCTCTGCATAGTCTACCGCCCGGCTCCGCCGCCTCCCAGCCCCGCCGCCACCAGTGGTCCCAGCTCCGCTGGTCAGCCACCTCTGCAGCCACTCCGGGAGCCCTTCACAGCCCGTGCCACCAGGCTTCCGCCCGGCCACCGCTCCGCCGGTGGCGGGCTTTTTTGTTAGCCCTACGGGCCCCTTAGCGGTAGCGGGTGGTCCTATCAGTGACCGAGGGCCTCGGTCCAGCCCCTGTGTGGGCCATGCGACCGAGGGCCAGTCTGTGCGTAGCCCCAGGGGCTTAAAAATTTTTTTTGAGGCCTTTTTGACCCCTTCTCGCTATTTTTGCGATATCTTGAGCATACGGGGGTATTTTTGCGACTTCCATATACCGTCGGAAATCTCTTTCCGAGAAATTTTTGATGATAGAGGTTGCGGGTTTCGGTTCCACCATTTCGATAGTGTTTTTTGCTGTTGAAGTCTGATGTTTTGTTTTGCCTTTCGGAAGTCATATCTGGCTCATCCGGACTCCTTTTTCGGCAAACAAGATATCGTCGAAAAGCTGATTCTGTGTACTATTTAGTGGCAGAGGTATTTCTTCCAGATTCTGCTCCAGTTTTTCACTCCTCCGCATTTGGAAGTTTATGCCCTCTGGTGGCGTGCTTGGTTCTTCAGGTCTGGGGATCTCTTCTTCTGGTTTCATAGTTCACTCCTCTTTTTGGCTTCTGAGCTTGCAAGCTCATTCTGTAGCATCTTTGTTCTGTAAACGCACTGAGATAAAGTGCCTCTTCTACATTTCTGGGATCTTGCACACCTGGTTTAGTTTTAGTACTCGCACTCTGTTATAAAGTGCCATGGGGGGATTATGATGCATTTGCCGCTTTAGGCACATCCACTTTTGTCAAGTGAGCGTACCTTCCATGATATTAGCCCATGTAGTCTGTGTCTATGACACCACCTTTTATCCTGTGTTTGTACTTCTGTTGCACTGTTGGTGTTCCTGGTTCTTCTTCTGCAGCTGTTCCTGGTACTGCATTTCAGTGTTCCTGTCACCTCTCCCAGTTCAGCATTATGGGGGGGTTCACCTGTTGGTTCTATTGCTTC
>MU223439.1:663454-677288 GCA_018584345.1 Thuja plicata | reverse complement strand
TCTCTCTCTCTCTCTCTCTCTCTCTCTCTCTCTCTCTCTCTCTCTCTCTCTCTCTCTCTCTCTCTCTCTCTCTCTCTCTCTCTCTCTCTCTCTCTCTCTCTCTCTCTCTCTCTCTCTATTTTTAGCTCTTGTGCTTTTGAAATGAACTCCCTCAGCTTAGTTGGATGGTCCATAAAATTTGTTGTAGGATGGAGATTGTTGATATGTTGTGCTAGCTCATTATGATTTCCTTTAAGCTTATTGTCAATATATTCTATAAATTCTACAAAATTACACAATCTTGTGTACATTTTTGTATTTATCTTCAAAATTTCCTTCAAATTTTCAATAACTTCTGATAACTCTACTTTCAAAACTACAATCTTGGTTAACAATTGTTGTACAATGTTGTCTTCCAGTCTCTTTGTTGCATTGCTGGTTAGTCTTTCCTCTAAATATTTTCTTGATTGATTGATTTCGTCAATATAAGCTTTCAATTGGTAAACTAATGATTCTTCTTCATGCACAGCAACATCTGGCATAAGATCTTCAAATAGATCTAGTGTTCTAATAAGAATCTTCTTCTTTTGTTTCTTTGCTTTTTCCTTATCCAATTTTGCCTTCTTATCCAAAACTCTTGCATATTCCTCTTTATCCTTATTCTTCTTCAATTTCCTCAGATCCTGTTTGAGTATCTCAAACTCAGGGTCATCACCATCTGCATTCTCATCATCTTCTTCTTCTTCCAATTCTCTCTTCCTTTTACCTTTTGTGTCTTTCTGCTCCTTATTCTTATCTTTTTCCTTTTCTTCATCTCCTCCTTCTTTCTTCTCATCTTTGTTTTGTTCTGCTTCATCTTTCTTCTCTTCGTCTAGATGTTTTTCACTGGTGTCCTTTTGCTTATCTCCGATATCTGTTGCATCATGTTGCTTGTCGGTGTTGGTTTCCTTCTTGGTATTAGTTTGTTCCATATTTGTAGGTGAATGTTGTTGGTCAGCTGATATGGGGTTCTTCTCATGTAATACTTCATCTTGTTTTTTTTTATTTCCTGTAATATCTATTTTGTACTCTGTAGTAAAGGGTATGGTAAATTTCCTTGTTGTGTTACTTGTACAATGACCTGTTCATGAATTTGTTAATCCTATGTGGTCTTCTATGTTGTAACTTTATCATCTTCTCTTCCAATAGTGGTGTGTGATAAATCTTCCTATTTCTTTGTTGACTTCTACAACTCTTCAATAATGTCCTTGATAATAACTGTATCTCTGGTTGTTGAAATATCAGTTGCATTAGGTGCATTGTTGATAAGCTCATTTACAATAAATGTATCATCAAAATTTGAGGGTTGTGCCTTTGAATAGGCTCGATTCTTCCCTTCATTCAATACTTTATTCCATAATTCAGTGATATATTATTCTAATACAGATTCATCATTTACTAGAATGATAGTTGTTAATGCCTTTGTTCTAAACTTTGTCTTGTACTTATCCATGTATATGAGTACATCATTCTCTAATCAATTTGGCAATAGGTTGTTCAATATTTTTGTTCTTAGTTCCTCAACTTTGTGATAGACTGAATCCCATCTTATCAATAAGTTCTCATATAATTCTCGGTGAACATTATCCTTCACATCTCCAGGATATTTATTGTACTTAAGAAAATGTTTGACAATAGTGTCTTCTATCAATTTCTTATCTTCTTCTAACAATTTTCCAAAGGCAGTGGGATTGATTCTCCCAACTAATCCTATCTTAGTTATGTACTTTTCCATTTCAATAGGTTTTGTTGGAATCTTGAACTATATTATGCCTAATCACTTTTCCCATGTCATGATCTCCTTCTTTGATGCAGTGTCCTCTTCATTTGTATCACTTTGATTTAATGTCACAGGGGGAGTTTTTCTCTAACTTTTGGTGGTTCTCCTCTTAGATACTTGAGGTTGTGATTGCCTCTTTTTAGGTGCTTTCCTTTTTGGTGTCTCCTCAATCTCTTTTTCTTCTTTATCTATAGTTGTAGGTGTGGTCATTTCTGCTTCCACTTCCTAAACTTCACTATCCTCAATCTCATGAATAGCTGGTAGGGGATTCACTTATGGGTTCTCTTCTATCTACTATAGTTGTATACTGCTTTCACCTTCACCGCTTCCATACTTAGGTGTCAAATTCTTTAACATTTGTTCTTTCTTCTTCATAATCTTAGGCTTCTTGATATCTAACGTAATCCTTTTGTAAGCTTCCTCATATGTACCAAATTTGTTTACTGTTGTATCCTTTGGTTATTTCAAAATGTATTCAGCACATCCAATTATATCCTTCTTTGTAACTTCATAACTAAATGTTGGAATGCAAGATGTCCTTGGTTCCACTGGGTGGATTCTTCATGTGTCAGTGTCTACAAGAAAACAAATAGAATCTCTATACTTCTCTACTACCGACGAGGGTATCCGATAGCATTCTTGCATTTTAATTTAAAATGATTTGAAATATCCCCACATGATATTATTAAATTCATCTCCTAATTGCTCAATATAATAATTAATTTGATAAATTACTGGTCTATATGTGCTCTAATTCACTTCACCTATTCTAGGAAATAAATTCTTAACATCAAAATATAAACAAATAAGTAGTGAATCCGAACTTAACCTCTTGTTTTTTTACCCTTCTTCAATATTTTCATGTTCGAAAATAGTTGGTTTCTCACCATATCTGACAAATCATAATTCTTGCCTAATTTGGCTATCTCGTAGGTTGCATACACAACGCTACCTAGTACGATGTTCGATTGACTAGATTGGTAGAGTTTATATATGATGATCATTGTTGCAAACCATGTTTCTAAATCCTTGACCTTGTCTACTCTCATTCCTCTTTCATCCTTAGATGTTTCAGTTATTTTCCTCAACTCATCCATATTACTTACTCGTAGGGTACATTCTTTTCCTTCAGCTAGTAAGCCAGTGACCATGTGAATTAGGTCATTTTTTATTCTGACTAGCTTGCCTCCATCTAACCACAAACATTCATCGTGTATGTGGCTCAAAAAATATCTGATCCAATCTTCATTAAACACTTTGGGCATGAATACCATGTGTGTTAATACTTTCAACTCCAAATCCATATGCTCATCCTTCAACACTTTGTTTTCACATAACTCATTTTAGTATATATTCTTAATCTTTGCATCACCCAATTCAACAATTTTGCTATGAATAAATTTCCTGATGTCTTTAATCAAAATTACCCTTTGTGGTAACGATGACAGGGCTTCAGTGTTGTCCTTTTCTACTGCCTTCAAGGAGCACAACTTAAACTAATGTGTTGGCTCTTCATTGATACTGACGACTACTAGATATTAAATTATTGTTTCCATCTTGTTCTACATACTGCACTTGAAAACTTCAAATGACTGCCAAGACTTCCATTAGGGCTTTTCTGCAACTCTACTAGCTAGGGCAAGAAATTACTCTTGATCACTTCTAAAATAATTTCTTACTAGTAAACTTTGTAATAGATTGCTCTAGGCTCTTAGATACTGCTCAAATGATTGCTTCATAAAAGTAAGGTAGAAAATGAATAGTGTCGACACGTATTTATTAACCGAAAAGTGCTTGAATGACTATTATGATAATAGATGCTCTCAACAGTAACTTTTCAACTGATAATCATTCATTCTATCCGATAACTAAACATTTTCACTGATAATTGTATATCTTCAAAATGATAAAACAATAATGTCTACTACTAACTAATTTTAGTATGAGTTCTACTGCATCTTTACATGCTGATGTAATATTTAATTCATAATATTTTGTAAAGGGACAAATAGATTTAACAATTTCTTTTAGGTCCCTGAGAAAAACTTACTTGCTTAGTTTGATTATGAATCCTCCAGACTTGAGGTTGGAGGGTTATCTTTTTGCTCATTGATTTATTCCTTCTTGACCCAAATCTTCTTCATGTCATTCTTCACCTATTCTTGATTCACTATTGTTTTTCCTTTGTTGTTTTTATTTTTGTCTTGTCAGTACTAACAATTTTGTGTTATATGTACGTACTTATGACAAATGAAACATACCATTCCTGTTGATCTCCATGGTCCTGAATTTCTTCTTGGATTTGTCATTCTAAAGTGTTCAACTTTATGTCTGTATTGAATGCATGTGTAATAGTAACTTTCAAAGCTTCCTTTTGATGATGATCTATTAGCTCTTGATTTGTATTCTTTTGCCTGATGTCCAAACTTATTACAATTGTAGCAACGTCCATGAAAGTGTGTACCTCTTGAAATGTTGATCAATCTACTTCTACAAGCATTTGATGTATGACCAACCTTTCTACACTTGTAACTTGTAGGTTTAGTAGGTTTCTTACCATGTGTATCAATGGGCTCCTTTGGCTCTTGTGATAAATTCTTTGTTACCGATTTTGATGATTCACTGATTTCAAATTTGTTGTCACCGGTATATCCTATTCCAGTTTTGTCTCTTGTTCTTCTTATATTTTTCAATTGTTCATCCACCTTATGCATGCTTAACTCAAGCTTAGTGAGTCTTTCATTAACTTCTTTCTCAACTTTCAGATTGTTCTTCAAAGTTTCAACTTCCTAAATTCTCATATTTTCATTATCGGTAAGTATCAGTCTATTTTCTTCATTTGTATTATGCATAAATTCATTCAATATGGTGTTCTCCTATTGTAACCTAAGAATAATAGTGTCTTTGTCTTTGATAGATTTCTTAAGGATTTTTTTTTCCAGTTCCAAGGTCTTTTTGGGCATCTTATGTTGTTCTCATCTTTTCCAATACTCCAGTCATTCTCACGGCTTGACTTTCAAGTTCCTTTTGGGTTTTAGTTAGATCATCCTCCAGGGACTTTTCTTTCCAACAATTCTTCAACTACTGCATCAACTTTTTTGGCACTGTCTAAATTTATTAAGTCTTACCAGGATGTTTTACCCCTGTGTTTGAATATCCTTTAGATTCTCTAGGTTTGTCTCTGAAAAATCCTTCATATTTATTCCCCTGGTTAAAACCCTAGTTCATTTTGTGTGAAATGTCAAAAGCCCTAAGTAAAATTTTGAAATATTTAAAAGCCTTGGAAAAACCCTTAAACATTATGTTTTGATGTTATCTTTTGTTGAGGGTCGCGGCTTCATTAAGTCACTTAAGTTGTGGTCATTGCGCTAGGTCTTATAACTTTATGTTATAACCCTGCGTATTAATCCCATTTAATATTTTATACGTCGTGTCTTATCCTAAGTTTTAAGTCTCTTATAATCCTTTGAAGATTGGATGGCTCATGCAAGCACGCAGTTTTGACAAGAAACCAATGCGCAGCTGCGAGATGCATCCACGTGGAGATGGCGGGGCCAGCAGTAAGGGTTGCATTAAAGAAGATTTACGGTCCATGCTCGCTCGCTGATCTGACAGCCAAAGATTGCTAGGGTGTGTAATCCTTACACATGGACTCAGCCAGACATCAAGCATATGCGGTAGGACCTATGTTTTTCAGCGGAACCTGAATGATGTGGAGAGTACACGTCACCTTCTCTAAGGTAGACGTTGAGCTAGAGATATAACTGGACATGGCAACGAATAGGGTGTTGCCACGAAGACTGCTGAAGTGTCCTAAGTCAAAGGGGCCCAATTGCTAGTCATGAAGGGTATTACTGAGGCATTAAAGATCTACGGCTCATGCTCACTCGCAAGTTTGACACCCAGACTTTGCGAGGATGCGTGATCTTGCCACGTGTATATTTTCATGGATGGGTAACTTAAGTAAAGGAAAAAAGCATGTGCTTGAAATCAATGGTCGTGTTTTAATTGGTTATTGAATCTTGACCATCCGTATTTACAGCAATGAAGGAATTGATCGAACGACTCACGCTCGCTCGCAATAAGAAGATGAAGGGATTGCGACGATGCGCGATGGTGACACGTGTCTGGTTCATCCAACTTGTGAATGACGTAGAGAGAAATGCCAACGTGTTGAGTTTGAGACTTCTGATTGGAGGAAAGTGGGCTCGAGGTGACAAGTGGGAAGTCAGCCAAAGTCAACAAAGATGAGGATCGTCTGATGCGCAAGGAAATTTAGACCAACGATCAGAATTTAAACTTGAAACACATGTCGTGGATGAAACACTTGAAGTTAAAGTTTTTGCCAGCAAAGTTCATCGCACGAATTGAGAATTTATGGTTGTAGAGAGGTACTTGGAGTAATAAAGGAATTCAAGCGGCTACAGCTTAAGGACTTAAAATCATAAAAAAATTCTAATCATTCTAATTCGAAGAAGTTGCAGAGCAGAGGATTCGCAGAGCAAGAGAAAATTGCAAAACAGGGGATTTCTAGCAAAGAGGAATTTGAGCAAAAAACAAGTAAGTAATTATTTTCGAGTTTGTTGTTCTGCATAAATTTAGGGTTTCTAGGATAATTGTGGAGTTAAAATTTTGTAAAACCCTAGATTTGATATTACCATAAAGGGAGAGAATTATGTCAACCTGAGTGAAGAAAAAATATCAAAATGGCTCCGAAGAAGTATGTTGGCACATTCAATTATGAAGATAGGAGACTTCAGGATGATTTCCTTGAGATGCTGCCAGATTCGAGGGAGGGTAAAGAAGCAATTGATATGTGGAAATCCCTAATAGGAGAGGTACGCCCTGGGATAAAAGATAGGTTTGACAGAATTGCCGATACTCATATGCCATTGAAAGGACTGCAAATTTTCAGATGGTGGTATGGGAAAGCTAATGCAGGGTGTTCATTCAGTAACGTATGGCAATATGACTTAGGTAAATTGGTTATGCCTACAGTCTTCAAGGATGTAGACCTAATTTTGGAAATAGTGGCAAGATATGATCAGATAACCCATGAGATCAGAGATATTGATGGGAACGTGCTCATAAGAATTGATGCTAAATCCATAAGAGAAGATTTTGATCTGTACAACCCTAAAGAAGTTATAGATATAGTTGATTTGAAAATGTTTGAAGAAGCTTTTGATGATGCAGGGTTGGATGTGCAGGGGAAATTACTGTTGCCATTTGTTAAAGAAATTAATGAAGTAAGGTTTGCTATTGATGTTGGATAAGAAATAAATTGGCAAACTGCGAAAATTATAACACCACAATTGGTAAATACACATACGGCTTTATACCAGGTGTTGGGGCTGCAAAATGTAAATAAATTTTCTAAAGCAACATTATGGATATGTTGGGGTCTGCAGAAAATAGGATCAGAATTTATTTTAGATTACCCTACATATTTGGACAAGCGCATAAATGAAGGTTTAGCAGCAATAAAGGAAGGCAAAAGAGTACCTTTCAGGTGGTATTCCCTTCTCATGCATTTGATTCTTTTCCATTGCGAGGATTATTTTGCACAAGATATTGATTTAGAAATGGAGAGAGATGGTGTAAGATTACCAGTTCAGTTGTGGACCACAGTTTTGTCATCAGATTGGGAAGGTGCTAATTTGGTGCCCTTTGAGAATGATTTTGCATATTTGCTAAGGAAGAGGTTGATTCATCAAGTTGAGAATTTTCTATTTTTGTTAAAAAAAATTCTTAGGCCTCTGGATTATGATGTCAAACCACCAAAATGCCATAATTAGGGTGACATTTATTTCTATAGAAATACAACTGTGGTCAGAATATATGGATTCCCTGGAAGGCCTTTTGTGCTTCCAAGATATGTGCCTTTGAGGATTGGATTTCTGGAAGTTATGAGACAGATTGCAATGTTGCAGGAGACTGGTTTTCCAGCAAATAAGAAGAAGGGTACATTCTTCCCAGAATTAACAAATTTTCACCATTTTGCAGTGACAAAAGGGGGAAGAATGAATTATTTCATTTGCTGAGGCCCTATAATTTTTTTGTTAGTTCAAAAAGATTAAATGATATTGAGGGTTTTTATGCAAGATTAATGAGGAAGATAGCTAGACCTTCTAGAGACACCCATCAGTTTGATTTCCCTGAGGAAATAATTAGAAATGATGAAGATATGAAGTCTCAGAGGAACAAGAAGTCATACTGGCATACATACAATGATATGTTGAGAGAAATTCATGAAACAGACCCAACATATGAGCCCTTTCCAAATTGCAATGATTGGGATAAGAGAATAAGAATTGTGCTAACAAATTTTGCTGAGGTATATGACACTCTAAATGAGAATTTGGGATATGGTAAGAAATTCAAACTTACCATTATACAAGACAAAGAAGATCTTGACAAATTGGTGCAAACTGAAGGAGTGGTGAAGAAAGAAGATAAGGGTAAGAAAAGAAGCAGAGAGGAATCCCCTGCCCCAAGTTTTAGTCAGCAAAAGGTACAAACATAGCAAACTGGTATTTCAGTATACCATAGGAAGAGATTGAAAATGGATTTTGTTGATCCTAATATTGTTGAAGTTCCACATGAAGGAGCATACACTGCATATGATCCAAAAAGGAGATCTCCATATCCTGATTCTCCTAGGCCACCTCCTATTTTTGATGAAGGAGATGTTTCACAAGTGCATGAGGTCAGGGAGATCACTGAGGACAAGGCAGTTGGGACTAGTACTATTGTCAAAACATAAAGAAGATTAGAGGAAAAACCAGTGGAAGTAGCCCATGCAAAAGGAAAAATGCCTACAGCAAAGGCAGGGCCAGTGCAAGAAGAGGGAACATCCAGTGGAGCCTTGAACCTTCCTTATGGGAGTGATAATGATGAAGAGGAGTATATTTATGTGCCTCTAGAGCTATTGGAAGGGAAAGATGTCCAAGCTCCCTTAGCCCCTGTTTCTGACATCACAACCCTGGAGATAAAAGGAGTATTCCCAAGGGAATTAAGGGTTGAATCATGTGATGCCAGAATAGATGATAGTGAATTCATCAAGTCAGGGGCTTTCAAACATTTGTTGTGGAAACATTTTGAGAAGGAATCTATTGAATTGATGAGGAGGAAGAAAGAGGAGAGACCCTTGGTTGATAATTATGATCTCATTAAAGAGATAGAATGGGAGATGTTAACAATGTTTGATACATTGACCCCTGCAGAGGGAAGAGAAGTAATAAAGAAGGCAGGAATTTTGTTGACCCCTAACCTAAGAATTGCAGATGTTATTGAATTTTATTCCATCATGGAGGATATGAGGTTAAAGAGGCCAAACATGCTTGGTATTGAACACATCACAACTGACACTTTTTATAGTAAAGACCTTGGAGCTTTGGCTACTTGGGATTTCTCTGTAGCAGGGCAGGAGGGTGAAACCAGTTCAGGCACCAGAGGTAATTTCATTATACAGAGAGTTGCAGATGCCAAGATGTCAGACACAACCAAGGGTCTGTAGGAACAAGTTGCATATGTGCATGATGTTGCATTAAATAAAGAAAAAGATTTATGAAAATCTCCAAGAGCAATAAAGGCATGTATATAAGGCTTATGAACAGAAAACCAAGGAGACACTGGACCTTCAGGGAAAGGTAATCGCTTTAGAAAGGAAGGTTTTAGAATTAGAGGTAGTAAGGCCTAAAGAAACTGGTGAGAGCTCAAAAGGACAGAAAATTCCTAGTGTAGCATGGATTTTTGTACCATACACCCACTAGGAGAAAGTACCTCAAATTGCAGATGTGAAAAGAAAGGTTGAAGAAGAATTGCTTAAGGAGGTAAAGGATTTGAAGGGACAATTGGATCAAGGCAGAAACAGATATGAAGATGCCAAGGAAACAATTGTTAAAACAACTATAATGACAATTTTTGAGAAGATAAATGCTAAGCTCTTTACACTCCATGAGGTGTGTAAGATTTTGTATTTAGCTGTAAACAATATAGATAGTGACAGCATGGTTGTTAAACCCACTTATCAAAAATGGATAAGTCGAATGGATAAGTTAAAAAGTATAGAGTTATGTGCCAGAGTAGATCCCAGTGCTCCAACAAATGCAATGCCAACTGTGAAGTTGGTCAGATCATTGAGGGACTTCACAATTTTGCCTGAGCACATTGAAGAGAGATGGATTGAGCTCAAGGGTGACTTTGAAAATTATAAGGACGCTATGGTCCCACCCTTGCTGAAGAATGATCAAAGTATCAAAGGATATACAGAGTGGAGAAATGAGACTATTGCAAGGGTTAATGCATTAATCAAGGATATATCACAAGATGTCAACATGACACTCTTGCGAGAAATTCTACTAAATTTGGTTAATTCTGATGTTTTCTATGATAATTTTATTAAAGAGGTTAACCAAACCACAGTGAAGTATAATCCATATAGATAGAAGGCTAAACAAATAGCTCAGCATAAATAGCCAACTGATGAAGAATACCAAGAGTGGATTAAAAGATATGTCCCTGATGATGACTAGAACAGAAGAATATTCTAAAGAATATTTCATAAGCAAATTTTCTCTTTCATCTCTCTTGAGCAAGCCAGAAAGCTATTAGATCTGTAAAGTGTCATTATCATTCTGTTGTAACTGTATTTGTTCTTTCCTATTTTTGTGGATCGATGTTTTCTTACATCTTAAGGCAAGATTGTAAAGGACACCTGTCAGTTTTGATGACCTGAAGCTTGTTGCAATTCACATCTATATAAGTGAATTTCCAAGGCATCAATAGGGTCCAAGTTTTAATCTAAGAAAGCAATTTTCTCTTTTTGGGTCGGTCCAGGTTGTATATGCATTTTTGTTTGAGATAATCAAGCATATTGTTAAAGTTGCAGGTTATATGGAGTTTTTCTCTCTCATATGTGAACTTTGAGAAGTATAATTTTCAAGGAGAATAATACAAAGAGCATTGAAGCTTCTGTTCACTACACTTCTTGTCTCTTTTGTGTCATGTTTGAATTCTCTGAGATTCAATAACAAGTTTGTTGAATCTTGGTTGTATTTCATTTTGAAATATATTTATGTTCGTTACTTGCTGATAATCTAATGGATTATATAAATGCTTGAGATCAATCAAAAGGATTCATAGGTGATTACTTAAAGATTTTGATAAGTATGGGGTTTGTATGTGAAGATTGATATTCTTGTCATAAGGTGGTAGGAGAGATCATTTTATTGAAGTTTATCCTGTGAGAAGAATCGCCCAATGAATATGGCACTGGTCAGGTGTTAGATATTTCAGTTCAAGGATTGTATGCAAATAAAATCTTTATTGAATCATTCATATCATTTCTATTGTGAGGAAAAAAGTATGCCCGAGGCTTAATTCGTAGATTATTTGAGTTGATAAATTAGCTATTTGTCACCTTATATTTTGTTGTTGAAAATAGAAGAAGTAATAGGCAAATATCTGCTAAATTTGAGATTAAGATAGATGATGTTGTAAGAAAGTGAATCTCAAGAAGGTCAACCCCCCTGAATCCTGCAGAGTTCAAAATGTAGAAGTACCACAAAGGTCTTGTCAGTTGGTCCTTTCCCATTGGATTATTATGCTGTGATGGTTTGTAGCTAAAACCTAGGTAATCATCCATCAGAAAAGGTAGTTGAAATCCTTCCAAATCAGGAGCCAACAAACTTCTTCCATATTTGTGCTATTTTTGGATAGCTCTTCAATATTATCCAGTGTTATCCACAATTTTTCTGAAAGTTCCTTCCTTTTGGTGAATGAGTGTCTCAACTTCTTCTTTAGATCTTCAACTTGTTCCAAGGCTTCTTCCATTTTCTTTCTCTCTCTTATAACTCTCCATACTCCAAGATCTACTCTCAAGTTGTTAAACTTCCCTCTAGAGAACTAGACTCTGATACCAATTGTTAATTGGAAAGATTAGGTACTAAGAGAGGGGGGGGGGGGGGGGGAATTNGGGGGTGAATTAATACTAACAAACTTATACCTCTTTTGCACTTGATTGAACTTTAAACCATTAAGAATCAATCGATACTAACATTAACCAATAGTGTCCACAATATTACCGATATATTGTAACTTAAAAACATAAAGTAAATAACAACAACACATAATAAGATCCAGACACCTATAACATAGATTTTTGGTTTCCCTGGAACCCTTGGCTAGAGGGAAAAACTGTGGTGGGGATGGCACCCACAACTCTTCACTGCAAAAAAAAGTTTTGCCTATTAGGGTTTACAATATGTCACCTTCTCAGTGACTCACTCGATTAGGAGTGACCGATATGTTGTTAAGTGTATCTACAACCTTATTAAGAATATTCTGCTAAGATATTTAATCCCACCCATACAACATTCACCTTGTTCAAGGATTTACAAAAAGCTCACACAAAAATGAACTTATCAGTCCTGTTAGAGACTACCTAGTTAAGGGATTTACAATACCTTGTAGAAACTATTAGGATTCTTCACAAGATAGTAATTGACCTGTATATGCTTCCTTCCAAAGCTTGTTAGATCCCTTATGTTCTAAATCTCCATTCTCAATTCTTTTCTACTTGATTCGCTTCTCTACTCAATTCACCCTCGTAACTTATCCTCAACAACTACTACATAGTTTGTTCCTTAATCTTTTATCATTGAATCTTGTTAACTTATCTTTCATTTCTAACCTTTGATCTTAGGGTTAATCAAAAACTTAATCTTGATCATTCTATAAACCGTTTTCATGTTCTTCTTATCGGCTGCTGCATAATTTTCCTTACGACCGATAGTGGTCGACTTCTGATAGTTGACCTCCTTATTTTGATAACTCTTCCTTCTATCTGATAGTAATTCTGATATAATTAGTTTTCTATTTGACATTAATGACAAAACTTCTCATAATGACAATGATTTCCAACTGCTGCCCTATTTATTCCTCTCGGTGGTGCGTCTGTAGAATAAAAAAAGGTCGTGGGAGAGGAGGAGGCATATGTCAATGTGACTGGGAGTAGTTTAGAGGAGATTGGGAGCACTGGCTCCTCCAACAATGACGAGGAGATGGAAGAGGCGGTGGGAGGTGATGAAAATGAGTTGGTAGATGTGGCTATAGGTGGCGATGATACATGATTAATGTAGCCATGGAGGGATTTGATGAGGAAGCACAAGATGTACTTGTGAGAGTATAGGGTTTCAGTTTTGATATTACCTTTGTAGACATAGATAGTCTGATACAACATTATCGAGATTTACAAGGCAAATATGATGGATTACTGAGGTGGGTGAGTCGAGCAAAGGCGATAACTATTGAGGTAGATGGTAGGGCCTATGTGACAGATGTAGAGAGTCATTGGTATGTCAAGAGAGTGACTGTCGATGGATTACTGAGGACAGAGAGGATGGAGAGGGAGATGGATGCATAGAGGGACAATATGAGGGTGGAGATACAAGAAGCTGAGGGTAGGGCTTAGGCAACATATGCGAGAGCTACGACATAATAACAAAAGGCGAGGGATTTTATTGTTAGTGTTCAGGATGCCACTACCTAACAGATTATTGACAAATACTTCCAGGTAGGGGTAGACAACACTAGATAGACTTGGGAGATGCAGAGAAAGATAGACTATTTGTAGGAGGCGTATGAGCACATTGTGCCAGTAGCACAGAGGATTCCCAGTTACACCCCATCTCATCAATCCCAGTGGACCCAAAGATCTCAGGGTAGTGGTGCAGTAGGACAGTCTGGTAGAGCATCACCATAAGTGACAGGTGCTCCTCAAGGACATACTAAAGTTGGGACTTCAAGCTTGGTACCACCTAGGCCTCGCGAGGCAGTACTAGTTGATTTGATATAACTTCTTTTTTGCATATATTTTGTAAGCTTGTGAGCTCTCCTTATGACATTGTACCATGAGATACATTTCGAGTTATATATGCATACACACACACACATGTGTGTGTACATACATACATACATACATACATACATATACATATACATATACATATACATATATATATATATATACAT
>MU223439.1:614497-651658 GCA_018584345.1 Thuja plicata | reverse complement strand
TCTTACTTGTTATGCAACAGAGGATTGCAAGAGTTTAATGTTCTCTTTATATTACACTTTGTAAATTTGATTCCCTTCCATTAATAGGGAGTTAAGAAGGTAGCAATCGGTTGAAGATGGATCTGTAGGATAGACAGAGGAAATACAACCATGGAAACTTGAAAGATGGTGCTAAGGAATTTGCATAGATAGAATGCATGAACTATGAACAATCCTTTAAAGTTTACACAGAACAAAAAGGGGCTTTGTCAGGCTAAATCTAACAACAGCAGGGGGTTTAACTGGAATGAATGTGTGATGGATGTAAAAAGCTTGTCTTGATTGGACATGTGAAAGTACAGGAAAAATAATCTCTTATGTTTTTGTGGAAATTATTTAGGATGTCCAGTTTGTCCAAACAGGCCTCCAGACCAGCCAAAGTTTGAACTGGTCCGTGGTTCTGGTCCGGTCCGCCTGTGGGTCCGGGCAGGGCCCGGCCCACAGGGGGGTGGTTCGAACCAGACCATGCCCAGTTCAGACCCAGGCAGACCAGACTGGAAAACATCGAACCACCAGCGAACTTGGTCCTGCGGACGGTCAAAGTCAGCGGCCAAGTTGGTTTTTTTTTTTTGCAAATTTAATTATTTTTTGACATCCATTGTTAGGGTTAGAATACGTTGGCGAATAGAAAAATAACTCCCGGTGCCTTTGTACAATAATAAAAGTCGTTTTTGGCTTCACGGGGCCCCTTTACCCCATCTTGGGGTGCTGCCCCCAAACCCCTGTTGAAAAATCTGGGGAGAAACTGCGCCGATAAAATTTGGGAAAAATTAATCTCCGAGTCTGATTAGGCTCCATATAAAACACATCCACAACCCTAAAAAGTGGATTCCAAAGGCTTATGTTGGCTTCCACTTCTTAGCTTGCACTTGATGAATTTGAAGATTTTGACACCAATAATGCTATTGGTGCAGCTAATCCTATTGGCCTTAGCTTTGTTTGTGAGTCGACTGATGCCAATGTAGAAGAAGAATATTAATAAGTTTTAAATCCATTAGTTGAACTTGAAACAATGATACTTGAACTTGATGTTATGATTTATCACTTGACATTTTAATGTTTTGAATCTTTGATGTTGAACTTGAGTATATGTCAATGTGATGATATGATCATGATTCATGATGCTATGATTTTTGTATAATTTTTACATGTTTTTGTACTACTACTAACGAACCCAAACCCCTTTTCAAATTTTTGCCGTACCGGCGAACCAGTTTTTCGAACCCGAACTCAAACCGGCATCCTAGGAAATTATTTTATAAATTGGACCAGACATTAGACATTATGTGTGAAGATGGTGATTATATTATTGTCCATTGTTTAGAGAAAATTGTGGCGGTGTGCCACTGTGTGGCTCCCTAATGAGCTGTGGTTCTCTACAGTGGTTGTACAAGCACAGCAGTAGATAACACCTAAACCCTAGACCAAAGAAAAATTAATTAGCAAATAAAGATGGCTGCACTGTGGAGAGAGCACTAGAATTCTAGTCTAAGGAAACAAATTAATTAAAACTTTGGAGGGGGAGCATTCTGGTTTGGGAGATTGCTATCTACAGTGAGTTGAGGGAAAGAACAATATAATCATCTTGAAATTTCATAGCAATACAAGAGATATTTTTTCTTTGTACTACATATGTTGTCATAATTAGTCCATTTGTAACAAACATGAATCCTCTTCAATTGTCGTACAGTTATATAAAAAATGACTAAAATATGCTTGTATTATGCTGGAAATATTAATATCTGAAATTTGCATGCAGCACATGGAATCCAAGATTGTATTTTCTTTTAGTATTTTAAGCTTACCATTTAGCGTTCTGGCTTTCTTAGATTTTCTTGATTGCTTAGCTTAGGGCTTAGGTAAAACAGCTGTGCAACATTGACCTAAACAATATAGTTTGTCCTTGGTAAATTCAAGTATCTTTCTACTTACCATGTTTTTTGGATTTTTTGTTAATGTGGCACGTAAATTATGAAAATAGTTACTTGCAATTGTTTGTTTCCATCATAGCAGCAAAAATTTTTCTTGGCAATAACTTGTCAAAACAAAAGATGAAGATTTTTTTTGAACATTGTGGTGATTTAATTGAGAAAAAATGGTAAAAAGGTGAAAGAATTGCTATTTTTTACTTCGCAATTATACTGATCGACACAAGTATAATTACAGTGGAGGTTAGCTTATACCCAATTCTCTAGAATTCATAACAACTTCTAAGACATGTCCAAACTTGCAATGAACTTTCACTATACTGTGTAGCATCTATAACTCTATGAACTTGCAATGAACTCTATGTTCTTTTTTATTCTAAGTTGCTGGTTTGGGTCCGGGTTCAAGTTCGAGTTCGAAGAACTGGTTCGCTGGTACGGCAAAATTTTGAAAAGTGGTTTGGGCGGGTTAGTACAAAAACTTATATATATATATATATATATATATATATATATATATGCAGCCTAGAAGCACGAGTTAAGATTAGAATGTCACATAGTATCATAAAAACAACAAAAACACCATAAATTTGTAATCATAGCATCATGAATCATGATCATACCATCATACCATCATATACTTCCAGTTCAACATCAAAGATTCAAAATATTAAAATGTCAAATGATAAATCATAACATCAAGTTCAAGTATCATTGTTTCAAGTTCAACTAATGGCGCAACATTCCTTGTTCGTGTGGAACCTTCTATTGCTGGGCCAGGGCATATAGACTTCATTGATGTGAGAATCCATACATTGCACACTTGAGGCAGAGTAGAAGTTTGCAGACATAGCATGGGAAATATGGCTCTCACCAAGTGTAGTACATGCCATTTTTAGACTTGTTGCTGCTCAAGAAAGTAAAACTTGGGTTTTGGCTTTTTCTTCAGCTTCAATACCAAGGATATATGTTGCTTTTTTGAGGTCAGAATACTGAAATTGTTGGCTCTCTAAATCTGTTCTTTATGCAGAAAATTGATGAAAATATGCTTAATATATTTGGGAAAACTGCTGTAATATAATTATATTGTTTCTTACATTAATCAATTGCAAGTTGAGATTTATAAATGTTTTTTTAATGGAAATGTGCTGGACGTGGTTTGGTTCGAACCACCCCCCTGTGGGCCGGACCCTGTCCAGACCGACAGGCGGACCAAACCAGAACCACAGACCAGTTCATACCATGGCTGGTCTGGGGGCCTCGGGGGGTGAACTGGACATCTTATGTTTTATTTGTAGAAATGATGGACATGGGCTGTCCAAATCTTTTTGATGTTTTTGAGTGGAACAATTTTTTCAAGATTCTATGATCTGTTGTAAAGTGCTACCTCTATTAACAGATGTGTCTGGTTGCTTTTATTGTTTGCAGTCCTGTATAAAAGTTGCTCTCGACTTTGTCTCTCCTGAAAATGTGCATGAATGCATTCGATTGACTGAAGAGTTTCGGTTGCTTCCAAAGAACCACAGGGCCAAGGAAGACAAGTTAGAGGTGTTGCTTTGAGCATATTATTGGTTTTATAGTGCAAATGTTTTATGTATTTCAATTTTCTGGTATTAAAGTAAAATAAGTTTTACTATATTTGTCTTATTTGGGACAGGTTAAAAAGATGATTCTCCATGCAGTAAACTCTGCTGTGTCAGAAGTCAACAATTTGATGAGGTGAGGAATGATGGCTTGTTTTTCTCTGTGAGCAGCTTGAGTTATACTTTTTGGTTTAGTTTATTTGTTTGGACAATTGCTATTGAGTTGCAGTGTGTTTATCTATTCCCTTTTCTTATTACAGGGAAATGAAGAATGATGAACCGGAGGCAACACCATCTGTTTCAGAAAACGCTCTTATTTCAGAAAGTGAACATGAAAATGTTGGATCAACTCCTGAAGTTTCTGAAAATGAATATGGGACGAAAAATGAGCAATTAACTTCTCCCATCTCAGATAATGAAAATGAGAATGGAAACGAGTCAACTTCACCTGTCTCAGAAAATGAATATGATAACTTGGATTCATTTTCTGCTGGTTCAGAAAATGATGTGGAGTCAATCCACACTGATTCAGAAAATGAAAATCTATATGTGGAGACAATGCCTGCAGGTATGGGTTATGAAAATGGCAAAGTGGAGTTGACCTCTGATCCGGGAAATCAAAATGAACAATTGGTTTCAAATCTTGGTACTGTGGAAAACGAAAATGAAAGTCTGGGTTTTACCTCAACTGTTTTGGAAAATCAAATGGAAGGTGCACAATTGATCAATTCAGTTGCAGAAAAGGTGAAACCAATACCTGCTTTTTCAGAAGAGATGAAGTCAGTGCCTGCTAATATGGAAATTGAAAATGAAGACATGGATTCAAGACTCTCTTTTGGAAAATCAAAATAAAGATGCAGAATCTATGTGCACTCTTCGAGAAAACATGAAGCCAACCCCAATATTTTCAAGGGAGATGGATTCATATTCAAGGTGTAGTTGATTCTGCTTTCAGAAAATGTTTAACTTAACTCTTCCCTTTATGAAAGTAGAGCAGATGATTTTCTGCAATTCGGAAAATGTGAAAATGACAGCACAAGGAGGGTTGAGTGGTAAAGATTGCTCTAAGTTTTGTTACAATAATAAATTTTGCCTGTAAATCTTTATATATACAGTGGAAGTGTAAATTCCTGTCGATGACATCCTGCAGTTTGTTCTTTTGACACAGCAGATATAAAATTTCAGAATCATGAATGTTTATTCCATTCAAACTAGTTCCCCATTTAAGTTCCACAGGACATTTTGTATTAGAGAGTACTATATGGTTGGTCACTGGTTCAGTTCATTTTGCTACTCAAACAAGATCCCTAATTTCCATTGCACTATTGTATAATCGAGGGGGATCTGTGGTATGAATCTAATTGCACACTTCATCATGACCAAGACTTGTCTACCCCTGCAAAATGGAACAGTTTTATGGTTGCACATTGTATTAAGGCACTGTTCTGTGACAGGCTCTACACGGAGATGGATTTAGGCTCTATTATTGTTGGAAAATGACAGTTTTGTAGGTTTAGAAACAGTTTAAAATGGATATTCCACAGAACAATTCCTTTGGACAAGCAAACTATAGATTCTAAAGGTTAAATGCAATATTTCTTTAACCTTCTCTGTTGGGCAAGCAAGGTCTGCCATCCATTGAGTTCATGATGACTGAAATTGTTACAGCTAAATTAGAATGACATTTTCGTCAGTGAATGAAATCTAAAAACACAAAAAATATGAAAGTTTTGTAAATATTCTTGAGTTTTGCTAGTTGGCTTTCTAGTTTCTTGGGTATTTCTTTTTGCTGTTTTACTTGATTTGCAGTCTCTACATCGACTTAGTTCTCCAAATCTTTTCTTGTACATTTCTAATTGCAGTATTTTAGTATCACTGTACCAGTTGGCTATATGTGGGAAAGTAACTTGAATTTTAATAAATTTTTCTGATCAGCCTTTTCAATATAACATCCAAAATATATTTTATGCCGTCTGTTAAGGTTCAAACCCTCCAATCCTGGACTCAAAGCTCAAGTATCAATATAGGCTTCGTGTAGACTTCATTTTTTTTCTCTAAGATTTAAAATATTGAACACCACAATGGTTCAATGTAATGCTTATGGCAGATTCCCAAATTGGAAAGATGTGGAAACATTTAGATCGAAATCTAGGTAGTTGCACTCCATTATGTAGACTTCATTTTTACTGTCATTGCCGCATATTCATGTTAGTCTATCCAGAGTCTAACGTGCTTTTGCGGTGATGCAATTCTTTATGGCAACGATCTGGATAATTTAATGCCTCAAATAATAGTCAATGAAATTCGATAGACAGCTCACTGGGAAACCCTGTCCTAGGTGGCAGTAAAGGTTTCATTAGAAATTCTGTTGGACGTAGGGTTTGTTTTATTGTTTCCTGCCTTTATTAGCCGACATGCTTCTTAAGTGGTCTGGTGATTCCATAATTGAACATTAAACCTGTCTCACACTGAAACATCTGTCTGCCTGAAACAAGTTTCTACCCATTGTCAAACAGTCTTCAGTTCATCTAATGTGTAAAATAAACATATTTATTTAAACGCTTCTAGGGATGTCAGTTCTATAAAAGAAAAATCCAACACCCATTCCCTTATTTCTGCTCAAAGGATTTGAAATCTTTTTATAATCCAAAATAATATTACCTGTAAGCTATACTGAAGGGTTCCAGGTTCGAATCACCTTCTTTTAGCAAAAATTTCTCATTTTATGTCTCCAGAAGCATTCTTCTTTGTCCAAAATTTCTGATATTTCTTGTTTAAAAGCTCTCTCTTTCTCATAGTCATTTAATGCCTCCAGAAGCATTCTTCTTTGTCATACTGAAGGGTTCCGATGATCAAGTCGATCCTATTAGCCCTTATCTATTCAATGTCTTGCATGAGTATTCCTAAGGCCGTGGAGGACATTTTCATTTAGATTATGAGAAGGTTATTTTGGAGTAGAATTAGAGACCAATAGAAGTCTCCTCTCATAGCATAGGACAAGATATGTACCCCAAAGGAAGTTGGGGGGGACTGGCATAAGGCAGTTAAACACCATAAACTTCACTATGGGAGCGAAGCTAGTCTAGAATATATACACTAGTGGGGAACAAAAGTGGGTTAAAATCCTTCAAGAGAAATACGTGGACTCATATATGTCTACTTGAATCCTCATGATCAAAGACCCTCATCGGGGATCAACAATTTGGAATTATATCTTGGATTGTAGAGACATCATTATTAAACACACCACATTGGAGATAAGAAATGTAAGAAGCACCCCTTTCTGGACAAAGTCATGGAAAGGACATGAACGGGGATCAACAGTTTGGAATTATATCTTGGATTGTAGAGACATCATTATTAAACACATCACATTGGAGATGAGAAATGTAAGAAGCACCCCTTTCTGGACAGAGTCATGGAAAGGACATGAACCCTAATAAATAGTCATAATTTGGATGACATCAGAATAGAGACTACCCGCCTATGGGGGAGTAAGGTCTGCAACTAGGGAGAATGGAAACGGATGGACTACCACATTGGAGATGGCATTTTATTCAAACATTAAAAACCTCACAAGAACAAAAAGATGCCCTACGGAAGATCCTAAAAGCTAGAACCTTATCCCCTGTTAATGAGGTGGATCTTGTTAGCTGGTACAAATCTAAGTCTGGGGACAACTTCATCACCAGTTCCTACTGGTGCATGAGATGCCCTTGCTCTGCTCCATATGCCTTTGTAGGCCGCTGAGGCTAAACAAGATTGGCCAACAAGGCTATTTTGAAATAAGTATTGCCTCTCTAAGGCTAGGGTCTTCACTTGGATGGCTATTAAGAAGAAAGTTCAGATTGAAGACATACTAAAGAAATTGGGTATTTTAGGTTTGGGTAGATTTGTCTTATACAAATTAGAGGAAGTGACTACCAATCATTTTCTACTGAAATGTCCTTATGTGGAGTCTTGTTGGAAACACTTCAAATCTAAAACAAATCTTCAATGTGCACTACCTCAAGACATTAGGGTTTGGCTTGCCATATAACCGAATAAACCAAGAAAAAATCTATTTGATAGCCCATGGTGCATACTTCCCTCTACTATTATGTTGGGTGAATATTTTGTAACTGTCTTATTTTTGGTCATTTTGTCGCATTTGCCATTTTGGCATGTGTTTAGTTAAATAATTTAATTAATCTCCCTATGTCCTAATGAACCCTTGAGACATAAATAAATTTCATTTATTTATGCTTTTTGTCTTTTGGTTTACATTTGAATATACTTAATATTCAAGTGGCTTTTATTTGTCTTATTTTATTTTAAATTTAGATATATTTTTATTTAGATAACTTTTGAGCTTGTGAGCTTTTGGAGGGAAATTTGCAAATTAGTTTTGATACGGAGCTTTTATTATTGACTATTGATTCTTCGTTTTCCCCTTGTCTATTTGTTTCTTTATTGTGTGTATTGAGTAGAGTTCTATTTAATGAGCTTTCTTCTTCCTTTTTAGGCTAACAATTTCATGAGGGAAATATGAAGTTGTTGAATATTAGAGTAAATGGTGGCCTTACCATTGCTGCAATATACTATCTCCTTAAACCATTTTTTGTATGAATAAGAAATTCAAAGCTATGCATTCCTTTGTTAGCTTTGGAAATTAGTTCTTTTTGACTTGGAAATTAGTTCTTGTCTTTTGGTAGTTTAGATTATTGTTATTATTATTATTTTTTGGTCGGTAAATGACACAAGCCTTAATTTTTGTTATTAATTAAAAATATTTACATTATCCTCCATTCAGTGGGGCACCAGGAGGAAAAGAATGGAGGCAAGAAAAACCTCCCATATAGCCTGAGACCGAAGTCCAGATACTAATACAAATGAAAGGGGGCCTATACTTTATTACATGGGCATCACCTTAGTTATATTTACGGGAGTTCCTTGATAGATAGATTACATAGTATTTTCTTACATATTACAGATTACAAAAATTACATGGGGAGCAGATTACATTGAACTTTTAGGAGACTGAAGAGTTTGCTGTTCCAAACACTGCTCTGTTTATTAAACCAAATTGTGGAGACCAATCTGGCTGATCCCTGTGGCATAGAGGTTAATGTTGTTTTGAACTTTTAGGAGACTGAAGAGTTTGCTGTTCCAAACCCTGCTCTATTTATTAAACCAAATTGCGGAGACCAATCTGACTGATCCCTGTGGCATAGAGGTTAATGTTGTTTTGAACTTTTAGGAGACTGAAGAGTTTGCTGTTCCAAACCCTACTCTGTTTATTAAACCAAATTTTGGAGACCAATCTGGCTGATCCCTGTGGCATAGAGGTTAATGTTGTTTTGAACTTTTAGGAGACTGAAGAGTTTGCTGTTCCAAACCCTGCTCTCTTTATTAAACCAAATTGTAGAGACCAATCTGACTGATCCCTGTGGCATAGAGGTCAATGTTGTTTGAAACCTGCAATATTGGTTAGTGGCACCAAAAATTGTGTATTCACTAATTGAGAATAGGCTCACTAATTGAGAATAGGCTCAACTAGACATATATTAGAAATCAATCATGTTAGAGATCTCTTAGCTTTTTAACTTGACTGCCACATTTCAACTAAGGGCGAGGTTGTCTTTATCCAAAATTAAGAATCTCACAAGGAGTCGAAACTAAGAAAATGAAATTTTAAATGATAAAAGGATATAAGATTGTTAGAATGCCAAGACGTTTATTACAATTTCCTGAGTAAACACCATAAAGAATGCTTATTCAGAATAAAACCTAAATTGAAAAGGAGTGAATCTGTTTATGACAAATACCTTAACTATGAAAATAGTGCTAAGATATCTAATGCTAGGAAAAACCCAAAAAGACCAAACTTCGACATTAACCTTCTATCTTTCTAAACACTACTTCTTCGTCTGAACTGTCATCAGAGTCCTTGGTTGGAAATGGTACAGAGATGTTGCAGGCTGTTTTGTGCGGGCTTCATTTCTTGAGGGAATTGCGCAGAAACACCCAATACTTCGAGAGGTCCAAATTCCTGTAAGATTCTGGAACACAGAATTTCTCGGCAGTAAGGTAGATGTACAACCATTCTGTGTTTTGGTAAGGAACAATTTTCAGCCAACGGAGGAGGAACCAAATATTTCTCTTAATCTCGACCCAGTTTATTTCCAAAGGGCTACAGGATGATTAATACTAATTCATATCCCCTGCCTCCTATAGCTATAAGGAGGAAGGGGATTTGGAAATATTGCAAAGGGCGATAAGATGATTAATATTGATCCATATTCTCTACCTCCTTCTATAGCTATAAGGAGGCAGGGGATTTGGAAATATTGCAAAGGGCAATAAAATGATTAATATTCATCCATATCTCCTATCTCCTACCTCCTCCTATAACTATAAAGAGGCAGGAGATTTGGAAACATTGCAAAAGGCGATAAGATGATTAATATTGACTCATTTCCCCTACCTCCTTCTATAACTATAAGGAGGCAGGGGATTTGAAAACATTGCAAAGGGCGATAAGATGATTAATATTGATCCATATCCCCTACCTCCTTCTATAGCTATAGCCTATAAGTAAATGCCCAAAATATCCTTACCTGCAAACTTGTAAGTTATGAATGTAATCATATTTGCAAACATGGATATTTAAAAAAAATGATTATAACTATAGACTTACGCAGAAAAAGTGAAATAATATCCTTGGCTAAGGAGGAGTATGCCCCGACAAACTTATCTGAATCCAAATCATGTATAGGCCTCCTTTCTATACTTGTTCTATCAATTCGTTCCTTTATAGCTATAAGTAAATACCCTACCTATCTATATTGCAAATCTATGTAGGAGATATGCACTTGAGTTTTCGACTACATTTATTTGCAGGCATAGATAATTATTGTAATTACTTAAAGTATACAGTAATGCGTGGATACAAATAAGTCATAGAAAGAAGATAAAGAATTACATCTTGTTTGATAATTAATGAATAAATAGTTTGGTAGTAATAGATGGGTTTAATTTTGACGATGAAAGTATGTGTAAATATAATAAAGATAGGCTTATCACTAGATATTTCTGACAATATAATACGGTTACTAAGTAGTTTACTGGTTAAAAAGGTAAGCGAGTTTAGGAATTAAAAGGGTTAATGTCAAAAAGTTTGATTGTTTAAAAATGTTTATTGCAATGGTTAATGGATCTAAAGGTTTAAGAATTATCTCAGAATGAATCTAATCTAATATTTATGAGGATCTGTGATCCAAGGGAAGTTAGATCTAATGACAAGTGATGGTAATGTTCAGGGTTGTGATTCCGTCTGCCCCAGAGTTGGCTAAGCTATCCGCATCTTTATTACCTTCTCAGTATATGTAGGTGAAACTAATATTATCAATTTTTTTGACAAACTGATAGCCCTTTGTAATTTGGAGTTGAGAATCCAATTTGGCGTAGATCCTGTGCTAAGCGCGTTGATGATGATCTGGGAATCACCTTCTACAATGAGGTTTTTAATTGCCAACATTTTGCATAGAAGCAAACCCTTGCACATGGCCTCTATCTCCACAATATTATTTGTAGCTTTGCCAATTGGTTTGGCCAATTTGCCCCGAGTTTTGCTGTTCCAGTCTCTAATTATGCAACCAACTCCAGCTGCCCCGGGGTTGCCACAGGAAGCCCCATCAAAATTAAGTTTATGCCAAAGGAGTGGTGGTGAAGACCATTTACATGCTATCCTAGATTGAGAAGTTGACTTACCTCCTTTACCAAAGAGGGGAGGGATAATGAGATTGGGCCACGCTTTTCTGATATCATTGTCCCATAGATAGAAAATACTATTGCCACTATTGAGGGATCTCAACCTATTGTTAGTAACTTCAATGACACTGGATTCAATCTATCTGTGCTCCTTTTGTTATCCTGAAAGGTCTCGCGGTTTCTTTCTTTCCAAATTTTCTAGATCATGATGGAGGGAGCTATGATAGAAATCAGGAAGTATGTAAAGTCTTTACAAGGAAAGGACCAACTTTTGAAAAGGTTGAACAAGTTGTTTGGAATCACAAGCTAGAAATGAAGTTTTTGGAGGAGCCAAGACCAACAGTTTTGGGCGTAGGGGCATTGCAAGAGGATATGATCCATAGTTTCAAATTTTGCTTCACAGAGGACGCAGTGAGACAGACCTTCGAAGCCAAGCATGTTGAACCATTCTGCAGTAATAATACGTTTCTGCAATGCTACCCATGTAAACATGCCAACTTTCAGGAGGCAAAGTTTATTCTAGCAAAGATGTAAGGGGAGGTCTGAGAGAGGCCAATTTTGGCTTTTGATTAGGGATTGATACCCTTCTTTGACTGTATATGAACCAAATTCAGAGCCCAGCTAGACCAAAGAGTCACTAGATAGTTTTGTGTGATACTTCTGGATGAAAGTGCTGAACGAAGTTCCTCTTTGTCGTTGTGGGATAAAGGAGTGTTATCCAGGTGACACTATTCCCATTTTAAACAGGGGTCATTGTTCGAAAAAGTCAAATATTTGTCAAGGGTTACTCCCCGTAGTGATATAAGGGTTGCCCTAATATGAGGAGAGATAAATCTCGCAAGAGGGGAGTATCCATCCCATGAATCATCCCAAAAGAGGGCCTTATCTCCTCACCCTACGTCCCATGAAAGCTTGTTTGAGACTATTTCTCTGTAGTCCATCATAAAGTTCCATACCTTGGATCCTCTTGGAGGATTGATGGTTATGAAAATATTGAGCCTATCATTTGGATTCAAGTATTTGTGGAACAAGATCTTAGCCCATTTTGTATTGGGGTTAAGGTACATATTCCAAATGAGTTTAGCTCCAAAGGCCTTGTTTTACCAACTAAGTTTTTTAATGCCAAGAACACCGTTGATGAGGGGTTAATTTTTTTTTTCCCAACTAATGAGAACCACTTTCTTTTGGTTGGAAACCCCTTTCCAAAATAAATTACACATTTTCCCTTCAATAGTAGCTTTAGCCTTGGTTGAGAGGAGTAATCATGAAATTTGGTAGGAAGGTAAAGCCGAGAGAATGGATTTGACCATAATAAGACAACCTGTGTTTGAAAGACATTTTCTCTTCCATAAGTCTATTTTTTGCTCCATCTTGCTGACTAAGGGGTCCCAGGCTATGCTGGTCCTGTTGTCATTTTTTAGGGGGATCCCAATATATTTGCAAGGAAAATTGCCTTTCCTAAAGCCTAGGATTCTACAAACATCCTGTTCGATGGTGGGAATGGTATTGAAAAAGAAAATTTCTGATTTATCTGGATTAACTTTTTGATAGGAGGCTTTCATGTAAATATCCAGAATCTCTTTATGATTGGAGGCTTTGGTTGGGGAGCATTTAGCTAGCAAAATGGTATCATCAGCAAATAGCTGGTGAGTGATGTTCTCAACACCCTCCGTTACTTTCACTCCCATGATCCTATTGTTTGAATGATATCCTTTAAC
Organism: Thuja plicata; assembly: GCA_018584345.1. NCBI lineage: Eukaryota > Viridiplantae > Streptophyta > Pinopsida > Cupressales > Cupressaceae > Thuja > Thuja plicata. The sequence continues at coordinate 638,641 of MU223439.1, read as the reverse complement.
TAATCTACCATATGCCTCGGCCATAATGACGAGAAGAAAGGAGGAGATAGGGTCACTTTGCCTTAAACCTCCCAAGATATCAAAAAAGTCCTTCGGAGATCCATTAACAAGGATAGAAATTTTAGGGGTGGAGATAAATTTAAAAAATAGATTGATCCATGAGAAGCCAAACGCTTCGAGACATTTTCAAAGGAATCGTCAGTCCACCTTATCATAGGATTTCTGGATGTCCAATTTGATTAGCATTGCTGATTTTTTCATTTTTTGCACAATGTGTATGAGTTCTTGAATGATAATGATGCCATCAAAGATGGATCGTCCAGGTACAAACCCCGTTTGTTCTTCAGAAATAATTTTGGGCAATAATAGATTTAGTTTGTTAGCTACTTATTTGGACATTATTTTGTACAATTTATTGCAAAGAGCGATAGGTCAAAAATCGTTAAAAGAGTCAACCTCTACTTTTTTGGGAATATGGGACATAAAAGTGTTGTTAATTTCTTTTAGGAAATGTCCTGATTTCCTGGCACTTTCGATTACATCCCACATCTCATATTTGAGGAAGTGCCAACATTTTGATAGAAACTGGCAGGAAAGCCATCAGGTCTAGGGGCTTTGTCAGGTTTCATTTGGAACAAAGCTTTTTTAATTTCGTCTATTGTAAAAGGCTAGTTAAGCATCAGATTATCTTCTATGGAGATTAAATTAGGAATATTACCTATAATTGTACTTTGGGCCAGAAGGTCTAAGGAGTCCCAGTTGTTGAGAGTGTTACTAAAGTAAGACATGACTTCGAGGGCAATGGCTTTAGGATTGTGATGTAGGAGAATCTTGGGTTCTTGGCAATCCTGTATCAACCAAAAATATGTTTGTTTGGTTCGGTAGCTTGTTGGTGACTTCTCGGTAACTTCTCTTGTTTGGTCGCTTGAAGGTTTGTTGGTTCACCGCTTGGGCTCAGTTACTTCTCTTGGTTGGCTTCATTGACAGAGTCTCTGTGGTTTTTATTGACTACTCGGTGGTTTCACCGATTAGTCTCTGTTCTCGGTAGTCTTTCTCACTGAGTTGGTTTTTGGATGTTGGATCTTCGGGCTGACATGTGAATTTAATTTTTGTAGCATAATTAATGTTGGGATCTCTCATTGGGATGCGTGTGGACCTAAATATGGGTCTTTTCTATTTCCTATGTTGGATCTTTAGGATCTTTGATTGTTTTGTATATATTTAGTTTATGTTCTTAGATTTGGGGCAACAGTTCTAGGTAGCAAAGGAGTTGGAAGATTTGATTTGCAGGTCTGTGACCTCACATGTATGAAGATTATTCTGTAAAGATCGGAATGTATATGGCCATAACCAGGAAGGCCTTACAACCCAACATGTATGATTTTTGATGAAATAATATAAAGTTCTACTTTCTCTCTCCCATTCTGTGTATGTTGCTTCCGAGTTGTGTCTGCAAGATGGTTTGGTAGATGGGAGTGCCTTTGGCCCTGGTTCTCCATCCCTCCTTGCATCAGGTGGTATTAGAGTGAAGGTGAGATCTGAGGTTCCTTCTTGTGAACCCTAGTGATATTTTTTGTAGGGTAGCAGATTGCGATCTGACCTACAATTTTAGAGGGTTTCAAGATGGCTCGTGGGAGAGGAAATGCAAATCTAGGTCTAGCTGATATGCTAAGATAGATTGGTGCAAGATTGGAAGCTTTTGAGATAGCCCAACACCGAGGAAGACATCTTGAGGATGTTAGTGATGATGAAGTTGAAGAAGTGAAAGGAGAAGCCGCACTTGCACCTATGATGGATCAGTAAGAAGAGAGATTCTTGTGAGCATTGACAAGTTTGAAGGCCACACCTCAGTTTAATCCTTCTGAGTATGGTATAAATTTGGATTCAGATGAGTTGATAGCCTGGATAACCGAGATGGAGAAATACTTTGAGTATGAGAATATGTCAGAGGAGAAAAAGGTGAAGATTGCAAGTACAAAGTTGAAAGGTCATGCATCCTTATGGTGGGAGCATCTGCAATTGGATCGAAAGAAGAAGGGTGAAGACAAGATCAAGGTATGGGATAAGATGATAAATAAGTTGAAAGGAAAGTTTCTACCTTGTGATTACCAGATTAACCTAGTTAGGAGTGCAAGGTATGAAGCATAAAAATAGCTCGGTAAAAGATTACACCAATGAATTTTAAAGATTAGACATCAGATCTGGACATGCTGAAGATGAGGTGGAAAGAATAGAAAGATATTTGAATGTATTAAGAAGTTCTGTACAAGATGAGATTAGCTTGGTAAAGACAAAGTATTGAAGAGGCGTATCAGTTTTCCCTAAAAGTTGAGGAGAAATTGAACAAAAGATATGAACAAAGGAAAAGAGGAAGAGGAGGTAGATTCCCTAGAGGAAGAGGTAGATCTTATGGTGAACACAATAGATCTGATTAGGACAAGACAAATATAGACACACATCAAGACAAAGGCGAGATTGAGTGGAAAGGTGTAAGCTCATTCCAAGGAAGAGGCAACTACTCCCTATGTGTGTGAATATTGTACCTGCAAGCTACAATACAACACTTAAATATGTCATTATATTAATGGTTAAAACTATGAAAATTAAAAGAAAAGCATAAGGAAACCATCAAAATTGACATATTGATTCCTATCTAAGAAGAGTGTGATTCAATACTATAATTTTGTCCATATTATGCATAATCAGTGAATATTCAATCCTAGAATGGAAGATTCAATGAGAGAATGAAGCTAATTGTCATGTAAAGTTCATTTTAGAGCACCAATGAAGATTATGTAATTATCTATGTGATATTATGAACTAAAATGGATAGCATAAGAGTGCATTTAGAATTCTAGAAATTAGAGTAGCATAAGAGTATAATTGAAATTCTAAGAATTTGGGCCAATTGAGCTCAAAATTCAATCCTTTTATAGAAGAATTTGAGAGATGAGTGGTTGAGATTAATTTGTGAAGAGAGGTGGAGATTGAATCTTTGGTGATCCATGTGAGTGAACTCTCATTGGATTATGGATTGAATTTCCATGTGCAAGTGATGAGTTGTAATTAGAAACTTTATTTTATTCCTTTTAATTAATTACTTTAGCCAAGTATTTAATTGTGTTGATTTGATTTAAATAGGCCAATGTAATTAATGTGAGTTAGTGATAAAATCACTTTGATTTTAGGAGATTAAATTGATTTTAATGAATTATGCCAATAATTGAATAATTGACTTGACATAATTAGGGGTATGATCACACTTAGGGAAAATAGGGTCTCTGGTTAGAGTAGACCAAATTAGGGTGGTTACATTTGTCCCTCTTTGAATTGATGTGCGAGAAACATATTGATTCAAAGAATGTATGACGTTGACTTCAGGAAGTTTTGAGAATTTCACCCTTGATTGAACGAAATGGCTGATGAGATCAGTCTTGAACTTGATTGAATAAAGATTGATAGTATCAACTTTGAACTTGATTGAACAAAGGTCAATTAAGTAGAGATCTAAAGATACCAATTCCAAACTTGATCGAACAAGAATTTATAATACTAACTCCGAATCTTGATCGAATGAAGGTCAGTACAAAGCTGCTATGAGCTGTGAGGTATCAATTCTGAACTTGATCAAACAAGAAATGATAATACTAACCCCAAACTTGATCGAATGAAGGTCAGTACAAAGCTGCTAAGAGCTTAATAAAGATCTGAGAGATTGTAGGCATAGATATCTGGCTTGTTTAGCACTGAAGCCTTCTATCCAACAATCCCAATTTGATCAAAGGAAACTGCCATGCCCCTAGTCTTTTGATGATGAAGTCAATTTTGCTTTTTGAGTAAGAATTTGATTGATTTTAAGTGTGATCATGCCCCCTCGGGAATGAAATAAAAAAAAATAGAATAAAATCCCTCTTTAAAATGATAGATCAATGGAACAGATCGATTGGATCAAGAAAGAATCAATTAGAAGATGTGATGAAGCGAAAGTGTGTTAAGAGAAAACAAAATTTTACCAAGTTGACTACTTGAAAATATAAATTCTGAGTCTGATAAAATGATGTATGACCAAGATTTTGATATGTGATGTGAAATTTGTTGATAGAGAACCTGGAAAACTGATTGCGTAAAGCCTGCTAATAGTTTTTTGAACATATAGAGCAATTCTACATTTAGAGGAGACTGTGGCAAAATATTTACTGTGCTGTTGAAAACATCATCCATGTGTTCAATTTTGTTCTTGATAGATCTGAGAAGAAAAAAATTGAATTTTGATAGATGATTAGATTGATGTACATTTGTGATTATGTATTTGGTCTTTGATGATTTAGAATAGATTCATGTGATGACATCATTTATTCTCTTTGGTTATTACTAATATATAGATGTGTTTGGATGAGTCTAGATGAATATGCAGACGTATGTTTTTGAGATTTTCATTATGCAAATATATGTATGGATGCACTTAGGATGTAAAAATGCAATACATGAATGCTTTGTTTTCGTATTTTCTCTTTTCCCTTTATGAATGCAAAATGAATGCAATGGATATGTAACGACATGAATATATCAGTAACATAGATTAAGTAGTCAAACTTGGATTTTGAATGAACCAGGAAATTATTTTGAGCTCAAACACTTATGCTGTGTAAAAATGAATCATGCAATCTTAAATGTATCTAAATGTAGACTTCTAGGACTGTCACTGATTTTTGTACATTTTAGCATTGTATCAGCATAGGGTGTTTGTGTAACAGACATCAACGAATAGTACAACTGTCACTAATACCCAGAAAGTATCATGAAAGTATGAATACTATTTTTATTGGATGTAGTGTCAAAAATAAACCTAAGAATGAAGGCATAGAGGTCAGGATGACTTGTCAGTTATCTCCTTTTGCTTTAAGAATCACCTTCTATTTATGTGTAATGTAAGAATATGCAACCCGCAATGACCTTCAATATTCATATCCTTGGGTACATATTATGTCGTACACCTTACTTAGAATTTGAATAGAAACATACAAGGAAATTGGTTCAACCTCACCGTAGCTTACACAAAAAGGATTGAGATATATGCAGCTATCCACTCATGTTGGCAGCTCTAACCATAAACATCCAAATTAGGTAAATTTTATAGGATCATTGAAACAATCACCATACGCAGAAAACCAAGAAAACGTTATGCCCCTTGTCCTTATGACTCTTTGTCTTTTGAATAGACATCATGGAGTAACTCGAAAGACATAACAAGCAACAATTGATAATTAGTCAAAGAAAATTCATAACTACTTACATGCCCCTAGTTTGAAACATCATTGGAACATAAAAGAGTCATAATCAAACCGAGATCAGTCTATATGTGCTTATGTGGTGTTGAGGAACATCGTTGATTCATTTTTCAATCACAGTAGAAAAATCATCAATCACAACTTGAAATTAAGCAATATGTTTTTATGTCTGAGTAAGTGAGAAAAATTATCAGTAATTGTAATCCAATGTAGTGTTTAAGGAACACTGTTTGATTAAAGTGTTGAGAAACACTAGTATGATGTCTGTTACAGGTAGGTGGTGTTTAAGAAACACCCTTGTTTATGATAGTGACATTTTGATTCAATTATTAAGAAATATTATTTGTAGTGGAAAAAATTCCTAGACAAGGACCTAAGACAACCTAGCAAATAAAGACCAAACATGCTACCAGAGATGCCCCTAGTGTAGAATGACTATCCCTAAGACGCAAATGCAGACAAATCCCAGGCAAGGATAAGACATTTGTGAGGATTTCAGAGTCAACTGATAGCAAAGGTGTGATCGTGAAGGCTTAGTATCAATAGTGCATTGATAGGTGGAGCACAAAGTACAAGTGACACTTGTTTGCCAGGTTTTCACCAGTCGACAAAGATTTTTATTTTTGCTACCAAGACGCATGTTTGCCAGGTTTTTGCCAAGGCACTTTTTCTATTTTTCAAATTTTTTTGTACTTTTTGCTTTTTTACCTTTTTTGTTAGTATCAAGGCGCTTTTTTTCCAGGTTTTCACCGAGAATACCTTTCTGCAGGACTTTTTCCACTATTTTGGACTTTTTCAGAATCAATTTTCTAATTTTTTTGGTACTTTTTGAGAATCATTTCCACTGTACAGGCCCTTTAGCCGGATGTCAACCGTAGAACCACTTCAAGTGTAGGGTATTGATGGGATCAGGAAGGACATCTCCCTCAGGTGTAGTTAACTGATAAGCTCCTATCCCAAAAGTGGTTTTTATAACAAAAGGCCCTAGCCAGTTGGGTTTAAACTATCCTTTTTGTTCTCTATTTGGCTAATTTTTAGGATTCTCTGTTAGAACGAGATCCCCCACTTGAAATTGTCATGGATTTAATTTCTTGTTGTACCCTTTTGACATTATTTTCTGGTACACCTTGAGATGATCAAACACTTGTTGTCTGCACACATCTATTAATTCTGATGTATGAACCCTATCAATGTGGTATTGTTCATCTGTAACAAGACCCTGGAGAGATACTTGCAAAGAAGGAATTTCTACTTCAATTGGTAGCACTGCTTCTGCGCCATAGACTAGAGAAAATGGCGTGGCTCCTGTTGGTGTTCAGATACTTATTCGATATGCCCATAGTGCCAGATTTAATTGCAAATTCCAGTCTTTACCAAACTTACTCACAATTCTATGTAAGATTTTTAAGATGTTTTTGTTTGAAGCCTCAACTTGTCCATTACCTTGAGGATAATATATTGAAGAACAATGCTGAGTGATATGAAACTGTGTACAAAGGTCCTCAATATCTTGATTTTTGAACTGCCCCCATTGTGTATTACAATAGAAGAGGATATCCCATACCTACAAATGATGTAGTTCAAGATGAACATAGCCACCTATTTGCCAGTGGCTTTGATCAGCGACACTGCCTCGACCCACTTAGTGAAATACTTAGTGGCTGTGATGATGAATTTGTGTCTACTTGAAGAGTTAGGATAAATTTGTCCAACAAGATCAAAGGTCCATTGCTGAAATGACCAATGTGTTATAAAAGGTATGAGTTCTCTAGCTGGAGCATGGATAAGGTTTCAATGTGTTTGACACTTGTGACATGTTTTAGCAAATTGTATGATATCTTTTTCCATTGTAGGCCAATAGTAGCCAACTCTTTAAATTTTCTTAGCCAATGAAAAGCCATTCAAGTACGGTCCACATACACCTTCATGAACCTCTTTTAATGCACGGTCAGACTCTTCTTGTTCTAAACACATAAGAAGTGTTTCGTCAAGACCTTGTCTATATAAGTTAGTAGTAATGAGGACATAACGTGATGCTATCCTAATTAAAGCTTATTTTTCATTCCTATATAGGCCATTAGGTAAGGTTTGATATGTAAGATAGGAAATTATTTTGGCATATCAGGATTGGTCTTGAGCATTTAAGGCACAAATAATTTTAGATTCAGGTGTCTCAAATGCGGGAAAGGATAACTCTTCCACCAAGAAGTCATAGCAGAATTGGTGTTCCTCCAATTATAACATGGATGCTAGTGTAGCCATAGCATCTAGAAATTTGTTTTCTGTTCTTAGAATTTGTTGGAATGTAATGAAAATAAAGTACTTTTTCAAATCTTCCACCATTTGTTTGTAAGGCATAAGATTCTCATCTTTTTTCTAATAGTCACCATTCACTTGGTTGACAATGAGTTGAGAGTCACCATACACATGTAACTCTATGATTTTCCATTCCATAGCTAGCTTGAGCCCGTTCACCAATGCTTAATATGCTGAGATGTTATTAGTGCACAAAAACATTAGTTTATATGCCTTGGCTATATTGTACCCTTGAGGGGTGATAAATAGTACCCCTTCTCCTGATCCTTGTGTGAAAGAACCATCAAAATACATTTTCCAAGGATATTCGGTTAAGTGCATGATTGTCTCATCTTGAAATTCTATAATCAAAGGTGCATCATCTTGTAATGGTGAATAAGCTAGTTGATCTACTAGCACTTGTCCTTTGATATCCCTTCTGTCAACATACTCTATATCAAATTCACTTAGTATCAAGACCCATTTTGCTAGTCTTCCTTATAATACTGTTTTACTCAAGAGGTATTTGAGAGGGTCAATTTTTGCGATAAATTTCACTGTATGCGAGAGCATGTAGTGTATCAACTTTTGAGATGCAAAAACAACTACCAAGCAAGATTTTTTCAATAATTCTGTAGTTGAGTTCATAAGACACCAAGGTCTTACTGATATAATAAATCACCCTTTCCTTTTTGTTTTCATCCTCTTGGGCTAGCAATACTCCAAGTGATGTAGCCGTAGATGGGATAGAGTAGTAATGGTTTTCCATGAATAGGTGCCATGAGAATAGGAGGATTAGCCATATAGTCTTTTAATTCTTTAAAATTATTTTCACAATGCTCATCCTATTTGAAAGTAACACCTTTATGTAGCAATTTTGTGAAAGGTTGTGCTCTATCTGCTAGTTGAGACATGAATCTTCTGATGAACTGAAGTCTTCCTTGAAGCATCCTTGTTTGACTAATATTGCGAGGAGGTGACATTTCCATTATTTCTTTTACCTTTTCGGGGTCCACCTCAATTCCTTTAGTTGACACGATAAATCCTAAGAGTTTCCCTGATTGAACTCCAAATGCACATTTTTTTGGATTGAGTCTCAGTTGAAATTGCTCCATTCGATCTAATATCTTCCTTAAGTCTTCAATGCGAGTCATTCTTATTTTTGACTTGGCTAATGTATCATCGACATAGTCCTCTATGTTTTTGTGTATCATGTCGTGGAAAATTGTCATCATAGCTCATTGATACGTAGCTCCAACATTCCTTATCCCAAATGGCATGACAGTCCAGCAAAATGTTCCCCATGCACATGTAAATGCTGTCTTTTCCTAGTCTTTGGGAGCAATCTTTATTTGGTTATAACCTGAGAATCCATCCATGAGTGAATACATTTGATATCCTACTATGAGATCTATAATCATATCAATATTTGGCAATGGGAAATCATCTTTAGAACAAGCTTTGTTTAAGTCCCTAAAGTCTGTACAAATCCTAACAGACTTATCTATTTTAGAAATTGGTACCACATTAGAAATCCATTCGACATAAGCGATGACCCTTCTGAATCCAACCTTTAAGAGTTTTTCCAGCTCTGCTTTCACCAATAATACCACATGTGGGTGCATATATCTTAGTTTTTGTTTGATGGGTTTAATTCCAGGAGCTATAGATAAGTGATGCATTATTAACTCAGGATCTAGTCCAGGCATATCAATATAAGACCATGCAAAGTTGATTTTGTTCTCTTTGAGGAATCTAGTAAACTGTATCTTTTCTTCTTCTGATAATGATTGCGCGAAGTGAACAAACCGAGGAGCTTCTGTTGTGCCCAAATTAACTAGTTGTGTTGGCTCTATGAGTACTAAAGATTTTTCTTGAAAGTGCTCAGGAAGGATACCAAGAATCTCATCTTTTGGCACCTTTAAGAGGTTTTCACCATCAGATCATCTTTGGTTTTTACTATTTTAGAATCTGATACAGCTAGAATGTGGTTTTCACCGTTAGTTCTTTGTTTCTTTTTATTTTTCAATTTGCGACTAAGAAACTTGATATCCTCCTCTGTCAGGTTCATGCTCCTTACATTGGTGGAAGAGGGATAGGGTTTACAGGCATTTAGATAACATGCCAAAGTATAGTCATTGGGAAAGTTCATGACATGAGTAGGGTATGAAATGGTCCAATCAATAAGGTAAGGGTTTACCAATGATAATGATTCAAAGGTTTGTAAGGATAGCATCGCGTCAACGTCAAGATTGTTTACTGACAAGACATATTCTGTTAAGTCAGCTTCTATAGAGTTTAGATCATGAAGAGTCAAATTGTCATTATTAGGGTCATTGTTAGTAATATGCGGACCTAACTCTAGCGACTTAGTAGTTGAGATTTGTCTTTCTTCTCTTATAATATTGAAACTCATATCTTGTATCCTTTGAAGTTCTTCTAGACCTAGTAAGACAACAATGTCTTCATCAATAATCCTAGGCATTGCCATCTCATTCAATTATGTGACAACATTAGTGTTATGGGAAGTGTTAGAAAATTTTCCTCTCTCTAATAGAGGTGAAAAATTATGAATTACATCTACCTCAATGTCCATGGTAGCATCAGACATGTGATCCCATTCATAATCATGTGAGTATGTGATATCATCATCAGATCTGGTTAAAAATTTAGCAATAGTTACTTGAAGTACCCTATTAGCCATTTGTGGATAAAAGTGTGGTAAATCTAGGACATGTGAAATTTTCACCAATTTCCCTCAGTTAGGATGTACATCTTGTTTTTTAGGTATTTCTTCATGAGATTCTTCTAGCGGTTGGACTTTTAGAGAGTCTTCTTCTTCTTCCTCTACTTCTTGGACATCAATTTGCGACAATAACGAAACATTATGCTTTAGTTGTGCTACAAAAGTAGGCACATATCTTTCTCCTTAATATTCTGGATCCTCAGTACCAATGTGTAGTAATATTTCATATGTCCAAGGTACAAGTTATGTTTCTTCCTCTTCTTCATCACTTCCTTTATCAAAGATTGGACCATCTCTTGAGGTGGGGTGTTCTGAATTGTTATTGAAACCTAACCTTGTTTTGTCTTTGGTGTCTTTGAATTCCATGTGTATAGGCTCAATGAGTCATTTTCCCTTATCTCCTAAAGGTCCCTTCCCTTTGTATCCCATTTTTTTGAGAAGGTCATAACCTTTTCCATACTTTTTGGGAGATATCTCAACATCTTTTACTTCATTTTCTCTCTGTTCCTCTTTATAGAGACAAGCCAAAACTGCTTTATCTTCTTTTTCGTTCTCTTGAGAAGTAGAGGCTCTAACCATACCAGTTGGTTTATGAATGTATTTTCCTTTTGATGCAATAGGTGTGAAAGAGGGGGAGGGTTTCCCATAAGATCTTGGAGATACAAGAATTTTAGCCAAAGATGGCGTCATGTCTAGTTTGTATTGCCCAATGCTAGTTTCTTCAAGTTTTAGTGTCTTTTCAAAGCTTCTCATCACCATATATTTAGAGGTTTCAGCTAGGAATTATTTTGGGACTTCCTTATTTTGAGGAACCATACTGTCTGCTTTAACATTGTTGCAAGAGTAGCTTGAATCTACAAGAATTGTTACTTCCACCCCATTGTGTGGGAATTTGATGCATTGATGGTAAGTAGATGGTACTTCTTTCATTTCATGTATCTAAGGTCGTCCTAGTAATATGTTATAGGCCAATGGAAGATCAAGAACTTGACAAATCACATTGCATTCAATTGGTCCTATCCTTATTGGTAAAACAATTAGCCCTTTGGATGATCTTTCCTCTTCATCATAAGCCTTGATGCTTATCTTACATATTGAATCAATTATTTGTTCTAAAAGACCCAATTTATTGATTAGATTGAGAGTACATTTATTCAACCCCACACCTCCATCTATCAATACACGTTTTACATGGTGTTTATGGATCAAAACTTCAATGTGAAGGGTTTGATTATGGGGACAAGTCAAAGATTTGCCATCTTCCTCTGAAAAGGAGAGGTAATGTGGAGCTGATATGTGATTGACTATTGCCTGGAATTTGTCCACATCTATGTCTTTTGGAACATTTGCGGAATGTGGGGCTTGTTCAAGAACTTCCATATGCACTGAAGAGATCTTTAATAACCCAAATATAAAAATTTGAGCCGAGGTCCTTTGCAATTGGTCTACCAAGTTATAGTTGGCAGATAGTATAGAAACTGTTTGTCTTGACGTTGCTGGTTTAGGAATTGTGACAACAGGTGTTTTAGATGATGTCTCCTGTTTAGATGAGGAATTAACCCCTTTAATCGTGATTTGTTCTTGGCTTCAAGTTACTAGGTTTGAATGTGTCTATTTGTCTTTGACACATTTGATAGTGATCACATTGATTGATTCACTTTTTATGTCCAACATATTGATCACATTATCATTATGAGAATAGGTGTAATTGAATTCATTTCCATTTCCTTTAGAGACTTCTCCCTTTTCATAGTTGGGAAATGGTTTATTATATGCCATGTGATCTTCATTAGAGGTATGTCCTTCCACTTTGATCTTGCCTCCTTCAATGAGATATTGTATAACGTGTTTGATCTTAACACAGTCATTAGTCTTGTGTCCTTTATTCTTATGGAAGTCACAATAGGAATTATCATTCCACCACCTTGGTTTTACATCTAGTTCCCATGGTTTTGAATCTGGTATAGTGAGGACTTTGTTATCCAAGAGAGTCTTCAAAATTGTCTCAAGAGGTTCTCCCAATGGAATAAATGTTCTTTGTGGTCTAGACATCCATGGTTTACGCTTGTTGGTATCAGTGTTTTCTCTTTGTAGTGTGGTTGTTACCTTAGCTTCTTTACTTTCTTGTAGGCTGTTTGTGAGATTAAACACAACTGGTTTAGCGTTTGCATTCGAGGCTTCCACCACTCCATCACTAACAACATTTTTTTTCTTGTTCCACCACTTAGGTTTGTTGTTATATTTGTTAGATTTATTGTCACTTTGGAGTGTGATATCTCCTTTATTAACCATAACATATTCAGCACAAATGGCGTTCTTAATCATTATGTCAAAACTAGGATAATATTGCATTTGTAGAGCATAGTTCATTTCAGGTACTAAGATATCGACATAGATTTCCATCTTTTCAGATTCATGTATTGCTCTTGAGTACCTTGCAAAGATTCTCCTCCACCGTTGCAAAAAGTGTGTAAAGGATTCACTCGTTCGTTGTTTTTTGTTGCAAAGATCCATCATGGTAACATTGTGTTGTATGTTTTAGGAGTAATGTTGGACAAATATTTGAATCAAATCCTCAAACATTTTCACACTTGGTGTGAGTTTGGAGAACCATTCCATAGCATTTCCACCTAGACTTCTTGGAAATAGCCTCATTAAGTATGTTGGTTCGTGCATGTATTCTATTCTTAGGGCACAAAATTATCTAACATGGTCATGTGGATCTGTTTCTACCATTTATTTTCATATTTGGGCCATGCCATGTTAGATGGGAATGGAACCATGTTTATACTCTTGTCAAAAGGAAACATACATATGTGCTCCAAGAGTATTTCTTTGTTGGTTTAGTATTTTCTTGCTTGAGTGTTGCAAGTTCCATTTGCATTTGGTATAATTGCTTTGAGAGTATGGAAATAGGTGTTTGCACTTCTTGTTCCTTCAATCTCTCAACATCATAGTCTTTAGGAAGTTTGACTCTAAGAGAAGCTAAGTGTAGGAAATATTTTTCTTTTGCTTCTCCAATGATTTTTTCCAAGGTTCTCTGAAACCTCCTAATTTGTTTGAGTTTGTTATATTCTTCTTTTTATACGTCTTCATCGCCGTCGAAACCAAACAAAGGACGACCATAATTTTTTTCTTCTTGACTTTCTCTATCGTCATGGTCTTGGATATATTCATCAAAATTAGCACTCCATTTGTGATGAGGTGCATCCATTTCAGGTGAGTCTTGATCAAAGAGAAGATTTTGAGATGTATCCCCTTGTTGAAACTTAAGTAATTTTGGAGGTCTCTGCGAATCATCAACAATGTATTGTTTACGTCTTGTGTTAACCATGAAAGCTGGGTCTCAAATTTGTCAAAAGTGTTCCAATTGTGTCAAGAGGATTTCTGAATTGTCCAAATAGGTGTGTCCAAGTTGTGAAAAGTATGTGTGATTGTTTGTAGTAATTGATTCCAGCGTTAGAGGGTTAGAATGCCCTGATAATCAGCTGGGAATCAAGAAGATTTGTTTAGTGAAAATACAACATGATTTGGGATCAATTGCGAGAATCCTAAAGGACATGCAAGGTAGAATTCCAATTAAATTGAGAAGCAGCGACATATGAACCATAAAGAGAAATAGGACCAGACTGAAGAGCAAAAAGGGTATCCAAAACTATAGAGTTTCTGAGTGTGACACGTGTGCAAGTACCCTCTTTCCTAGATGCGACTCACCATATTTGAGCTTAGATTTGCAGAAAACAAGCTTGTGCTTACTAAATGCAAGCTTCTTTACCAGATGCAAGCCATGACTGAACAAAAATGAGCTTATTCCCCATATGCGAGCTTGTTTCGTAAATGCGAGCCAAGACTGACCAAATGCGAGCCTTTGATGGGTTTTTCTAATTTTTTCCACTTTGTCTCGAAGTACATAAAAATTTGTCTGACTCCCGAGTATGTATGAGGATTTCCAGAGTGTTTTTGAACATCATGAATGGCAGTGATTGTCAAAATGTTGTTTGTTTGAGGAATTTATCTTTTCAATTGCAATTTTGACACATCAAGCAATTTTGTTATGGGACCACACACCTATTCCCTAAATTCTAGGCATAGAATGAAAATATTTTCTCGTAGACTCAGGTACACAATCACATGCTAATAAAAATACAACCATCACCAAGTATGTAATGGCTCCAGTCATAATGCCATATTATCTGACTCCAAATGCAAGAGAGGGCAAAAAATGATGAGTATCTTGGGGCAATTACTATTTGCCTTGCACAAAGATTATCACCTTTCGGAGATAAACCAAGTAGTTTCAACTAAAAAATATTGTTTATGTTTGGGAATCTGTTCGCAACCATCCCCCATAGAATTTCACAAGGAAACATTAAGGCATATAGAGCTATGAGTACTCAAATGTGTATAGTCTCGCAAGAAAGATTCAAGCGGCTCCGCTCCACACACATCTAAGCAAGTCCAAGGAATGATAGTCAAAATTCCAAGGACAAAACCGATTACATCCTCCGAGGCTTTGGGCTTCAAGGAAGCATTTTGATTATAGTGAGATGGAAGGGCTTGCATTCACCTTTCCTCACTTGGGTCATTCCCGAGAGACTTTTTCCTCAACTGACAGGCCCTCTAATGTTTTGAAAGCAATAAAGAGGATTGGCAGCTTAGGAGTCTAGATTTCTGATTCTTCATAAAGAAGAAGAGCATACTCTCCTATCAATGCCATTTTCTCCTATGAAGCACATCATGCAAGTTTATTCCCTCAAATTATAGAACTTAAAACCTAGTCCCCCATATTGAGTTTCTGATTTTCCAACTTGGGAAAAGAGCAGAATCCTCTAGTTGGACTAAGAATCGAATTTAAATATGATAATAAAATTCCTATTTAAAGAAATTAACTTTTGATAAAATTTTAAAGGTTCATTTCCTCCAAATTCTATTCATATCATAACTTGATGTTTGAGGTTCTGATTTACCATGAAGGAAAAGAGAATACTTCTCTAATCAAGTTAGGAAATGGTAGAAAATGTGTCAAATTCCTAGAAATTGCTATAAAAGTTAGGTTGATCGCATGAGGCAACCTACAAAACCACTTGTTAGTAGTTTTCACTCCATCTTCTTGATCAAAGAAGTCTTTGAAAACATCCTGCAATAACTCATTAGGCTTCTTAAATGATCAATTCCATCCAAAAACATGCAAGGTTAGCTTATTAGTCATTAAATTTTCAAAACATGCGAGAAGACTAACCACATACGATTGTATTTCCCAAAAATGATGCAAGAATTACCAAATGTGATTAAGGACCCTAAATGCGAGCCTTTACACTAAATGTGATATGGGAATTATGGGATGTGAGCCTTTACCAAACGCGATTAAGGATTTACAGGATGCGATGCAGGATCTATAGGATGCAAGCCTCTTTCTTGCATGTGATCTTTTGCAACTAAATGCGATCCTTTTCTCCTAAATGCGATTTTGCGTTAGAAAACAGATAAAAAATGAGGTAATTAGCTCAAAAATGGTGAGAAATCTGGGGCTCGGCCCTACGGTGGGCACCATAAATGTGTGTGTGAATATTGTACTTGCAAGCTGCAACACAAAACTTCAATATGTCATTATATTAATGGTTAAAACTATGAAGATTGAAAGAAAAGCATAAGGAAACCATAAAAATTGACATATTGCTTCCTATCTAAGAAGAGTGTTATTCAATGCTATAATTGCCCTCAGATTATGCATAAATCAGTGACATATTCAATCCTAGAATGAAAGATTCAAGGATAAAATGAAGCTAATTGTCATGCAAAGTTCATTTTAGAGCACCAATGAAGATTATGTAATTATCTATGTGAGATTATAAACTAAAATAGACATCATAAGAGTGCATTTATAATTCTAGAAATTAGAGTAGCATAAGAGTATAATTGAAATTCTAAGAACTGGGGCCAATTAAGCTCAAAATTCAATCCTTTTATAGAAGAATTTGAGATATGAGTGGTTGAGATTAATTTGTGAAGAGATGCATAGATTGAATCTTTGGTGATCCATGTGAGTGAAATCTCATTGGCTTATGGATTGACTTTCCATGTGCAGTGATGAGTTGTAATTAGAAACTTTATTTAATTCCTTTTAATTAATGACTTTAGCCAAGTATTTAATTGTGTTGATTTGATTTAAATAGGCCAATGTAATTAATGTGAGTTAGTGATGAAATCACTTTGATTTTAGGAGATTAAATTTATTTTAATGAATTATGCCAATAATTGAATAATTGACTTGACATAATTAGGGGTATGATCACACTTAAGGAAAAAAGGGTCTCGGGTTAGAGTAGACCAAATTAGGGTTGTTACACTCCCGAGGTGGATATAGAAGAAGAGGGTTCCCAGGAACTTGTTATAATTGTGGTGAAGAAGGAAATAAATCTTTTGAGTGTACACATGCAAGCGAGAAAGCTAGTAGTAGCAAAAATGACTTGGTGCAAGAAGACTCACCGAATGAACCTGAGAAGGAAGGAAACCTAACGGTCAGAAGAATATTATGGAGTGAGAATAGTAAGCAAGATCCTATGAGGTAAACTTTGTTTAAGACCATATGGAGAGTTGCAGACAAATTTTGGAAGGTAATTGTTGATAGTGGAAGCTCAAAGAATCTAGCATTGGAGGAGAGTCACAAAGTTGCAGTTGGAAAGAATGAAGCACCCAAAGCCCTATCAAATTTCATGGATCAAGGATGAGCATACATTAATGGCGAGGGAACAATGTTTTGTGAATCTGAAAAATTGAAAAGTATTATGATAAGGTGTTGTGTGATATTATGCCAATGGATTGTTGCCATATTTTATTAGGTAGACCCTGGCAATATGATAGACAGACTGTACATGATAAAAGAATGAACAATTATACTATTTGGGTAGATGGAAAGAAGAAAATCTTGTTAACTTTGATTGAAGAATCTGTTGGTGAGATCTGTACATCTGTGAAAGTTTGTTTGATGGAAGGTAGATAGTTTCTTAAGGATTTGAAAAGGAATGATATCTGTTATGCTTTGATTCCTAACAAACCGAGTAAGAACACAGAAGATAAAGTACCTGAAGAAGTTGAGAAATTTCTCACCAAGTACAAGGAGATCATTTTAGATAATGTACTTGATGGTTTTCCACCGATGAGAGATATTAGTCATTGTATGGATTTGATTCCTAGAGCTAGTTTTCAGAACAAGGCACCACACCGGTTGACATCGACGAAGAACGAGGAACTCAACTGACAAGTTCATGAGTTATTGAATAAGGGTTTGATCAGAGAAAGTTTGAGTGCATGTGTAGTACTAGCTCTATTAGCACATAAGAAGAATGGATAATGGTGAATGTGTACTGTGTTAGCATTTTTCCTTGACCTTGTCAAAGAAAAGGCTAATTAATGAGGATCGAACAATCCTCCTGCACTTCGAGCTCAAAGGCTCAGGCGGGTGTACCTATTGGATTCACTTCTTTTAGTGAATCATAAGATGGATTCCTGCCCATCACACTAAATCTTACAATCATTTACAACTCTTTAAATAGAAAAGTAAATTGAATTGATTTTATGGATTGATGATGACAATTGCATAAAGAAGCAAATACCAGTGCCTTGTCTATTGGGAAACAGAGTCATATAAACATACATTCACAGAAAACCCTCTAAATCCAAACATACAGGATCCAAATGAAGTGCCTTACAAATCATTCTTTTCACTCCAACATCTGGACATCAGATTCATGTGAAATCTTGAAACCTCTGAACTTGTCTATAAGATTTACTCTTTCCTTGAAATAAACTAAAACACAAATTCACAGTTACCTTATAACTGGTGCACTAAAATTCCTTACAAATTTATGCACAAAGATTCAGTATCAAACACAAAGACATCAGACAAATACTGGTAAGGGATTCCATTTGTTTTTCATTAAAAACTCCTGATTCAGTACATCTACATAACAAAGAACTCAAAACCAGACACACAAAATCAGAAAGTTGCTTTGCAGTATTAATTTCACCATCCTTGTACAATTGAGAAGACAAGAGATATAGAGGAATTGAGAAAACCAAAATTTTCACTGACACCTATCAATTCCCCCCAAAATATCTCAAACTTATCTCTTCTGCAACTACAAAAATCTGATCTGATCTGCACCCAAAAGGATTGCAAAATCCAAATATTCATCTCAAGACCTTTCCAACAGTATATAACACTTATTATTTTTGATAAAAAATGCCCTTTGAATCACTAAGCAAACTTTCCCTTCAGGTGCATATCTTTTCAACAGTTTGAAATATTTTGAAATATTTGAATTTATATGTCAATTCAATAGTCTAACTATTGAAATGAAATGATATTTCATTTTAATATTTTAATCTACATTTTAATCGTCCAGAACTCACCAGAATCTGCCAAGTGTCACTATCTGAGTGGCTCTGTTTGACCTCCGCAAGTGCGCGACTAGCATTGATCGCTCAGTCGCAACACTTTTTTAATCTAATGTAAACCTTGCACGAGTGCGTGACTGACTCCTGTGCGACGATCTTGGTCACTCATTTGTAAGTCATTTCGGCCATCTCAATTTTCATGCACGATCGATGACAAGCAAATTTTGGGTCTGTGATTGCATGATTGGATCCTATGCGACTGCGCGACGAGCTCGGTCGCTCACTCATGAGTCATTTTGGTCATCTCAATTTTCATGCACGACTACATGAAAAGAAATTTTTGGGTTTGTGACTGTGCGACTGGCTCCGTGCGACGAGCTCGGTCGCTCACCCGCGAGCCATTTTGGTCATCTCAGAACTCCTGCGCGACAAGCAAATTTATGGTCTGCGACTGAGCGACTGCATCCTATTTGACTGCACTACGAGCTTGGCCTCTCACTCATGAGTCATTTCGGTCATCTCAATTTTCATGCGCGACTGCGCGACAAGCAAATTTTGGGTCTGCGACTACGCGACTGGCTCCTATGTGATTGTGCGACGAGCTCGGTTCTGGTCCGCGACTGAGTGACGAGCTCACTGCCACCTCACCTACAAAATTTGTTACCTGGTCAATTATGCACACTTCCCAAGATGCCACCTACCCACATGCATGGAGGGCCTCCTCTTCATTCTTCAAATTACCTTGTGTAGCCTTTTGCATTTAAACATTGAAATTGTCTCCGGCGGGGTCAATGTGGGATAAATCCCCTTTGAGTTTTAAAGTCTTGCTATGCATTTTTGCTCAAAATATTGGGGCAAGGCCCACCATTGATCCTGCCTGCCAAGGGGCCACCAAGGAGCCTCTTTGCCTCTCATTAAAATTACATATTATGTGCTGGAGTATATAAACATCAATAAAAACCGAAACCCCATGCATGTGGGATAAATGTCTTTTGCAAAGTTTTGTAACTTTGTTATTTTTTCCAATACTCAGAGAGCCATAAATTTTGTATTTCAACTCAGATTTGTCTAAAATTTGTACTATAGTTTGCAGGCATGGTCATCTCAATCATATCCAAACATTAGCCCGACCCAGTTCATATTTTTTGAGATACGATCGAAACCGTGGCTGGCTGTGCTCTTGCATTTTGCATTATTATGGGTAGTTTAGATAGTGCTAGACATAGTCAATTGTATCTCACGAACCAAGAAGAATGTGGAAGATCATGCTGGTGAGAATCTAGAGAATTAGATTTGTGACAACATATCAAAAACTAAGCATGATCCAATGGTGGAATTGAAACTTATGCCCCCCACAATATGACTATTTTTCTGTCTCCTGCAAATTTGTGTTTACAAAATCTTTATTTGATCTTTCCTCTGCATAATCATCTCATAATTTATGGGATTCTTATCAGCAGATTTGGCTTGTGAAACAAATTGTTACCCCCTTTGAACTCATTTCAAATTAGACTTGAAAGTTTTAATGTTTTTTTAAAAACATTACTCTCCTTCATGTCTTTTAGCGCAGGCTGTAAGGCATTGCACTTGCCAATTGCAATTTGCATTCAAGTTCTTAATTTTTATTTTCAATCCTTCATCCCAATATAAAGCATTCCTCCCTACATTTAATTGCAAAGTGATTCTGGAACATTGCGCAGGGTACTAAACATTTACACTGGCAAATAATAGTTGTCTTTTGGTTTTATTTTGACTGCACAGGCTTTCGACTTATTTTTCCAAGAAAACATCAAGCCTCTTTTCACAAGCATCCAAAATAGGCCTTCTCCATAAGCTTTTAGGGAAACTTTTACTTAGTAACTCCAAATTTTGAAGAAATTTAAGAGTACTAACAGTGGCTCTATCTAGGGACACATGCCCCATGTGGGCATGCAGAGGATCCAAAATCTCTTGGTACAGCAGACCATTCACAAAATAAACCAGATTTTTCCTTCTCTCTTGACTTCAAAACTATCTCTTCTCTTTTCAAAAACTGGGAATCCTTATTGAAATCAAACATACCACACGACTGAAAAGAAAGAGACTGAACAAATATGAACATTATTTAGAAATGGCACACAATCAAAAAACTGAGATCATCATTTACCTCTGTCAAATGTCTGATTCTCATCATTCATCAATATGATCATTCTATAAAACTTGTTTCCAAACAATCGACCATTCTTAAACAAATTTGTATATTTCAAGCCACTATCATATTCTTTGCTGTCATTACACCTATCAGCTTGTGGCATGCCAAACTCATGCTTTTTTTGAAAGGATCCATAATCTAAAAAATATTCTTCATACTGAAAGCATGGTGAACATTCATATGCAATATGATATTCTTCATTATCAATCTCCTTAACATGTTCAAATAAAAACTCAACCGACTGCATAAAAAATGTAAAACATTCTAGCTCAAATTCATGCATATAACACAAACATTCAAGTGAATCATCATAAACTACAACTTGTGGCTTCAGATTTGGCTTATCTTGAAAAACATCAGCATGCTGAATTGGAAAAATAAAAGACTCACTTTCTGTCTGATAGCTGACATGTCCTTGCTAATTCATTTCAACATCTTTAAATGGAAATGCATCAACACTTTCATCATCATCCCACGTTTGCAAAAATGAACACACCTCTGGCTGAAGATAATAATCTGAAGTAGAATCTGAACCCTCTCCCAGCTCCAAATCAAACATTTCAAACTGTGGTTTCAATAAATCATCAGGCAGTTCATTGTACATATTATCATTATGGCACACATTTCTTTGATGTAAATCAGTGTTATAGGAAACAATTTATTACTGAAACCCCTCTTCAAATTACAAGGTTGTGGCCGACTAGAACTCAAAGTTAAATGAATTAGTAACCTCTCTCCCAAATGAGCATGAAATCAAAACACAAACATACTTCTCAAAAGTGTAAAGAACACATTTGTCAACCATGAATCACTTCAACTTATCACCATTATTTCCCTTTTTAGTGCTACTTCACTTCGTAAGGAACCTTTCTTTCACATAAAAATATAAGGATTACCTGGAAAGAAATTAAAACTGCTACTTTTATTTTCTTGATTGGAAATCTGGCAGGTCTAGAGCCTTCTTGATAGCTCCATCAGGTTCATTTCAACATAGAGTCGCCACCTCCTTGCAGAGGAAAATTTTAAAACAACAAAAGCCATTTGACACATATACTTTATTTCTGGGTTCTCTTCAACTAGCAAAGCCACACAAATCTTTCTTATAATACTGCAAATGAAATCATTTCCAAGGTATCCTTATATAGATCTGAAATAAACTTCATATTCCATCACTTGACTCTTTCTTTCAACCAGATTCTATGGTTAACACAACAAAGGAAGGAAATAACTCTCCTTCACTCACTGATTTTTTACTTCAGCAATTCTCCAGCGGAGTCGCCATTCTGTTAGCATTTTTTCCTAACCTTGTCAAAGAAAAGGTTAATTAATGAGGATCGAACAATCCTCTTACACTTTGAGCTCAAAGGCTCAGGCGGGTGTACCTATTGGATTCACTTATTTTAGTGAATCATAAGATGGATTCCTGCCCATCACACTAGATCTTATAGTCATTTACAGCTCTTTAAACAAAAAAGTAAATTGAATTGATTTTATGGATTGATGATGACAACTGCATAAAGAAGCAAAGACCGGTGCCTTGTCTATTGGGAAACAAAGTCATATAAACATACATTCACAGAAAACACTCTAAATCCAAACATACATGACCCAAATGAAGTGCCTTACAAATCATTCTTTTCACTCCAACACCTTTGAACTTTTCTATAAGATTTACTCTTTCCTTGAAAGAAAATAAAATAAAAATTCACAGTTACCTTATAATTGGTGCACTAAAACGCCTTACAAATTTATGCACAAAGATTCATGATCAAGCACAAAGACATCAGACAAATACTGGTAAGAGATTCCATTTGTTTTTCATTAAAAACTTATAATTCAATACATCTACATAACAAAGAACTCAAAATCAGACACACAAAATTAGAAATCTACTTTGCAACATTAATTTCACCATCCTTGTACAATTGAGAAGACAAGAGATATAGAGGAATTGAGAAAACCAAACTTTTCACTGAGACCTGTCAATTCCTCCCAAAATATCTGAAACTGATCTCTTTTGCAACTGCAAAAATTTGATCTGATTTGCACCCAAAATGATTGAAAAATACAAATCTTCATCTCTAGACCTTTCCAATGGTATATAAAACTTAATATTTTCGATAAATAATGCCCCCTGAATCACTAAGCAAACTTTCCCTTTCGGGTGCATAATGTGTGATAAAAATGTGTCACACTTCTATGAATCATTCCATTCAAGGTTTCTCAAGAATGAGGCCTCAAATATTGACTTATAGCTCTCTAGTCATGGAGTGCAAAGGTTTGTAATGGAGGCCCTTAGATGGACCTAGTTTGTGCCTCTGCAAGTACACCATAAAATGAGAGATTCAAAGAGGAAAAGCAAGAATGCTAGTCTCCATGATCATCAAGTATGCATGCAAATGAGAATGGAAACTATCCTATATGATAACAAATGCATAAAAGAAAACTAATCTATATGATAACAATGCATGATTTATTCTATGAAAGGAAATACAAATGCAAGATTAATCTATGAAAGGAAATATGAATTTAATCTAAAATGCAAATGCAAAGTAATCTAAATGGATTGTCATGAATGCATGAGAGAAGAAGACAAGAAGATAGAAGTTGCAATATTCAAGCTCAAGTGCTCAAATTCTCCCCCAAAGTTGCTCTCCAAACATACAACATAACAATAAAAACCCGGGATCCTCAAATGAGAAGGAGAGGCTTCCTTATATAGAATAATGGACGGTGAAGATTAAGAGGCTTTTAAAACAATGGTGGAGATTAAATCTTGGTTGATCCATGTGCTTTAAATCTTAAAGAGGTAAAATCAAAGGCTATGATTAAGAGACAAAAAATCCCACCACTTAGGAAAGTGTGGAGAAAAATGAATTTTTATTTAATTTAATTTGATTTATTTCTTTTTTTCATAAAAAAAAGAGCTTTAAGTGGGGATTCTATTTATTTAATTAAAATATAGATTTTTAATTAAATAAGATAATATTATTTAATTAAAGGAGGGATTTTAAAACAAGATAAAATCAATTAATTAAAAGAAAGATTTTCTTTTAATTAAATAAGATTATTTTATTTATTTAAAAGCTATATTAATTAAATAAGATAATATTATTTAATTAAAAGAGGGATTTTAAAACAAGATAAAATCATTTAATTAAAAGAAATATTTTCTTTTAATTAAATAAGATTATTTTATTTCTTTTAATTAAATAAGATTATTTTAT
>MU223439.1:601966-613095 GCA_018584345.1 Thuja plicata | reverse complement strand
GCCCCATGCCCCAAGTCCTCTAGCTATGCATCACAGAGAGACTTATTAGACAAGGACACTCAACGAAAATCAATAACAGTCAGCACACAAAGAAAATATCATGACATAGCTCAAGTATTAAGTGTTGAGTTTAAAAATATAAGTGTGTTAATTGATACTGAGTTCCGAGGATAAGGATCAAATTCTTGCAAGCCAGCAAGACCACATGACAAAACTAGGTAAGACCAAACCAATAAGTGTTGAAAAACACTCGATGTCAGGGGTTGTATTGAAAAATACAGTTGGGGTGGTGTTAAAGAACACCATTTGTGAGATGTCCTAAAGAATAATGCATCCAAGAGACCAAAGCTAACACATGTATGCCCCCTAGACAAAGACAAAGACCAATTCCAGAACAAGGCAACAAGGACAAGGCATGATGGAGAGAGGCTGTGTCGAGGACACGCGCTAAGAAATATGGGTGCAAAGGCCTCAAGTAGCGCCCGTTTCCAGGTTTTCTCTACTTGGATTTTATTACAATTTTTTCATTTTTTTCTTCTTCTTTTTAGAGATTTTTATAATTTTTTATAATTTTTGCTACCAAGGCGCCTGTTTCCAGGTTTTCACCAAGGCACTTTTTCTATTTTTTTGAATTTTTTGATTTTTTTGATTTTTTGATTTTTTGATTTTTTGATTTTTTTGTATTTTTGGAATATATAATTTTTTTTGAAGATACATCAAAGTGCCTATTGCTAGGTTTTCACTAGGATGATCATTTTTTCAGGACATTTTCTGATTTTTAGAATTTTTGACAATATATCATTTTTTTAGATTTTTTCAGGATCAATAATTATGTACAAAGGATGCCCCCAAACAGAATGGGCATCATGAATAAAACTTCTTTAGGTGCAAAATATTGAAAGGATCAGGGAGCTGTTCTCCCTCTTTTGTAGATAGTAAATTAGCACCTGTCCCAAAAGCTGCTGTAATGATGTAAGGTCCAAGCCAATTAGGTTCAAATTTGCCCTTTTGATCTCTATGTTGTTGATTCTTAGGATTTTCACGTAGGACAAGATCTCCCACCTAGAATTCTCTAGGGAGAACCTTTTTGTTGAAGGCCTTGGACATGCGCTTTTGATAAACCCTCATATGGTCAAATGATGCTTGACATTTTTCATCTAGAAGTTCTAACTCTTGAAGTCTCATAGCGCGGTAGTCTTCATCTGTAACTAGACCATGGAGAGAAACTCTAAGTGAAGGAATATCAACCTCCAAAGGTAACACTGCTTCAACACCATATGCAAGGGAAAAAGGAGTAGCCCTAGTAGGAGTATGAATACTTGTTCTATAGGTCCACAAAGCCAGATTTATCTGTAAATGCCAATCTCTACCATTCTTACAGATTGTTCTATGCAAGATTTTAAGAATGGTTTTGTTTGATGCCTCTGCTTGACCATTTCCTTGTGGGAAGTAAATGAATGAGCAATGCTGTTTAAACTTGAATTTATTGCAAAGTTGTTTAAGGTCCTTATTTTTGAACTGGCCTCCGTTGTCAGTGATAATCTTGGAAGGCACTCCATATCGATAGATGATATGGTTCAGAATGAATGGAGAGACTATCTTGCCTGAGGCAAGAGAAAGTGGGACAACTTCTACCCATTTAGTGAAGTAATCAGTAGCAGTGATGATAAATTTGTGTCCACTTGATGAGTTGGGATGAATCTACCCAATAAGATCAAAGGCCCAGCGTTGAAATGGCCAATTAGATATAGAAGGAATGAGCTCCCTGCCTGGAGCATGTATCAGGTTACTATGTTTTTGACACTTTTCACATGACTTTGCAAAAGCTACCACATCAATCTGCATTGTAGGCCAATATTACCCCACCCTAAGCAAACTTCGAGCCATGGAAAGACCATCGGAGTGTCCCCCATAGATGCCCTCATGAATGTTAATTAACGCTTGGTCGGATTCTTCCTTTTCTAAGCATCTAAGAAGTGTTCCATCGAGACCCATCCTATATAAATCACCAGTGATAAGGGAATGATGAGAGGCATTTTGGGTAAGGTTTCTACATTTAGATCGGTTAAAGGTTTCAGGTATAATACCATCACGAAGGTATGAGTAAATAGCACCATAACGGGATGATTCATGACCAACAAGGGTACAAATGACATGGCTTTCTTGGGAATCAAAGATAGGGTGATGTAGCTCTTCATCCAGGAATTCAAATCTGGATTCATGTTGATCTAACTTAAGGAGTGAAGAAAGTGTAGCCATAGCATCAGTTGCTTTTTTTTTCTGCTCTAGGGATTTGCTGAAACGTGACAAATGTGAAGTAGCGTTTCAATAAATCAACCATTTTCTTGTAAGGTACCATTTTCTCATGTTTTGTTTGATATTCATCATTAACTTGGTTGATTATCAACTATAAATCCCCATAGATGTGTAACTCTGTGATTCTCCATTCTATGGCTATCTTAAGTCCATTTGTTAAAGCTTCATACTCAACAATATTATTTGTACATGGGAACAATAATTTATAAGACTTAGGGATTGTGTACCCATGAGGAGAAACAAACAACACACCAGCTCCTGAACCATTTTGCATAAAAGATCCATCAAAGAACATCTTCCATGTTCTTTCAATCATATACATGAGGTGCTCATCTTGGAAGTTGACTTGAATAGGTGCATCATCTTGTAATGGGAAATCAGCCAATTGATCTGCTATGGCTTGTCCTTTGATTGCCTTACGCTCAATGTACTCTATGTCAAACTCTGAAAGTATCATCATCCATTTCCCAAGTCTACTTGTGAGGGCAGCCTTAGCAAGTATTTGAGTGGATCTATTTTTTCTATGAGGTGTATAGTGTGCGCAAGCATGTAATGTCGCAACTTTTGGGAAGCAAACACAATAGCAAGGCAAGATTTCTCAATTCTAGTGTATTTAACCTCATATGAGACAAGAGTACGACTAATATAGTATATTGCTCTTTTTTTCCCATTTTTATCAAGTTGAGCTAGTAATGCCCCTAAGGAAGATTCTGTTGCTGAAATATATAGAATAAGTGGTTTCGATGGGATAGGAGGCATTAAAATGGGAGGATTTGATAAGTACTTCTTGATTTGATCTATTCTCTTTTGACAATCCTTATTCAAAACACATTTGAATCCCTTGTGTAATTTCTTATTGAAGGGTTGAGCTCTATCTACCAATTGTGAGATAAATCTCCTTATAGATTGAAGACGTCCTTGAAGAATCCTCATTTGACTAATGTTTCTAGGAAGTGGCATATCTATGATTGCTTGGAATTTTTTAGGGTCCACCTCTATTCCTTTTGCTGAAATGACGAATCCAAGTAGTTTTCCAGAGGTGATTCCAAATGCACACTTTTTAGGATTTAACCTTAGTTGAAATTGTTCCATGCGATCTAGAATGACTTCCAAATCATCTCAGTGTGTATCTCTTTGTTTAGACTTGGCCAAGGTGTCATCCACATAATGTTCCATATTTTTATGCATCATGTCATGAAAAATAGTTGTCATAGCTTGTTGATAGGTGGCTCTTGCATTTTTTAATCCAAAAGACATAATGTTCCAACAATAGGTACCCCATGCACAAGTGAATGCAGTCTTTTCTTGATCTTCAGGAGCTATCTTAATCTGATTGTATCTGAAAAAACCATTCATCAAGGAATAAATCTCATAACCCGCAGTCACATCCACTATCATGTCTATATTGGGAAGTGTAAAGTCATCCTTTGGGCATGCTCTATTAAGATCTCTAAAATCTGTGCAAACTTGAATGGATTTGTCATGTTTGGAAACTGGCACAATGTTTGATATCCATTCAGCATAGGAAATAGCTCTTATGAATTTCCAAGGAGTTTCTCTAATTCTGGTTTTACTAGGAGAGCTATGTGAGGATGCATCTTTCTCAATTTTTGTTTAACTGGTTTGACATTTGGAGCTATAGACAAGTGATGCATGATAAGATCAACGTCTAACCCTGGCATATCTAAATAAGTCCATGCAAAATTGATTTTCTTTTTCTATAAAAACTTAGTGTAAGCTTCTTTTTCTTGAGGTGACAAGGATTCAGCCAAGTATACTATCTGTGGAGCCTCATCTATACCCAAATTGACTGCTTGTGTTGGTTCAATAAGCACTGAAGATTGATCTTGAAAATGGATTGGGAGATGATCAAGTACCTCATCCTTAGGTGCTTCAAAGAGGTTTTCACCCTTGGATACATCATTTATTTTTATTTTTTTTGGTTCTGACACCGCCACACAGTGGTTTTCGCCATCAGAACTCCTATTCTTTTGATTTTCTTTTCTTTTTATCTTGTGACTAAGGTACTTGATGTCTGGCTCTGTCATGCTGGTAGCCGGTTCACTGGTGGAAGAGACTACAGGTTCAATGACATTTAGGTAACAAGCTATCTCATAATAATTTTGGAATGTTAAAAGCTCAGGTTCTTGATAGTGTTGGGACCAATCAATAAGGTTGGGATGAACAAGAGGCAAGTCAACGACTGGTTCAAGATTATAAATGTGAAGGATATTATCGCTGGTGATCAAAGAGTTAGAGTCCATCAAGTATCCCTCTAAGCTACCCAAATCAGGATTCATCCTAACAAGTGAAGAATCATCCACTAAGGCAACACGTGGGTTAAAATCCTCTAATCCTACACGTGACTCGTCAGCTACCTCAGGTTGAGAAATATAAATGTGAACAACATCAATATCTCTATAAACCGTAGAAGGCTCTAAAAAAGAGTCCCATTCATACTCATTAGAACTTGTATCTGAACTGTGACTAGGATGCTTACACCATGAAGGTTTGGGACATCGTGATGTAGAAGGTCCAGTTTCAGCAAAAGTAGCACTTTCTCTTTCCATTAAACAAACAAGATTCTTTCATTGACACTCTCTCAAAGGATCTTCTATATCTGATTCATCTTGTTCTAAAGTTGCAACTGATGCATGGGTGACTAAAATATCTTAATCTCCCCAAAGGAGAGTAGTGGAAGGGACCCAATCTTCACACATATCTTGCTGATTCATGAAATTAGGAGAGTAGTGGAAGGGAATCAATCTTCACACATATATTGCTGATTCATGAAATTAGGTACATACTCTGGTTCATCGTCACTATCCAAATTTTCAAAGAGAGGATTAGTGTGCTTGTTGTAATTTTCAAATCCTACGCCAACTGGCTTCTTAAACTTGCGTCCAAATTGAGCATGATCAAGAGGTTCAGACCTAGCATCCAAATTGTGATTAAGGGGGCCATATCCAGGATAGCCCATCTATTTGACAAAAGTATACCCTCTTCCATAAGCCTTAGGAGAGGGAGATAAGTTCTCATTGTGCATATATTTTTCTTCTCTATAGATCCAGTCTCTAAAAAATGTCTCTTCTTTCTCATCTTGGATAGACACCGATGATTCTACAAATGTGCCAAATAAAGTCATAGTTGAAGAGGAAGGTTTCTTTTTTGATGAAGGATTTCCATAAGACCGAGGTGAAACTGGCAATGTTGTGAGGGAGTTGAGTTGATACCCCCCCATACCAAGTTCTATCGACTTAAGCTTGTCTTTGCATTCAGCTAAGGTTGCATCAAAATATTCTGCTTCTCTTGAGGGGAACATGATCCCCTACTGAAATTGAATTGACATATAAAGTGTTATCCCCAGGTATACAAATCTCTATTCCATTGTAGGGGAACTTAACACATTGATGGTAGGTAGATGACACCGCTTGCATATCATGAATCCATGACCTACCAAGTAAGATATTATACGCAAGGGGTCCATCATCAATTATTTGAAATACAATGTCCTTTTCAACAGGGCCAATCCTAACAGGAAGGACGACCAACCCCTTGGAACTTATTTCTGCCTCATCATAGGCTTTGATAGTAATTATTTTTCTGGTATCAATGACTTTCTTAGAATAGCCCAATTCTTTCAAAAGACTAAAAGAACGACTATTAAGCCCAACACTCCCATCTATCAACATGTGCCTAACACGAGTTCTATGGATCATGACCTCAACATGAAGGAAAAGATTGTGCGGATGGCTCAAAGCTTTATCATCATCTTCTGAAAAGGAAAGGAAATGAGGGGTAGCAATGTGATTAACCACATTCTAGAATTGATCGACATCTAAGTTGTTGGGGACATTTTCTATGCACAAAGCATCCTCAAGGATTTGTTTATGTCTTGGAGACAACTCTAAGAGCTCAAAGATCGAAATCTGAGTTGGGGTTCTCTGCAATTGATCTACAAGACTATAACTTGATTTAGGATTAATAGCTGGTTTCAAGGTGATAGGCTTGGATGCCACTTGCTTAGGTTTACTAGATTGACTTGAATTGGGTCCTCTAATGACAACGGGACCTTGACTTTAGGTAACAACATTAAGGGCTTGAGATGAAATTCTAGAGTTGGGACCCCTTAGCACTACAACGGGTTCTTTATCAAAAATAGGAGGAGAGTCTTCATCTAGATCATAACCATAGGGATCTCTTCCAATCATCATATTAGCATTTTATTCAACAAATTCAAGCATATTGATAACATTCTCCGCATCTGTGTAAGTATAATTGATCTCAACTTTTCCATTCTTAACTTTAGAGGTCTCCCCCTTTTCATATTTGGGCAAAGGTTCCTTGAATTCCTTATGATCGGCATTGGTGTTCAATCCATTTATTGTAAGTTGTCCACTCTCAATGAGGTCTTGAATAATATGCTTGAGTTTCCAGCAGTGTTCAATGTCATGTCCAATACCATTATGAAATATGCAAAATGCTTTCTCATTCCACCAATGTGGTTTAACTTCAGGTATACAAAAATTTATAGCATCTTGAGGATGTGCTAGATTGTTATCAATAAGTTTCTTTAAAATTTCCTCATATGACTCACCAAGTTTTGCAAATTGACGTCTTTCACTCTTAGGCTTACCTTGGTAGCTTGTCTTACTTTCTTGTTGAGTGGATGTATTGAGCTTCGTAGCTTGAACAGTACTAGATAAGTGGAGCACATGTTGATCTTTAGGTAGGGAGGAATCCACAACTCCATCATTTACCCCTTGTTTGGTCCTATTCCAATGTTGGTTCTTCCCTTTATCTTTGTTAGAGTTGTTGTTGTTTTGACCATTGTTGTTGTTATTTCCATGTTCTTTTAAAACATCCTCAATTCTACATGCGGTCTCAACCATGGTGTCAAATGAATCAAAAACCATTTTCTTAACTTCATACCACATTTCAGGAACCAAATTACTAACAAGAATGTCAATATTTTCATTATCAAGAATAGTTCTAGAATAGCAAGAGCATTTTCATCTCCACCTTTGCAAGAAAGTAACAAAGGTTTCTCCTTGATTCTGCTTTAAGCTACATAAGTCCAACAAAGTGATAGATCTTGAAACATTGTATGCAAAGTGTTGAACAAATCTGTGAACAAGCTCTTTGAAAGTCTTAACATGGGGAGTTATTTTAGTAAACCATTCCATTGCTTGACCCTTAAGACTTCGTGGGAACAATCTCATAAGGTATGAATCATCTTGACAGAACTCAAAACTTGTGGTATAAAACTAGCACACATGATCATGTGGATCTCCACTCCCATCATATTTGTCATATTGAGGAATTTCAACCTTTCTAGGAAATTATTTCATGTCAACACTCTTATCAAAAGGATTAGGACAAATCGAGTCCAATGAGAAAGAATTCTTAGGTGCAAACATCTTGTCCATTGTTCTTTGCATTTCGGTGATCTTTTCCTTTGAGATGGACCTTGCTTCTTAATCTTTTTATCTGCATCAAAGTTGTAAGGGACTCTATCACCCTTGTTGATTAAACTCTCTAGGAACTTGTCTTTGTTTTGCTCCAAATATTTCTCCACATACTGTTCAAAAAGTGGCTCTTGTTGCATTTTCATAAAGTCTTGGGAGGTGTGATCAAAGCTTGAGATACTACCCCCATATTTTGAACCATAATGAGCCCGTTGTGAATGTTGTCTTGAGTTCCTAGGAGGTGTTGATCTCCTATAATGATCATGTCTAGAAACCCTTCTTCCTCTAGGGATAGGAGATCGTGATGGTGATCTTGAATGTCTCCTACTTCATGGAGTCCTAGGAGGAGTGGATGGAGGAGAACTGTTTCTACTACTAACATGCATATTATTGAATGGATCATTGAGTTGTCGAGCCAAGATCCTATCTTGCTCTTCTTGAAAGGCTTTCTTTTCCATTTCTATCAAAATCCGTTTCTCCAACTCTAGGCGTCTAATTTTTTCTTCCTTACGAGCTTGTTCATCTTGGAATGCTTTCTTTTCACGCTCAATCCTCTTAATCCTTTCATTCATGTAACCTGAGGAGGTCTTGAGTGGTGAACTTGGTCTTGAATTTCTAAACAAGTTGTTGGTATAAGTTGTATTAACATGAGTGTCATAACGTTCATCCTCTTCACTTTCATGTTGTGATTGGTTATCTTGATAAGCTTGTCTCTTACCTCTCTCTCTCTCTCAGCCCTTTGGTGTGCATCTAAATATCTTGTTGAAATAAGGGGCGAGGCTGGTCTACTATTATGAGAGGAACCACTGAATGAGATATCATCTCTACTCTTTGCAAACATATCATCATAACGTTTATCCATGTCTTCCCTCTCTCTCCGAGTCCTTGTGTAACTCATATCCATAGAAGAGTGAGAAGATGCTAAGGGGATACCCAACTCACTAAGATGACTCTTGGAATCAAACCACACTTTCGAGGTATTCCTAGGTGATTGATCAAATATGGGCTCTTTTTCCTTATGTCTTTGGCGAGTTTGAACTAAGGGTAATTGGTTAAAAACTACTTGAGGTCATTTTCCTTGGCTTACTTGATATCTTGTTGTAACTGACATGAAAGAAAAGGTACTAGCTGATAGGATGACCCTAAGAAATGTTGGTACCAAACTAGGATAGTAAAGGCATTAACTTGTCCAAAAAGAGGTGATAAGATAGAATATTACAAAAAAGCGTAAGCCAACACTACCACAGAGGTGCCCAATAAATTCGAGTGAATACCCTAGCACATATGGATTAGGAGGATGGTCTTACCCAAATCATATTAATTGAAATTGAATTTGTACAAAAGTGAAATGGACAAGAGACTACCAAAACTCTCCAGGTGTGTTATCAAAGAATCTAAAGGTTTATCTTTTCAACAAGGACGGTTTCTAGCTCACCAAGCTTCCAAGCAAGGTCACTTGTGAAATAAAAAATCACTAATACGAGAGGTCAAAATGCAAGAATCCAAAAATAAACAAGCTTCTAACAATGGGGTAAGTAATCCAATCTGACCCAGATCAACCAAGGAAACTAGAAATGATAGAGCAACAATCAAACAAGTGGGAAGATGACAGCAAAATAGCTCACTGGAAGACAGTTTCGCATGACAAAAAGCTTTCTTGCGTGAGGATTAGCACAAGACCGTGCGAAAAAAATGCATAGACCCACATGAAGAAAGACCAGACTGGTGTGATAGGATAACAGTAAATTGACAACAAGTTTGCAAAATATCGCGCGAGGATTCACACAGGATCATGCGACGAAATGCATAGGACCACGTGAAGAAACAATTTTCTCGCGTGAGGGAAGGCAAAAAAACTTAGTATTCGCTTGTTTTAAATAACCAACTAGATGCATTAATATTTTTTATCATGAATCAGGCACGTAGAAAAAAAATCAGGGAGGTCAAGCAATCAATTGTCTTCAAACAATGAGCAAGGGACAAAGCAACCTTGCACATGAACATGGATAGTGTCATAGTATTTCTACTCCATAAGAATGCTACTTGTGTATGTTCTCAAAATATTTTTCCAATCACACACATAGTCCTAGAAAATAAAAAGTTGGTTTCACTATGGTTCATAGTAATGGTTTGTCTCTGCAACTTTTGCAATCTCAAATGGGTGAAATCCAATCCTGGCGCACCGAGGTTTTGACACAGTCCAAGAATTTAATCAATTAGGAGCTGCTGAGGAGATCTGACAACCCACAAGAAACCACACCTGTGGAGATTTATTCCACAAGGACATTTATATAGCGGTTGTTTCTACCATGGCAAAAATGGCTATTACCTCTTGAGGTTCCGTCCACATGGTTTACCCAATAAAGGGAGTGTCTACTATGGTTAACCCTCTCTAACGAGGAAGAATCACAATATGAACCACATGGGGACTTGGTTTGGATTCAAGGGTTCCAAATTTCTGATTCTCCCAAAAGGGAAAAGAGCATAATCCTCTAGCCTCTTCACCTCACCCAAACATAGTAAACAAGATTAATTGACCCACTAATTTGAAATCACCTCATCCAAGGTTCACACAATAAAAAATGACACCAATCTCCCCAAAGAGAGAAAGTATTGCCAAAAGGTGAAGCCCAAACCAAGTTGACCAATGAGATAAAAACAAATCCTTCCCTACCTACAAGGGAATCTATCGTCAAGAAGAGCTTCGCATGTAAGACAAGCGAATGAAGCACACTCTCAAGATCGCCACAAATAATATTCATAGGGCCCAATTACTATGTGAAACATATATGCAAGAAAGAAAATATAGGTCCATTTTTAGCACCAATTGGAAGTGTGATCTATGAAAGAAAGAAACACTCAAGCTAAACACATGAGATGTTCATTTTATTTCCAAAATCCAAATGTTATAGAGATCAACAAAATACCTCAAGTCCAATGCAACGTGAATCATTTTGTTGTTTATCCAAGCAAGTCCAAATCAGCAACAACAACAACAACAAAAAATCACAAACCACAAGAAATAGTAAACATTAGTGGTTAGAGAAAATACAAAAAATTGAAAATAAATTATGAAAAATAACTATAGTGACAAAAAATGAATCTTCTGCCCCACGGTGGGTGCCAAAAAGGTGTGATAAAAATGTGTCACACTTCTATGAATCATTCCATTCAAGGTTGCTCAAGGATGAGGCCTCAAATATCGACTCATAGCTCTTTAGTCATGGAGTGCAAAGGTTTGTAATGGAGGCCCTCAGATTGACCTAGTTTGTGCCCCTGCAAGTACACCATAAAATGAGAGATTCAAAGAGGAAAAACAAGAATGCTAGTCTCCATGATCATCAA
>MU223439.1:590537-600835 GCA_018584345.1 Thuja plicata | reverse complement strand
GAAATATTGAAATAATTGAATTAATTACGATTTGATCAAGAAAATTGATTTGAATTGAAAATATTGCAAGCCATTGATTCAAAAAATTGATAAATTGATTAAAATGATAAATGGGGCCCACAGTCTAAGCGACCATTTTAGGGTGCATACACATATCTTTTCAACAGTTTGAAATATTTCAATTTATATGTCAATTCAATAGTCTAACTATTGAAATGAAATAATATTTGATTTTAATATTTCAATCTGCATTTTAATCCTCTAGAACTCACCAGAAGCTGCCAAGTGTCACTATCTGAGTGGCTCTGTTTGACTTGCGTGAGTGCGCGACTAGCATTGATCGCTTAGTCGCAACACTTTTTTACTCTAATGGAAACCTTGTGCAAGTGCGCGACTGGCTCCTGTGCGACAAGCTCGGTCACTCACTCGCGAGTCATTTCGGCCATCTCAGTTTTCATGCGTGACTGCACGACAAACAAATTTTGGGTCTGCGACTGCACGACTGGCTCTTGTGCGACTGCGTGACGAGCTCAGTTTCTCACTCGCGAGTCATTTCGATCATCTCGATTTTCATGCGTGACGGCGCAAAAAGCAAATTTTAGGTCCGCGATTGGCTCTTGTGCGACTGCGTGACAAGCTCAGTCGCTCACCCGTGAGCCATTTTGGTAATCTCAGAAATCTTGCACGACAAGAAAATTTATGGTCCACAACTGAGCGACTGCATCCTGTACGACTGCGTGACGAACTCGGACGCTCACTCGTGAGTCATTTTGGTCATCTCAGTTTTCATGTGCGACTGCACGACAAGCAAATTTTGGGTCTGCGACGAGCTCATTTCTGGTCCGCGACTGAGTGACGAGCTCACTACCACCTCACCTGCAAAATTTGTTACTAGGTCGATTATGCACGCTTCCCAAGACACCACCTACCCATGTGCATGGAGGGCCTCCTCTTCATTCTTCAAATTACCTTGTGTAGCCTTTTTCATTTAAACATTGAAATTGTCTCCTACGGGGTCAATGTGGGATAAATCCCCTTTGAGTTTTAAAGTCTTGCTATGCATTTTTGCTCAAAATATTAGGGCGGGGCCCACCACTGATCCTTCCTGCCAAAGGGCCACCAAGGAGCCTCTTGGCCTCTTATTCAAATTACATAGTATGCGCTGGAGTATATAAACATCAATAAAAATTGAAACCCGATGCAAATGGGATAAATGTCTTTTGCAAATTTTTGAAACTTTGTTATTTTTGCCAATACTCAGAGAGCCATAACTTTTGCATTTCAACTCGGATTTGTCTAAAATTTTTACTATAGATTTCAGGTATGGTCGTCTCTAACATATCAAAACATCAGCCTGACCCAGTTTGTATTTTTAGAGATACGGCCAAAACTGTGACTGACTGTGCTCTTGCATTTTGCATTGTTATGGACAGTTTAGATAGTGCTGCACAGAGTCAACTATATCTCGCAAACCAAGAAGAATTTGGAAGATCGCTCCGGTGAGAATCTAGATAATTAGATTTGCAAAAACATATCAACAAGTGAGCATGATCCAATGGTGGAAATGAAAGTTATGCCCCCCGCAATATGACTATTTTTATATCTCCTGCAAATTCATGTTTACAAAATCTTTATTTAATCTTTCCTCTGCATATTCATCTCATAATTTATGGGATTCTTATAAGCAGATTTGGCTTGTGAAACAAATTTTAACCCCCTTTGAATTCATTTCACATTGCAGTTGAAAGTTTTAATGTTTTTTAAAAACATTTCTCTCCTTCACGTCTTTTAGTGCAGGCTATAAGGAATTGTACTTGCCAATTGCAATTTGCATTCAAGTTTTTAATTTCTACTTTCAATCCTTCATCCCAATATGAAACATTCCTCCCTACATTTACTTGAAAAGTGATTCTAGAACATTGCGCAGGGTACTAAACATTTACACTGGCAAATAGAAGTTTTCTTTTGGTTTTATTTTGACCGCACAGGCTTTCAATGTATTTTTCCTAGAAAACATCAAGCCTCTTTTCACAAGCATCCAAAATAGGCCTTCTCAACAAGCTTTTTAGGGAAACTTTTACTTCGTAAATCCAAATTTTGAAGAAATTTAAGAGTACTAATAGTGGCTCTATCTAGGGACATGTGCCCCATGTGGGCATGCAAAGGATCCAAAATCTCTTGGTACAGCAGACCATTCACAAAATAAATCAGATTTTTCCTTCTCTCTTAACTTCAAAACTATCTCTTCTCTTTTCAAAAACTGGGAATCCTTATTGAAATCAAACACACCACACAATTGAAAAGAAAGCGACTGAACAAATATATACATTATTTATAAATGGCCCACAATCACAAAACTGAGATCATCATTTACCTCTGTCAAATGTTTGATTCTCATCATTCATCAATATGATCATTCTATAAAACTTGTTTCCAAACAATCGACCATTCTGAAACAAATTTGCATATTTCATGCCACTAGCATATTCTTTGCTGTCATTACACCTATCATCTTGTGGCATGACAAACTCATGCATTTTCTGAAAGGATCCATAATCTAAAAAATATTCTTCATACTCAAAGCATGGTGACCATTCACATGCAATATGATATTCTTCATTATCAATCTCCTTAACATGTTCAAATAAAAACTCAACCGGCTGCATTGAAAATGTAAAACATTCTAGCTCAACTTCATGCATATTACACAAACATTCAAGTGAATCATCATAAAGTACAACTTGTGGCTTCAGATTTGGCTTATCCTGAAAAAAATCAGCATGCTGAATTGGAAAAAGAAAAGACTCACTTTCTATCTAATAGCTGACATGTCCTTGCTGATTCATTTCAACATCTTTAAATGACAATGCATTAACACTTTCATCATCATCCCACGTTTGCAAAAATGAACACACCTCTAGCTGAAGATAATAATCCGAAGTAGAATTTGAACCCTCTCCCAGCTCCAAATCAAACATTTCAAATTGTGGTTCCAATAAATCATCAGGCAGTTCATTGTACATATTATCATTTTGGCACACATTTCTTTGATGTAAATTAGTGTTATAGGAAATATTATCATCATGATTAACTTCCTTTTGGAAAAGCATTGATTCTGAATCATTAACATCATTAATACTATCAATGTTAACATCAAATAGGCTGACATCCATTTAAGGTCCAAAACAAAAATCAGATTTAATCTCCATATCATAGGAGATACTTTCTTGAAAACTCTCATAAGCTGGTTCATACAATTCTGACATTGACCCGCCTACAACAACTTCATAATCATTTTCATGGTTCTTAGGATCAACAACTTTGCATGACAAGTCATAAGATGAAAGAATACAAATTGAAAAATCAATATTATCATCATTGTTATCTAACACAATAGAATTTAATATTGTTTTAGACAAATCAACATCTTCATCATCATCTCCAACACATGAAGAGTCTTCCTCCTCTTCACAAGGCTACACATAATCCATCATTTTATCCTCACAAAAATTAGAGCCACTGTGAATCCATGGATCTTCTTCCTCAACCGATTTCTCATACATATCCTCACTATCAACATCAGCAAATTCTGATAGGACTTCATCATTTGAGGCTACAAAATCATTGTCTCATAAAACACTTGCCCCCTTTTTACTTTCGTCATTTTTTTTTGAAACATAATTTAAATCATAGCTATTAAGGTCAACAGGGATAAAGATACTTTGACAATGAATTTCATTTATCAATCCACACCTATCTACTGTATTTGATATATTATGACAACAAATTGCAGTAGACAGAAAACCCCTTGGAATGATTCCACATCTTAAATTATTTTCAATGCCCATTGCTGTTATAAAAGCCTGATGCAAAGTTTTGGGCTGCTTATCTCTTAACAAGTAATTCATCTTTTTACCAAATGCCCCAAAATAAATAACCAAACAAAAAACATCATTTGGTCTGAATTCTATTGGTATTTGACCCAATATTTCTGCAAATCTGAGATTGAAATGAGGGATAAACTCACCGTTCTTTATTTTTATTTCCATGAAATTTTTCATTGCTACAACTGGATTAATCTTTTTACCAAACCACTCCAAAAATGATGATCTTAGCTCCTCCCACGAAGAGATAGAACATTCAGGAAAATAGGAGAACCACCATCTTGCATCATCTATCAAAGAATTGATAAACAATTTCATAACGCTATCCTCACATTCAATGTCAAAATCCTCAATTAAGTCCATGAACTTTTTACAATGCTTCTCAACATTTTCGTCTCTCTCACCACTGAATCTAGGCAATTTTTCTCTGATTTTGGGTGGAAAAGCATTTGGGTAACCATGAATACCTTAAAGATTTAAAGCTACATACAATTTATTACTGAAACCCCTCTTCAAATTATAGGGTTGTGGCTGATTAGAACTCATGGTTAAATGAATTATTAACTTCTCTCCCAAATGATCATGAAATCAAAACAAAAACATACTTCTCAAAAGTGTAAAGAACACATTCATCAACCGAGAAGCACTTCAACTTATCACCATTATTTCCATTTTTTAGTGCTACTTCAATTTATAAGGAACCTTTCTTTCACATGAAAATATAAGGATTACCTGGAAAGAAATTGCAACTGCTGCTCTTATTTCCTTGATTGGAAATCTGGCAGATTGAGAGCCTTCTTGATAGCTACATCGGGTTCATTTCAACATAGAGTCACCACCTCCTTGCAGAGGAAAATTCTCAAACAACAAAATCCATTTGACACATATACTTTATTTGTGGGTTCTCTTCAACCAGTAAAGCTGCACAAATCTTTCTTATAATTACTGCAAATGAAATCATTTCCAAGGTATCCTTATACAGATCTCAAATAAACTTCAGATTCCATCACTTGACTCTTTATTTGAACCAGATTTTGGGGTTAACACAAAAAGGAAGGAAATAACTCTCCTACACTCACTGATTTTTTACTTCAGCAATTCCCCAGTGGAGTCGCCATTGTGTTAGCATTTTCCCCTGACCTTGTCAAAGAAAAGGCTAATTAACGAGGATCGAACAATCCTCCTACACTTTGATCTCAAAGGCTTAGGTGGGTGTACCTATTGGATTCACTTCTTTCAATGAATCATAAGATGGATTGCTTCCCATCACACTAAATCTGACAATCATTTATAGCTCTTTAACCAGAAAAGTAAATTGAATTGATTTTATGGATTGATGATGACAACTGCATAAATAAGCAAAGACCAGTGCCTTGTCTATTGGGAAATAGAGTCATATAAACATACATTCATAGAAAACCCTCTAAATCCAAACATATAGGACCCAAATGAAGTGCCTTACAAATCATTCTTTTCACTCCAACACCTGGACATCAGATTCATGTGAAACCTTGAAACCTCTGAACTTGTCTATAAGATTTACTCTTTCCTTGAAAGAAACTAAAACAAAAATTCTCAGTTACCTTATAATCGGTGCACTAAAATGCCTTACAAATTTATGCACAAAGATTCAGGATCAAACACAAAGACATCAGACAAATACTGGTAAGGGATTCCATTTGTTTTTCATTAAAAACTTATGATTCAATACATCTACATAACAAAGAACTCAAAAATTGACACACAAAATTAGAAAGTTGCTTTGCAACATTAATTTCACCATCCCTGTACAATTGAGAAGACTAGACATATAGAGGAATTGAGAAAACCAAATTTTTCACTGACACCTGTCAATTTCTCCCAAAATATCTAAAACTGATCTCTTCTGCAATTGCAAAAATATGATATGATCTAAACCTAGAAGGATTGAAAAATCCAAATCTTCATCTCAAGACCTTTCAAATGGTATATAACACTTAGTATTTCTCATAAAAAATGCCCCTGAATCACTAAGAAAACTTTCCCTTCGGGCACATATCTTTTCAACAGTTTGAAATATTTTGAAATATTTGAATTTATATGTCATTTCAATAGTCTAACTATTGAAATGAAATGACATTTCATTTTAATATTTCAATTTGCATTTTAATCCTCCAAAACTCACTAGAATCTACCAAGTGTCACTATTTGAGTGGCTCTATTTGACCTCCGGGAGTGTGTGGCTAGCATTGATCACTCAGTCACAACAATTTTTTACTCTAATGCAAACCTTACACAAGTGCGTGAGTGGCTCCTGTGTGACTGCATGATGAGCTCAGTTGCTCACTCGCGAGTCCTTTTGTCCATCTCATTTTTCATGCGCGATAGCGCGACAAGAAAATTTTGGGTCCGCGACTGCACGACTGGCTCCTGTGCGACTGTGTGACGAGCTTGGTCGATCACTCACAAGTATTTAAGGTCATCTTGGTTTTCATGTGTGACAAGTAAATTTTGGGTCTGCTACTGCGCGAATGGCTCCTGTGTGACTGCGCGATGAGCTCGGTCACTCACCCGCGAGCCATTTTGGTCATCTTGGAAATCCTGCGCAACTGCGCGACAAACAAGTTTATGGTCTGCAACTGAGCGACTACATCCTGTGTGAAAAGCTTAGTCGCTCACTCACGAGTCAATTCGGTCATCTTAGTTTTCATGCGCTACTAGCAAATTTTGGGTCTGCAACTGTGCGTTTGACTCCCGTGCGACTGCGCGACGAGCTCGGTTGTAGACCGCGACTGAGCGACGAGCTCACTGCCACCTCACCTATAAAATTTGTTACCTAGTTGATTGTGCATGCTTCCCAAGATGCCACCTACCTACGTGCATGGAGGGCCTCCTCTTCATTCTTCAAATTACCTTGTGTAGCCTTTTGCTTTTAAACATTGAAATTGTCTCTGGCGGGGTTAATGTGGGATAAATCCCCTTTGAGTTTTAAAGTCTTGCTATGCATTTTCACTCAAAATATTGTGGCAGGACCCACCACTGATCTTGCCTGTCAAGGGGATGCCATGGAGCCTCTTGGTCTCTCATTCAAATTACATAGTATGCACTGGAGTATATAAGCATCAATAAAAAATGAAACCCCATGCATGTGGGATAAATGTCTTTTGCAAATTTTTGAAACTTTGTTATTTTTTCTAATACTCAGAGAGCCATAAATTTTGCATTTCAACTTGGATTTGTCTAAAATTTGTACTATAGATTGCAGGTATGGTCGTCTCAATCATATCCAAAATTCAGCTGGACCCAGTTCATATTTTTTTGAGATACCGCCAAAACCGTGACTGGCTGTGCTCTTGCATTTTGCATTGTTATAGGCAGTTTAGATAGTATTGCACACAGTTGACTGTATCTTGAGAACCAAGTAGAATTTGGAAGATCACTCAAGTGAGAATCTAGAGAATTAGATTTTTGACAACATATCAAAAAATGAGCATGATCCAACCGTGGAATTGAAAGTTATTCCCCCACAATATGACTATTTTTCTGTCTCTTGCAAATTCGTGTTTACAAAATGTTTATTTAATCTTTCCTCTGCATAATCATCTCATAATTTATGTGATTCTTATCAGCAGATTTGGCTTGTGAAACAAATTGTTACCCCCTTTGAATTCATTTCACATTGCAGTTGAAAGTTTTAATGTTTTTTTAAAAACATTACTCTCCATTTTGTCTTTTAGCGCATGCTGTAAGGCATTGCACTATCCAATTGCAATTTGCATTCAAGTTTTTAATTTCTTCTTTCAATCCTTCATCCCAATATGCAACATTCCTCCCTACATTTACTTGCAAAGTGATTTTGGAACATTGCGCAGGGTACTAAACATTTACACTGGCAAATAGCAGTTGTCTTTTGGTTTTATTTTGACTACACAGGCTTTCGATGTATTTTTCCAAGAAAACATCAAGCCTCTTTTCACAAGCATCCAAAATAGGACTTCTCCACAAGCTTTTTAGGGAAACTTTTACTTAGTAACTCAAAATTTTGAAGAAATTTAAAAGTACTAACAGGAGGTGTTCAAGATATTTT
This sequence comes from Thuja plicata, assembly GCA_018584345.1. Taxonomy (NCBI): domain Eukaryota; kingdom Viridiplantae; phylum Streptophyta; class Pinopsida; order Cupressales; family Cupressaceae; genus Thuja; species Thuja plicata. The sequence continues at coordinate 592,885 of MU223439.1, read as the reverse complement.
GCGCTAATGATGACTATGCTGCTATGAGTATCTTCCATGGTCACAATGAAGATTTTTTCACTTGTGACAATATGAATGTTATGATGGACTACTTCTTTTGTTCTTTTGTTCTTCATGGACCATTCTTTTTTATACCCGACTACATCTCCCATTACAATTTCATCAAAAATTTTCATTATCTTGTGATATTGCTATCTGGATTCAAGTGTATAGTTTTTGAGTCAAACTCATTGACCCATGTTTCATCCATGAATTTGACATGCACAAATTTCTTATCATGTCACAAAAATCATTGATGTGTCGAAAATGACTTGCAAGAGTGTAGGTGACACATGGTTCAACTCCAATTCATACAATTGGGAGTACCCAAGAAAGTGAGTAGACTCTAAATATCAATATTTTGGCCATGAATATAACAGGGATGAAGCATGATGAGGAATGTAGATAGAAAATAATAAATTAGCCGTACATGTAGTGGACATGGAAAAGGGTATAGTAGAGCCTACTCGTCTTTCCCGTGTACTCCCAATTGTTTCAAGTGGAGAAGAAGTAATGAGAGGAAATTTTGAAACATCAACAATTTTTGTGAGATTAGTTTGTTAACTGCAGCTGACACAAGGCAATTTGTGAATGTCAAACTATACACTTGAATCTTGATAGAAATATCACAATTTGATATGCCCCCAACTGTATATTCCTTTACATGTATTTCAATGTGTGGTAAGGACTAAAAGTCCCAATCACAACTATGCATATAGTTTCCATCAAGTGCAGTTAGGACGTTGCATTTACATGTTGTTCAGATTCATTATATCATCAAATAAAAAGCATTATCATTTTGTGTTGTGATTGAAAATAGTCATTTTGCAATTTGATTTGAGATGTTGTCTACATGATTAGTATGTTGCCTTTATTGCAATTATAATTAGTATGAATGAACAAAATAATCAACTAAACAAAATGATATGTTGGAATGACAGTGCAATATTTATCGATATAACGTCGATGGCTTCGGTCAATGTACCTATGTGTCAATGTGGTGTTGGCCCTTGTGTGTTGAGGACGTCATGCACAACAAGTAATCTTGGGTGTCAATTTTGGGGTTGCCCAAATAGGAAAAAAGTCTGGATATGGAATTATATTTTATGTTTAAAAGTAATGTGACAAGTTATAATCATTTTAGGAAGAACTGATGTAGATTTGGTATTGCAGGGAAATAGTTGATGTCAATACTTTCGGTGGGTTGATGAAACAACATTTACATCTACCCCATCTACATCTATACCTGATGTAGGAAATGAGTGCAACTTGTGCAAGGCTTGAGAGGGCTAGTGTTGTCGAGATTGCTTCAATAGCGAAAACAAAAATCATGTTTCTGCGATGCCTTCTTTGTGTAGGTTGTGCACTACTTTGTTGGGACCATATGCATAAATGTGATTAACAAAGGGCTATTGTAGATACTGAAACTTTTTTAGAATTTCATGTAGATACATTGGACATTTTGATAAACTCATGAACTTTTTGTTGTTTATGACTTCGTTATGATTTCCTATATAAAATTAAACAAAATAAAAAATTAACCTTATTAAAAAAAAATTGAAAAAAGGTATAACATTTTAAAAAATTTAACCTTATTTATGATTTATGATGTCTAACTCTTGGATGGGTTTTTGTAAATTTTATCCTTGTTCCTTTTAGAAGTGTATGGCTTGACTATGCATATGAATAATTGTAGATGAGGATCAGTATTAGGGTGCCATGCATTTCTTAGATCCTTTGGATCTAACCCCATCTTTTCCTTCCTTGTAGGTTCTGGATAATACAAGAGCATACTGGATTCAACTTCGGGTCAACACTTCAACGACATCAGGTAGTGATGCAAAATTTATTGTCTATAGTCATTGCAGTAGCATCACACGCCACCTTCAGCACAATATGATCATTAGACAGGTTTGTATGTCTTCTACTTTTAAGTTGCACTGTTTCCGTTCTTATTTTATAAAGTTGGGCGATCCTTGCTATCCAAATTATACCAATACTTTTATAAGACATTTTCCCTTTTTACTTCAAGCTAAACAAACTTTCAGGCAGAATTCCAGCTAAACTCTTTAGCGAGAAGATGAATCTGTTACACTTGTGAGTATAAAAAATTCATTTGTTTTCTCATATTTTATGATCTTCATCATGTGATATATAAATATATCATTTGTTCTGAGCACTATTTATTACCATCTACAAACTATTTGATAGTAATGAGTTTGAAGAAGATTTGGAAATGTTGCACCAATCTGAATTGGATCAATCATCATTTTCAAATCTTCTTCATCAATCACCATCAACCATTTTCC
>MU223439.1:568871-590487 GCA_018584345.1 Thuja plicata | reverse complement strand
CTTCTTCATCAATCACCATCAACCATTTTCCAAGAGAAACACCTTTCTTTATATGAATCTTGGTTTACATTTCCCTGTAATCTTGATGTAAAATGTTTCCATGAAGTACGTCAGGGGTATAATGCATTCAAGCAAAAGGTGATGGTGGCTGCTAAGTCTTTTGTACACCTTTTTCTTTGTAATTTGAAGCCATCAATGGAAACTTACAATCCTAAACAATTAGTATACCATTGATGGGTTCATAATTATTAAGTGAAAGGGAGTTCTCTGATCTGGAACTCTCTTTGGTGATGATCCTATGCAGTTCCACATAGACACGACACGTTCCTTAGAAGACTTTTAATCTCACAATAGCTGAGAAACATAAATGTAGGCATCATGGTCACAATTCTTTGGAGACACAACAGAATTGAGTGGTGTCTCCAAAGAATTATGACCATGATGCCTACATTTATGTTTCTCAGCTATTGTATCCCAGGACCCCTTATGACCCTTTATGACCATTTACGATCCCTAAGAATACATCTTAGAGCTCTTAAAGTGTTGTAAAGGGCCACAAGAGGCTCCTAGGAGGGGCCAGATGAGCTTCCAACTTCAAATTATTGTCACACAAATGACGCATTGGAATTGATGTGAAACATTAAGACTTCTTGAAGACCATTCTTCCAATACTATTTGACATAGATACACTTGCCATAAAAATGCACAAATAAATTTTCTTTTTTGATGGAGCATTTAAATCCACAAAATTTAGTTTAACTAGAGGAGCCCATTCCATAAATTTATTCAGGGCAGAACAATAAATGTTAGTTGGCAGGCAAGGTAGACAAGAATGACAGTTTTTGGTGCACCGATGGTTTATAAAACATTCTTCTCTGGTTCTTAATTTCTTAATCTACTTATGTCTGCTGTAGGAAAATCAAACTTTTTTTTACCTAAGACTGCAATTAATTTCTTAGTAGGGCTGAATTTTTTGACCACATGACCCTATTTTAGCATTTCAATCATTTTGTTTTGGGTTGTCAAAGGCGACATTTGAGGCAGACTGTAAAAAAACATAGAGCACTAAATCTCTGAAGATTGAATGGGTTGACAGAATGAGATAAGAAAGAAACCAGTGTCAAAATGCATCGTATTTAGATTTAAATCTGATTTAAATATTAATAATTATCATTCCATTATATATTGGATTGTATTATCATGGTTTGTAGATTGTTTACATCTTTACATTTGTAATGTTTGATGACCCGCGAGCTTGAGAGCTAGGGAATCGTTGCTATTACCTTCAAGGCATTGTGTGAAGTGTTTGATCTCTCTTTATTTGTTTTGATGTTGATATTCATTATGTGGTACTCCCCATTTATGATCATTTCATGAGGAAATGTATTGATGGATCGCAGGCTACAAGCTAGGGCATCATGCATTGTTTATGAGCTCACTGTTTCATACTGACATTGTTTACATCTTTACATTTGGAATGCTTGATGACCCACGAGCTTGAGAGCTAGGGCATCGTTGCTATTACCTTCAAGGCATTGTGTGAAGTGTTTGATCTCTCTTTATTTGTTTTGCTATTGATATTCACTATGTGGTACATGATCAAAGTTAATGATCAATGAGGTTGCTGCTGTTAAATCATACATTAATAAACTTACTATTTTGAATTTGGGCTTGGGCATCATGCAATGTTATTGCTGTCATTGCATGCTTGCTACTGTTGTGCACCATATATTGTTTTATACACTATTTATTTCATTGAGACTGTGAGATTGGCATTTGCAATGTATTTTTTGTTATTGGATCAATGTATTTTTTCCACTCTTTAGCATACCCAAATCATTCATATGACAATGTATATGTACATATTTACTAGATAAGACTATCTTGCAACTTAACTATCACTGTATTGAACTGTTTATAATCTTGCATCATTATGTTGGCATACTTCTTCATTATGTTGGCATACTTATTCATTATGTTGGCATACTTATCTAGCCAATGAACTTTATATCCTTATGCATTATGCTATTGTGATTTTGCCTCTTTTTTTTACACAATGAATGGTTATATCTCTCTCTTCAAAGGTGGGTTATTCATTACTACCATGTCATATTGTTGTATTTAGTTGTATGTAGCTCTAATGGTTTATTGTCTACTATGAAATATTTAGCATATGTATCATGTGACTTATGTAAATCTGATTATGATTGACCTTCATAACATTGAACAGGTCATTCTAAACCAAAATATTGGCCTACTCAAATTTTTCAAATACACTAGGAACCATAGTAACAAGTAAGCCTATAAGTGTAATAGAAGCCACCCCTGTTCCTAGAGCTTTGAACCACCTACTCTAAAATCTATATATTTAATCATAAAGACATTATCAAAATTGCAATCATAAAGACTATTTTTCTCCATCCCATTATCCATGCATATTCTGAGGAAAGAGGTTTACGTTTTGGTTGTCCTGTAGCATTTGGACCATGCTTTTTGTGGTGGAATGAAATCAAGGTTGTGCTTCTTTATCCTATTCTTATTTTATGATTTGAAAGGAATAAATATGCATAGGATGAAGAAGCACAACCTTGGTTTCATTCAACCATAAAAGCGTGGTCCAAATGCTAAAGGTCAACAACAAAAATGTATACTATTAACAATCTGTAAAGTCTAAAGGTGCAATGTGTTTACCACAACACATTCCACCTGCATTTGTTTTAAATTTTATAAACAACCAGGAGAACATATGGTGTTAGAAGGCCCTGATGGGAAGAAATTCAATGGTACAATTATGGTCTTGTAAATATGAACTTAAACTAGAATTTCAGCAAGGCTGGGAAAAGTTTGTGCATAATTATGAATTGAAGATGGGGAATTTTATAGTGTTCAAATATGTTTCAAAATCTTTTTTTAAAGTGAAGATATTCGATACAACAGCTTGTGAGAAAAATCAAATAGAAAGGAAACCGTCCTTTCTTGGACAAAACTATCTCTTACCAAGAAAGGATGATTTCCTTTCTGTTTGATTTTTCTCACGAGCTGTTGTATCGAATATCTTCACTTTCAAAAAAGGTTTTGAAACATATTTGAACACTAGAAAATTCCCCATCTTCAATTCATAATTATGCACAAACTTTTCCCAGCCTTGCTGAAATTCTAGTTCCACTTTATCTATACAAGACCATAATTCTACATTGAATTTATGCCCATCTAGGGCCTTCTAACACTATATATTCTGTGTAGCTGCATGTGCATTCTCGATTCAGAGTGGGAAAATATTATTTGGATGCAAGGGAGAGAAGCCAAACACATAAAGAACATGCACATAAACACGATAGCTGGGAAACATAAATGTAGATATCACAATAGATGAAAAACATAAATGTAGATATCATGGTCACAATTGTTTGGAGACACAACATAATTGAGTGGTATACCCAGATGATGCAACGCATCCACTACTCCTCCAGTTCTAAGTTGGCTCTGCAGGATCCAAAAACCATAGATAAGGAATAAATTTAGAGAGTAGAGGAGGGCCGTAATGACCAAAATAATACAGGGTCCCTATATTATTTTGGTCGTTATGGCCCTCCTCCTCCGCTCTCTAAATTTATTCCTTATCTATGGTTTTTGGATCCTGCAGTGCCAACTTAGAACTAGAGGAGTAGTGGTTGCATTGCATCGTCTGGGTATACCACTCAATTATGTTGTGTCTCCAAAAAATTATGACCATGATGCTTACATTTATGTTTTTCAGCTGTTGTATCCTAGGATCCCTTATGACCCTTTATGACCCTTTACGATCCCTAAAATTACATCTTAGATCATGAATTGAAAGGGAAGCAAGAAGAGAAGGATGAAATCCCAATCTGTCTAGGAAATGTAATAATCCAAGAGCTAGATTAGATTGATCCTTTTTATCTAACATTTCTCACAAATAATATGCTACTAAAAAATTGTATGATGGACTCAGGAGCTGCTGCTAATGTGATGACTTACAATGTCATGAAACAATTGGGTCTAGATGTGGATACTGCTTGTGGTAAATGTTATGCCATGGACAACAAGGAAGTACCTATTGTAGGAACTTTACAAGGATTAGAGGTAAAACTTGCTACATACCCTGAGGTCACTTTTAAAATAGATGTTGTGGTTGTGGATTTACCACCCCATTATGGCATGCTTTTATCAAGGTAGCGTGCTGCAACTATTGGAGGACATGTACAATTGGATTTGTCCTTTGATACTATTTCCGTTAATGGGAAAGAAGAAAAACTATTAACGAATCCCAGATCTCCTGTTTATGTTGAGAAAATTGAACCAAACATGCTGAATTGCTTTATGGATGTAGATATGCATAATTTCAAGGTTGAGAAGATTCAACCACAATTGGAAATGTTAGATCCCATAATAGAATAATTAGAATTGTAACAACATGGACTGTGGAAAATGTATTTTGATGGAGCATGCTCTAGAGAAAGATCATGAGCTGGTGTGCTATTTGTCTCTCCATCAGGTATTACTTTCAAATACTCATTTTTGCTATCATTTGAGTGTACAAACAATACAACTAAATATGAGGCATTGTTGTTGGGATTAGAAATATTAATAAGGCATGGCATTAAGTTATTAAGATTTTTTGGTGATTCAAAGCTGGCCATATCCCAAATTAGATCAAAATATGCTGCTAAAAATGTTAGGCTAAAATAGTACAAGCATGCTGTATGGGATAGCATTGGATTCTTTGATGCATTTTCCATTGATTGGATAGAGAGATATAAGAATATCATGGCAGATTTTTTTTCTAATGTGTCCTTGAAAAATGATGATCTAATGCTAGCAGGAGTATCTATTGTGGAAACCAAGAATAGGCCTTCCATTCTTGATAATGTATATAATTGGCAGGTCTTTGAAAGTGATGAAGATATCCTTAATTTCATTCAATGTGTGGATAATTATGAAGGGCAAGTCATTGATTGTAATAATTTGATACAGATTATTGATGGGAAAGAAACCATATTTGGCAATGAAATTCCGCAGTTGCAAACAAATGAAATTCCTAAAGGACTAACTCTTAAGGTCTTCATAAGACCAAGCAAAAACATGTTTGAATTTTTTCAGCAAGCTAATGAAATTTTCTCTCACTTGAGGGATTGTTTACTGATAATAATAGTCACATGTGCCAAAAGTCTACATCCAAATTGGATGAATTTGAAGAGGTAAACTTGTGATCAAAGTGTGATCCTAAGATTGTATATATTGGAAAGAAGTTGGCTCCTCATGTGAGAGAAAATTTGATTAGCTTGTTGAAAAAATTCAAACATGTTTTTGCTTGGTCTTATGAAGACCTTAAGGCTTATAGGGAAGATCTCTTTCAACATGAAATTCTATTTAAAAATGATATTAAGCCTTTTAGACAAAAAATAGAGGCCAATAAATCCTTTGTTGGCCCCCAAGATGCAGTAGGAACTCACAAAGCTCAGAGAGGCTGGGATAATAAAACCAATCAAACATTCTTCTTGGGTGTCAAATTTAGTCCCAGTCAGAAAGAAAAATGGAGACATCAGGCTATGTGTTGATTTCAGGAACCTTAATGTAGTTTCATTGAAAGATAATTATTCTTTGCCAAACATGGAGGCAATGTTACAAAGGGTTATTGGCTATGATTTGCTATCTATGATGGATGGTTTTTCTGGTTATAACCAGGTGCTAGTTCAAGGTTCTAAACAATTTAAAACAACATTCACTACTCCATGGGGTACTTATGTCTATGTGAGAATGCCATTTGGCCTGATGAATGCAGGATATACTTTTCAAAGAGCCATGGATGTGGCTTTTAAGGAGTTTATAAATATAATTATGGTGGTGTATCAAGATGATTTAATTGCATATTCCCAAAAGGTTGATGATCATTGTAAGCACTTGGAAAAGATCTTTACTAAAGCCTTGGAGTATGGGATTTTATTAAATCCAAAGAAGTGTTACTTTGCTGTGATAGAAGGTAAATTATTGGGGCATATAGTGTCCAAAGAAGGTGTCAAGATTGATCTTGAAAGAGTAGAAGCCATTAACAAAGTCTTGTCCCCAAAAAATATCAAAGGTGTTCAATCTTTCCTTGGGAAAGTAAATTTTGTGAGGAGGTTCATTGCAAACTTTGTTGAGATAGTAAAGCCCATTGTTAAATTACTAAAGAAAAATGCTAAGTTTGAATGGGATAAGGATGCTCAGTCAGCTTTTGATGAGATAAAAGTAGCTATTTAGAAAGCACCTGTATTAAGATCTCCAGATTATGAAAAGCCTTTTTCTATATTTTATTTTGCTTCATTCCATACAATTACTACATTACTTTTGCAGAAGGATGATGAAGCTTTTGATCATCCCATAGCATTTTTTAGTAAGTCTCTGTAAGCAGTAGAACTTAATTATGAGATAATGGAGAAAAAAGCATATGCATTGGTCAAAGAAGTCAAGGTTTTTAGACCTTATCTAGTTTGTGAAAAGATAGTTTCTTATGTGCCACATGCCACAGTGAAAGATATATTGTCTCAATCTGAAGTTACAGGAAAAAGATGTAGATGGATCAATAGGATCCAAGAATTCAATCTGGAAATTCAAGTCACCAAATTGGTGAGGGGTTTGGGTTTGGCCAAGTTAATGACTGACACAAACATGGAGTTGGCTCAAGTAAATGATGTACATACAATAAATATGAATTTGACTAGCAGAGAATTGCAGCCATGGTATACTGATGTTATATTTTTTCTGAAAAATGGTAAATGTCCAGAACATATGTCAAACAATCAAAAAAGGAATCTGAAGTTGAAGGCTCAAAGGTATGTTGTGATACAAGGTGATTTATTTTGAAAGAATAGGGATGGAATTTTATTATTCTATTTGGATGAATCACAATCTAAAAGATTCTTGGATGAAATTCATAGTGGTGTGTGTGGGGGGCATTATTCTACCAAGAACACATCTCACAAAATAATCAGAGCTGTATTCTATTGGCCATGTCTTTTCAAAGATACTCAGAAGTTTGTATAGAGATGTGAACCCTGCCAAAGGTTTTCTTCTAAGATGAAATTTTCAGGAGCCTTGCCTTTAAATCTTGTGACTATTGAAGCACCTTTTGCCCAATGGGGTCTTGATTTTATTGGTGAATTCAGAGAAAAATCAAGTGGGGGAAATAGTTGGATTCTTGTCGCTACAGATTATTTGACAAAATGGATAGAGGCAGTTCCATAAAAAAGGGCTACCAGAAAGGTAGTAATGGATTTCTTGATGGATAATATTCTGACAAAATTTGGTGTGCCCACTAAGTTAATCATGGGAAATGCCATGTGTTTTAGATCTGAGGAGTTAAAGGACTTCTATGAAGACTATGGAATTATTGTATCTTATTCCTTACCATATGAATATCATCCTCAAGAAAATGGACAAGCTGAGTCCAGAAACAAAAGCATCATGAAAATCATTAAGAGGATTTTGGAGAAAAATAAAAAGTCTTGGCATTCAAAACTGAAGTTAGCCCTTTGGGCTGACAGGGTAACAATGAAAAGAGCAATAGGGGTGTCCCCTTTTGAAATGGTCTATGGAACTCAGGTGAGATTGCCTTTAAATAATTTTTTACCTATGTACAAATTTCTACAAGAAGAGGAGTTTGAAGAACAAGAACCCATGATGGAGAGGATGGATCAATTGGTGGAACTAGAAGAAATAAGAGCAAAAAAACATAAAATAAATACGAAGCTCCAAAAATAGTCTAAGTATTTGTTTGACAAAAGAGCAACTGAAAGGAAATTTCAGATAAATGATACGGTGCTTCAGTGGAATGCTAGGAAAGAAGAGAAGGGCAAGCATGGTAAATTTGAATAATTATGGATGGGCCCCTTTGTAGTCCAGGAATTTCATGGTCAAGATTCTTATTTTCTGGAAGACCCTAATGGTGAGATACATGAATTTCCAGTGCATGAAAAATTCCTAAAACATTATTTCTCATAAAAGTTTTTATTTCCATTCACAGTAGAATAGATTTCCCTGCTTTAGTGTGGTTTTGTTGTGTGTGCATGTACATTTTTGTTTTGGTTTGTGGTATGTCTCTCAGAGTTTTGGATTCTAATGTCAATTTTGCAATTAATTTTCCCCAGTCAGAGCCATTATTAGCACTCCATATTAAAATTTTTCAAATTTCAAAGCTTTGGCCTTTTTTCCCACGTGTTTAGGTTCAAATTTCATGTCTCTTCATGTCAAAAAGGTCAATTTTGTGGTTAAGTCTTCAAAATGACTTGTTTCAATTTTTAGACACATACTCGCACTGATCTTTTAATATGTTTTCTAAGTGTGCGGGTGAGGGGTGAGTCATTTTGGAATGAATCACGCAGTCGTGGTCAAATCTTGTTAAGTCAAGTTAGGTATGCGAGTGAGAAACTTGGTCATTAAATTGTGTTAATCACGCATGTTAGCACTACAAATAAAATTTTTCAAATTCCCATGCTTTGGCAAAGTTTCCCATGTCTTTTGATTCAAAATCCAGGTGGTCGTATGACAAACTTTCAATTTTATGGTTAAGTCTCCAAATTTCCTTGTTCTAAAAGCTTTAGTCGCACACCTACGCCGGTCTTTTAAAGTGTCTATTTAAGTGAGTGAATGAGCGACGATTCATTTTGGGTGTTAATCGTGCAGTCGTGATATAATTTTGAAGTCGGGTTTTTAGTCCGCAATTGAGCTAGTTAGAATTGTTTTGTATGTCGGTCACTCACAAGGGATCAAATTCTATGTCAAAAGCTTCAGCGAGTTAGCGATGAGTTAAATAATTATGTATCACACAACCGTGGTGGTCTTAAGTCTTTCACTTTTGGGTCTGCGACTGAGCAAGTGGTGTAAAAGGATGGGTCTTGCTGCTCACTCGCGCAAGTCTTAAATGTTGTATTTTGTGCAGTGCAAGTGCGCGATACAGTATGTTTTGGTCATCGGATGGTCTTTCCACTCAGTTGCATAGGAGATATGCAGTATTAATAAAGTGGGTGAGTGCACGAATAAATGTTCAATTTTGTTCTCGCTCACTCGCCGATGATCCGCTGTTTCAAATTTTAAGCTCGCGAGTGCGCGATGAAAGAAAGAAAGTTGTTGCTCACTCGCTCATGAATAAAGTCAAGTGAAAAGATGCTAGAGAGAGTGCGATTGATAAAAGTGTGTTGGCCATCACTCACTCACAGATAATGTGTTGGTTAAATATTTTAAGCTCGCGAGTGCGCGATGAGGAAAAATGGAAAGTTGTCGCTCACTCGCTCAGGAGGGAAGTTTAGTCGAGAGAGATGAGCGAGTGAGCAATTAATATATTGAGAAGGTGTGGTGAAGGTACTCACTCAGTCATGAAGGATTCATTCATGAAGTAATTATAGCAGTGATTAAGCGACTATAATAAAGAAGGGTCATCGCTCACTCGCTAATGCTTATGAACTAGAATATCTTACAGCGCGAGTGAGCGACTAAGTAAAAATACATAATGAAAATAGTCATCGCTCACCCACAAAAGTATAAAGAAAAATCAGAAAGACATGGTGACTATGCAACCAGAAAGTAATGTATGATTGTTTTGAAAACTCGCTCACTCGCTCAAGCGCAAAGCATAATAAGTGGAGGTCAGCGAGTGTGCGACTAAGAAGTGACTGAGCAATAAAGATCATGTCGCTCACTCGCAGAGTTTCAATGAAAGAAAAGTTCTGAGCGACGAGTACGCAACTGATAAAAGGAAAAGTAACGCCACTCACTTGCTTAGATATAAACATAAGGCATAAAGAGATAGAGAGTACGCGGCTATCAAATGATAAAGTTGCCAGTTAGGTCATCGCCTAGTCACGAAGCATATGAACCAAAGCAAAGATAGATCAAGAGTGTGTGATTGCTTAAAAGGAAAGGTCTTGTCACTCACTCGCAAGGACAAATTTGAATATAAGCCAGGTACAATGGGTTAGCAACAAATTGACATGTGGCTCATTTAAGGCTTACGAGTGCAATAGGAGAAAAAGTGTGTACTCTTTTCCAGTAGGGATCATACAGTGTGAATTAATGGCAGCATTAGTTACAAAGGTATGATTGCATGACACTGTAAGTGTGAGAATTTGGAATTCAAGTGGACAAGACACTAATTTGATGGCTATAAGTATGAATGATTGAGCTTGATTATGTACAACTCTCATTTGTGCTTTGAAGATTTTTCTGAGAAATCAATAGAGCTTGTTCTTCTGAGAAGTAAAGTTTGAAAAGGAAAAAATGAGCCAAGCCACTGCTAGCGCAGCTTCACAGGAGTCTGAGAAGAAGAAGGTTGCAAAGAAATACATAGAATAATTTGTTGATTTGCTTCCTGGGACATCAAACACCAAAAATGATAACTGGGATGAATGGATAGACAGATGGTGTCAATGCAGAAACCCGGTCACTCCAAACTTCTCTGGTAATACTTTGTTCCATTATTTTTGGAATAATAGGATTAAACCTGTACCTATTTGCAATCCCTGGGAGTTAAATATGGCAAAGTTAATTGTGCTTGATGTATATGTAGACATAGGGTTGATCAGGGAGCTTGCTAAAAATTATTTCCCAGTAGCTAGGGTAATCAAAAATAAAAACAAAGAAGCCTTAGTGTCCATAGATAGGAGATTAGTAGCAGAGGTCTTTGGAATAACTGGTGCATTATGCACAGAGATTGAATTGGAAAAAATTCAGGCAGATTACAAAAAAAGGGAGAAATTAATCAAGAAATTTGACATGCCCAGATATATTCCCAGGGTGGATAGGAACCTGGTGAAGGTCCCAGAGAACCTCAAACCACCTTTTGAATTGTCTCTCTTTCACCACTATTTAAAATGCACAGTATATGGCTTGACCAGAGTACTAGGTTTTGATGGAGATTCTACAGTGCCCCAAGACGTGCTCATGATGGCAATGAATATCCAACATTAAGAGGTTAAAACTAATTATGATTATGTGGGATACATAGTGGAGGCTATAGATGCTGCACTGGTAGAGATACAGTCGGATGCCCCTGTGCCAACTTTTAAGCACTTTTCCCATTTAATGTATATGATTCTATATTTTAACAGGGAGTCCGTGAACAAAGAGCTTGAATTTTTTATTTTAGAATATGGCATCAATGCACCAAATCAAAGATGGACACAGGTATGGGATAGTTCATCAGTGAATTCATCTTTTGTATGCTTCTGTAATTGGATTGTAGATCCAATTTTTGACTTATTAGGAAATGACAGGCAAAGATTTCCAAGTGAGGTCCAGAAAGTTTTAAGAGCTTGGAAATTTGTTCCAAACTGGCCAATTACCCACAAATAGGGTGAATTTTTCTACTTTGATCATGTTACTATCATTAGGGTATATGGTTGTACACAACCACCTCATATTCTCCCTAAGTTTGTCCCTCTTAGGATTGATTTCTTAGAATTTATTTGGCAGATTACTTGGGTTGACAAAGAGTTTTTGGAAGGGAACAAGAAGGGTACTTTTGTCCCTAGGCTATTTTTTGGTTGTGATTTTTCTATTGGGAAGAGGGTTTTTGTTCTAATCAATAATTTCCTAAAGCAATTTAGAATGTCTACAACAATTTCTAGGTTCTGTGATCCAAAACAGTTTGTAAAGATAGCCCTAAAATCTATGACCCCTTGGAAAAATATTAGAGATCATGAGCCACTGGATGAGGAAGACATTATGACAAACAAATTGGATAGGCAGGAAATCCAAGAAAGAAGAAGAAAATGGTATAACCTTCTCAGGGCAGAAACTAACTAGAAAGAATCAGACAATAATTTTTCTCATTTTTTCCCTGACCTCCCGTATCTATAGAGAATGGAGGAGATGCTCAAGTCTTATGACACATTAATGGCACAAGTACCACAGTTCAGTGCCAAAGATGTACAATCCGAAGGATCCCTTATTCCTGTTGCACTGCATGACCAAGAACACCAAGAACAACAATAGGAAAATGAAGGACAATAAGAACAGTTTCACCAAGAAGAAGAAGAGGTGGGTGAAGAAGCTACCTCCACCAGGGAGCCACCCAAGAGAAAGAATAAAAAAACAAAACACAAGAAGGGGCAGGACAGGAAGAGGATGGCCAAAGTTATAATAATAGAGCATGGTAAATATTTTAGGAGGCTCAAAAAAAAATGGAAAAGGAACCCCAGGTTGAAGGTCAAGGGGATAATCCGATGATATTATTCAGAGAAAATGATGAGAGAGTGATGATGGCCAGTGAATTCATGAAAGATGATGAATTCATAAAATCTAATGAATTCAAGAGCTTCTTGATTAAAATTAAATAGAAGGCAGAACCTGATCACATGAGAAGGTCAGGAGGACAAGAATGAGGAAATTGTGAAGACACTCTAGGATTATGATCCTGAGAGTGAGCTGATCGCTGTGGATCAAGCAAGACTATTGGTGCATAATAGTGGGGTGCTGTTAATGCCAGATTGGGACTTATAGTCCACTTTCATCATCGAACAAATAAGGAGGCAAGAAGACCCCTTAATGAAAGAAGATTTTAAAATTGATCAAGTTCTAAAAGGATCAGGATTTGATCCTAAATCCAAGACTCTAGCTATATGGTCATTAGCCCCTACTACACAAAAGCCTCTAGTTATGACTATAAGAGAGGAAAACAAAGTAGACATGATGATTTGAAATCTGCAAAACACTACAGACACTAAGATAGCTTAGTTGATGAACCAAGTATCATTCATGAACCTGGAAAAGGTTGATGATCTATCTAAGAGGTATGAAACAACTTTTGGCCAGATGATGGCCTTAGCAAAAAAGCATGAAGAGGTGGTAGTTCATAACCACACATTGGAGGAAGAGATTGGTAAGTTGAAAGAGGAATTAGTAAGTAAGAGAGAAAAGACTCCAGTCCCTCAAGAAATACCAAAAAAGTGAAATAGATGCTTCTACAGAGGCAAAAGAGGACTCAAAAATGGCAGAAGGCCAGTCCAAGGAATTGTCATAGGGACAAAACATAAGTGTCATGTATATCATATTGCCCATACTTCAACATTGAATTGATGTTTTGAAACAAAAGACTGACATAGTGTATACACTGTATGACTCATTGCAAGAAGCATCAAAGGTAGCTTTTGAAGCTATGACATTCTTGGAGCCCACATTTAAAACTTGGTTAAGAAGAGATAGGTTGATGGACAAATTGAAAACAACCATCTTATACAGTGATGATTTTCCCAATAAAATCATAGACACCATCGAAATGATCAATGAGGTAAATAGTACATATGGTTTATTCAATGGAAAGGTTGATTTGATAAATAGTAAATTGCAACTATTCGGTGACCAGTGCCCTCCTCTGATCCCAAAAATATATGATGAAGCTGGCATTCTGAAGCCACAATTTTATTGGAAAGATGGATTTGACGGGATATTTAAAGATGAGGAAATGAAGCAACGCCTAGAGAAGGATGTAAATGCTGAATATTGCAATGAAATGATTGACAACCTTTTCAAGGTTGAGAGAGATATGGCCAAGTTCATCTCAGAGGTAAGAACAACCATTGACACTAGGTGGATAGAGGATGTTGCCAAACTTGAATAGGTAAATAATTTTGATTGGCCCACCGCCAAGGAGCTAAACATGTGGGAAGTGAAGTTGAAAGGATGAAGAGGATACTGTCAAATTGCATCAACAAACCTTGTTTAGACTTCGCCAACTTCTGCCACCTATTTTCTGTTGCAACTTTTGTTTTATGTTAACTGCAAATTTGGTTGTGTAAAAGATTTTGCAAATCTTTCCCATCTAGTCTGTAGCTTGTTGCATCCTTAGTTATAAAAGGATTCCAAGGCTACTGGGAAATAGATAGCCCATTTTCATTTGGAAGTACAAGTTTGAATGTAAAAACTCTAGTTCAAGGCCAATATATTATTAGGGTTTTGAAATTACTGTTGAATGTATTAGCAATTTTGATTATGAATACAAAGTGAAATCCATCAATAGTTTCATAAAAATATGATGAGTATTTTGTCTTCATTGTGGTTTTTTAAATTTTATGTAAATTGAATGCTCAAGGAATGTTCAATTTATACATCTGTTAGGCAGATTTTGAAATAGTTTTAGGGTTCTTTCAAGGAAAGATTAAAATTGGCTTAGGATTATTCTCAGTAAGATTCAGGGTTTATAATGAATTTGATGAATCAATTTGTTATGTGTGTGAGAATAGATATATAAGGTATATCTATATTTATGTTAGATTCTGTAGTTGTTTTAAATTTTTTTTCATGAGAAAAAGGGTTAAAGTTATACAATAGTGACTCCATACCCTAGGATTAAGCACTGGTCTATTTTCCATTAAATTAGATGACTATCACTATCAAAATTGATCTTTACTTTTATGTTTGGTCTATTCAATAAATGTTACAGTGGTCAACCCCTATAATTCCATTCATATTCTACTAGAATAATTTAGTGATTTGATTGTTTTGAGTTAGAAGGGTAATCTTGCTCGAGTCTATGGAGCTCAATGTGTAGAGGGTTTAAAAACCCTATTTTTGTCATTCAGTATTTTGCTTGGTTAGTGTCTGGGATGAATAGAGAAATCTCTTTGAGAGTATTTGTGTGTCAGCAAGAAAATGAACTAACAGAAAATGGCGCCTCTACTGGGGACTTTTTCAAGGAATGTGTGAAAGGTCAGTCTGAAGATAATATTTCATATACATAAATTCCTTGTAGTCCAGATTTTCAAATCACAAGTGTGTATTGCATCTTATTGAATCATATCCCCTAATATCATTATCAAAGTGAATTCTTATTATTTTATTCCCAAAGTTTTTGGGTGGCGACTTCAAGTTATTGGTTTTAGTGTTTCTAAGGGGAACATTAGCAGATCAAGTGTGTGAGATTTCATTTTGATAAGATGAGGAATACAAAATAAAATACAAAGAATCACTCTCAAGTAACATCATAGAGTGATGTTTCTAAAAATTCCTGAAGAAACCATTCTAGGAAAGGAGAATCTTCTAACAACACTTCTTGGAAGCCTAGATCTGTAGTCCCCGGTCAGTCCTTAGGTACTATTCCTAAGAAAGAAATAAATGAACCTCTGAATCTTGAGTCTGACACTACTGTTTACTTTGAGGATATATTTAAGCCTAGACCAAAGAATGTATATCAAGAAAAGGGTGAGACATCATCATATTTCAAGGGTTTCCCTTATGAATAGGTTGAGGACCAAAAGGGAGATAACTTGATGAATATCTATGATTCTTCCAGTTCTGATATTGAGGGAGTCCTCAGAGATAATGACCTTTTGAAGAGGGTATTAGATGAACTCTTTCTTATCAAGCAGAAAAATGATGAGGCTAGAGAGGAAAAAATTATAAATGCAATCACTGAGAGAGAAAATCTGAAAAAGTGGGTTGCCCAATTAAAATTGGTAGCTCAGGGTGCTAATGAGGGATTTCATGGCTTGAATAAAGAACTTTTTGGAGATGTAGACACCCTAAGAAAATAATGCCAAGAAAGAGAAACTTGCTCAAGAAAAGTGATCCCAAAGATACAGGCCCTGTGGTGAGGCAAGTAATTAATTATGAAATTAAAAAACCCCCTAAGTCTCAGACACCTACACCAAATGTATCAACATTTAATGTCACACAAATAGATGTTGAAAAGGGAAAACAAAATCTCACAGGTATTAAATTTTCTGAACCTAAGATTGAACAGTGTATATCTCAAGATATGTTTTCACTGGATATGGAATTAGAAAGGGATAGAAAGGCCAAAGAGGATATTACAAAATAGTTGGAAAGAGCAGAGTTAGAAGCTGCTTCTACAAAGATGAAAAGAAGGATTTCCTTCTTGAGTTCCATGACTAATCCCAATGTAACACATAATGCTAATACAACTAGTCAAACTCTGCCTGTATTTAACTCTAGTATTCAGACCAACAACACTAATGCAAATACCCAGACATATGGTGCAACTCAAGGAGTTTCATCACAGTTAGGAGTAAGTGGACTTAATAGAAATATTAGCCACCAAAATGTGGGCATTGGTCAGAACATTGGCAATATTGGCCAGAGTGTTGGCTAGAATATAGGCACTAATTTTCGAAGAAGACCTATTCATTTAGAGAGATATCAACAATTGTTCTTTGATGGTATCCCTAGCCAACCAAACCTTATTCCTAATGAGGTCAGAGATAAGATTCCCAAATTTAGTGGGAATAATGCTGTAACTGGTGAAGAACATCTAAAAGTATTTTTGGATACAATGAATGATTATGAGATTGGAGATGAGGAAGCTGTGATGAAATTATTTGTGCAATCCTTAACTGAGGATGCAAGAGATTGGTACCGAGGTTTTCCTGATCATAGTATCTATTCTTGGGATGAATTTGTTAGAAGTTTCAAAGAACAATATGGTGACAAGATAAATTCTAGTTTTATGTTAAATGAATTCAAAAGTTTGAAGAAGTTTGCTAATGAAGGCATTGCTGAATTCAATGTTAGGTTTCAAAAGGCTATGTATAAGTTGTTCCAAGTATTGAGACTGGATGAAAATGTATGTGTCACCTATTGTAATGCTTTAGATGGAAATACTACTTACCTCCTTAGAGATAAGGATCCTCAGAATATGAGAGATGCATATAAATTGGCCATAAACATAGAAAGCAATAGAAGAGCTTCTGGAAAGCTTGGTAAACGGGACGACAGTAGACTCTGGAAAGAGTAAAAAACACAATCAAATAAAAATCCCAAGGAAGAAGATAAGATGGAAACATTGGTAAGTGTAGCAAAAGATCTTGCTGCTAAGGTAGAAAAGAATGAGAAGGGGTTTCAAAATAATAGGCCACAATACCAAAGGCAAGATAATCCCTACAGGCTACAAGATTTTTCCTATAAGACTCAGTGGAAGGATGGAAAACCTGTGTCAAAAGAAAAAACTGATCTTAAGAACAAAGACATCCCTGACCCATTGAAAAAAAACAATGTTCATAATGTGGAAAATAATCCTTGGTGCATGGCCTGTAATATGCCTCATTCCCCTTATCAATGTGTAGTAGCTCAGAGTATGGTGGAGCAACATGAAAATATTGGAACACAAGAAAGTCAGAGTGAGAAAAAACTTGTAATAAACATGTGTGCACTTACTGTTGAAGATGACAATGGTAGTTCAGAGGAAGAACCACAAGAAAAAATGCCAATCACAGTAAATAATACAAGCAATAATTTAGAAAATTTTCAATTTGGAATGCCTAATGACGAGGAGATAAGATTTCTAACTATTGCTGCTGTGACACAGGCAAGAAGTTCATATCAACTTAGGAATAGAAAGATTGATCATAGTGGGAAACAACCTAATTCACCTATCATCACATAAGTTATAAATGAGAAAACTACACAAGGAGAACTGAAGGACACTTTGGTCAAAGAAAATAAAGCTACTCCCACTCATGAACAAAAAACAATACAATTAAAGGATAATAAAGGTAAAATATCTTCTGACAATGTCATGAGTTTCCCAACTTTTGATATGAAGCAAGCCTTATCTCAGATGAAAGTCTCTGTCCCATTACTTGAGATGTTTAAAATCAAAGAGCATCAAGAAGTAGCCTTATCATTGTTATCTGATTTGCCTTGTGTGCATGATAATGCTAATTTGAATGGTGAATTAAAAGGGGAGAAAAAAGAAAAGGATGAAATCCCAATTTGTCTAGGAAATATAATTATCCAAGAACCAGATTAGATTGATCCTTTTTATGTAACACTCCTCACAAAAAATATGCTATTAAAAAATTGCATGATGGACTCCCAAGCCGCTGCTAATGTAATGACATACACTGTCATGAAACAATTGGGTTTAGAAGTGGCTACTACTGTTGGTAAATGTTATGCTATGGACAACAGGAAGGTACCTGTGGTGGGAACCCTACAAGGATTAGAGGTAAAACTAGCTGCATACCCTGAGGTCACTTTTAAAATAGATGTGGTGGTTGTGGATTCACCACCTCATTATGGGATGCTTTTATCAAGACATTGTGCAACAACTATTGGAGGACATATGCAATTGGATTTATCTTTTGATACTATTTTTTTGAATGGAAAAGAAGTAAAACTATTGAGGGAGTCCAGATCTCATGTTTATGTTGAAAAAATTGAACCAAACATGCTGAATTGCTTTGTAGATGTAGATATGCATAATTTCAAGATTGAAAAGATTCAACAACAATTGAAAACACAGATACCATAGTGGAAGAATTATAACTGCAACAACTTGGACTATGGCAGATGTATTTTGATGGAGCATGCTCTAGAGAAGGGTCAGGAGTTGGTGTACTATTTGTCTCTCCATCAGGTATTACCTTCAAATACCCATTTCTACTATCATTTCAATGTACAAACAATACAACTGAGTATGAGGCTTTGTTATTGGGATTACAAATATAAATCAAGCATGTCATTAAGTTATTAAGAGTCTTTGGTGATTCAGAGCTAGCTATTTCTCAAATTAAATCAAGATATGCTGCTAAAAATGATAGACTGAAATAATATAAACATGCTGTATGGGATAGCATTGACTTTTTTGATGCATTTTCCATAAATTGGATAGAGAGGTCTAAGAACCTCATGGCAGATTTTTTGGCTAATGTGGCCTTGAAAAATGATGATCTAATGCTAGCAGGAGTATCTATTGTGGAAACTAAAACCAGGCCTACCATTCCTGATAATGTATATAATTGGCAAGTTTTTGAAAGTGATGAGGATATTCTCAATTTTTTTCAATGTGTGGATAATTATGAAGGGCAAATCATTGACTGTAATAATTTGATAGAGATTATTGATGGGAAAGAAACTATATTTGGCAATGAAATCCTGCAGTTAAAAAAAAATGATATCCCCAAATGACTAACTCAATTGGAGGGGTTATTTACTCAAAATGATAGTCATATGTGTAAACAATCTACAGCCAAGATGGATGAATTTGCAGAGGTAAACTTGGGATCAGAGTGTGATCCTAGGATTGTATATATTGGAAAGAAGTTGGTTCCTCATGTGAGGAAAAATTTGATAAGTTTGCTAAAAAGATTCAAACATGTTTTTTCTTGGTCTTATGAGACCTTAAGGCTTATAGGGAAGATCTCTTTCAACATGAAATCCCATTAGAAGATGATATTAAGCCTTTTATACAAAAATAGAGGCCAATCAATCCTTTATTGGCCCCCAAAATGCAGCAAGAATTGGCAAAACTCAGAGAGGCTGGGATAATAAAACCAATCAGGCATTCTTCTTGGGTGTCTAATTTGGTCCCTGTCAGAAAGAAAAATGGAGACATCAGGCTATGTGCTGATTTAAGGAACCATAATGTGGCTTCATTAAAAGATAATTATTCTTTACCAAACATGGAGGCAATGCTAAAAAGGGTTACTGGCTGTGATTTGCTATCTATGATGGATGGTTTTTCTGGTTATAACCAGATGCTAGTTCAAGAATCTGAGAAATTCAAGACAAATTTCACTACCCCATGGGGTACATATGTCTATGTAAGAATGCCATTTGGCCTGAGAAATGCAGGAGCTACTTTCCAAAGAGCCATGGATGTTGCTTTTAAGGAGTTTATAAATATAATTATGGTGGTGTATCAGGATGATCTTAATGCATATTCCCAAAAGGCTAAGGATCATTGTAAGCATTTGGAAAATATTTTTACTAAAGCCTTGGAGTATGGGATTTATTTAAATCCAAAGAAGTGTCATTTTGCTGTGATTGAAGGTAAATTATTGGGGAATATAGTATCTAAAGAAGGTGTCAGGATTGATCTTGAGAGAGTGGAAGCCATAAAAAATCTCTTGCCCCAAAGAATATCAATGGTGTTCAGTCTTGTCTGGGAAAAGTAAATTTTGTGAGGAGATTCATTGCAAACTTTGCTGAGATAGACAAGCCCATTGTTAAATTGCTAAAAAAAAAATGCAAATTTTGAATGGGGTAAGGATGCTCAGTTAGCTTTTGATGAGATAAAAGTAGCTATTCAGCGAGCACATGTATTTGTTGGAGATTTGATTTTGAACAGTTGATTGATTGTATGTTTGTCATTGATGACAACATATAATACACAATAGTAATTTTGTATGTACTTATCCATATGATGACATGAAGACTTGCGTGGATTGATACATGTTGTTGACATGTTTATTATGCTATGTTCATACACATAGACCCAGATATGATATTTTAGCAAAGATATGTAATTTTGTTATTGACGGTTACAGTTCTAGAGGTATAACGGTTTAAGGCCGACGTATATAATGTGTTTTTGGAGTTGTGCTTATCATTAGGATATGTGTGTTTATATTCATGATTAATTATGAGTTTTTGATATTAATCTAAAGGCACCAAATGTGTTTCAAGAAGATTGCAATGTTATGATCAATTTGGTGAAGCTGACTTAGTGAAGTGATGTGCCTATTTGGTTTGTACTTGCGCGGTTGCAATTATGCTTGCACACTTAGTAGAGCTAACAAGGATGTTATGAAGAGTTGTCTAACAGGTCCCATGATCTCATACTTGGAGTATGTACTTATAGAAGGTCATTTGTGATAAGAAGAGTTGCGAAAGCTAGAGATAAGAAAAGCAAAGCAGAGTGTTAAAGCAATAGAGCTATATTTATCATATGTTGATAATATAGATATTGAAGTTGAAGATTTTAGAATATAGATAAGATTTTTATAGTGTTTTACAAGAGGTTAAAGCATCGGTGCACAAAAGGAACTGATCAGACAAGTAGTGTCACAAGCATCAGTTCATCTTGTTGATACAATGTGTATCAAATATCCAGAAGGTTGTAGCCTTCACCACTTGGATAGTGAGTCCTTGGATAGTGAGTCCACCGCCCCTAATAGGGTTATTGTAAAAGAATCCTAACAGGGTCAGACCCTTAACCATGTCACTATACTACTGCATTGTAATGAACAACTCCTAACACGGTTGAAAGATCTTTTAACAGGGATTACTATAAATAGTATAGTTCTTTGTGGGTGCTAATTCCCACCGGGGTTTTTACCATTTGGTTTCCCTGTAACCAAATTGATGTGTTGTGTAATGTGTTATCTAAATGTGCATTTAATTTATGTCAATCTAGATTAATAAGTACAAAATATTTAAAGTTGCGGATAATTGATTCACCCCCCCTCTCAGTTATCCCTGAAGTATTCTAACAACTGGTAACAGAGCCAAGTGCCTTGGAGAGAAAGACTAATAGCTTAAGGTAGATCAGATGGCATACTTTAGAAAAGAGAGTCCTAAGTTCAATGGAGAGAACTATCTAGATTGGAAGAACAAAATGATTACACATCTACGATGTGTTGGCTTTGAGATCTTTGAGATTGCTACACAAGAAGTTGATATTCTATCTTTAAAAGACCTTGCAAAGGATGATGCTACAAACAAAAAGAAGGAGGTATTCACAACAAATGCTATTGTCAAAGAAGCCCTTATTAGTGCCCTATCTGACAGTGAATTTTTTGAGATCAAGAAAGTTGACCGAGCTTACACCATATGGAAGTATTTGGAAGATATGTTTGAAGGAGACATCCAAGCAAAGAATGCG
>MU223439.1:501142-548769 GCA_018584345.1 Thuja plicata | reverse complement strand
TAAAGGGTACTAGCTCAATGGTAGAGCACCTACTTTACAAGTAGGAGGATGGTGGTTCGATTCTATCGTGCCCTAATATGACTAAATTAATGACTAAATAAATGACTAAATATACGACTAAATATATAACTAAATATAAGATTGAATAAATGACTAAATATATGATTAAATAAATGACTAAATAAATGACTAATTTAATGACTAAATTAATGACCAAATAAACGACTAAATCAATGACCAAATAAACGACCAAATAAATGAATAAATCAATGACCAAATAAATGACTAAATAAATAACTAAATAAATGACCAAATAAATAACTAAAATAGTTTAGTCATAAATTTGGTCGCGAGATAAATGATCGGCAATAAACTACCACTGATCACGTGACCAAATTTGGTCATTTATCTACAATTTGTGGTAGTTTATTTGGTCATATATTGCTATTTTTGTACTAGTGCTCTCTCTCTCTCTCTCTCTCTAATTTTATCCTCTATTTTATTTACTGAACTTTTCAATGTCTATTTGCAAATTTGTATGTTTTCAACTTATGCGTAGAATAGAAGATAACAAAAGTATCAAACAACCTTTTGGATCATTTAAACTGTTTTACATTATGTGTTTTTTAATGGCTCTTCTATTCCTCATGTTTTTTCACCCACATAAGATGAAGGGATTATTCATTTGAACAAAGTTCAGACAATGATGTTATATTGTAGCTTTTAGCATGGTTATTTTTAATTGTTAACTTTAAGCTCTTTGTTTCTTCCTGCTGTAGTGATGGAGCAGCTGCTCTGGTTTTAGTGAGTAGAGAGAAAACTAGTGCTTCCTTTAACACAATCTAAGATGATGGATGCCAAAAGGTTTCATGTTAAAACAAACACGTCCCTTCAACAACATAGGTATTTAAATATGCTCCATAATTCAGCTAGAAGGTCCCATGCCTGAGCTTATGCATGCCCCCTTAATAGCCTCCTTAAATATTTAGTCTTGGTCTTTTCATGACTCAGTTGGAAAGTTTCATGCGTAAAATGAATGCATGTCCCTTCAACAATCTACTCTACCATCATACCTGTTCCTACACATCGAGAAAATTATTAGCAAAACATGTGTTATTTTTTGCACCATTTTGAATATGTGTCTGTATTGCTGTCATGTTTAGAGATAGGTAATAATTTCATCATTGCTTAGTCTATTTTAGACTAACAAACTCTTTTCCATATTTTGCAGGCACTTCTAGGATGCAGGCCCTCTTCAACCAGTCAACCAAGGATACTCCACAACCTCGTCCATCATTCCATCCAGATAATGATTGAATAAACCTTATCTTTTCTTGACTTTTGTACAGATACATGCTCTTTCATATTTCCTGCATTATTTTTAAGAGCTTTCCCTTGGCTTGTGTGGGACCTATTCTGTATATTCTTTTGCAAATGAATAAAGAACTTGTGATTGCAAATACGTTTATATTTTACTTGTAAAATGCATTTGCACATTAAAGAAATGTTCTCTCTTTACATTTTAAAATTATGTTTATTAAATTATTCATTTCGTAACTACATTTACTACCAAACAACATAAACAACTAAATAAACTACTAAATAAACTACCAATTAAATGACCAAATAAATGACCAAATGACCAAATAAGCTACCAAATAAATGAGCAAATAAACTACCAAATGACCAAATACATAACTAAATAAATGACCAAATAAACTATCAAATGACCAAATAAATGATCAAATAAATGATCAAATAAACTACCAAATAACCGAATAAATAACCAAATAAACTACCAAATGACCAAATAAATGACTAAATATATGACCAAATAAATTACCAAATGACCAAATAAATGACTAAATATATGACCAAATAAATGACTAAAATAGTTTAGTCATAAATTTGGTCGCGAGATAAATGACCAGCAATAAACTACCAATGATCATGTGACCAAATTTGGTCATTTATCTACAATTTTTGGTAGTTTATTTGGTCATATATTACTATTTTTGTACTAGTGAATTAATCACAGATAGATATTGAATCGGAGATCAAGAAGAACTTAGAACAGATTGTGGAAGAATTTAGGAGATTCAGAATCAATTTTGAGAGATTTTGAGGTCTAAGTTGACCAAGTTTGACTAGGGTTGACCAAAGTTGACTTTTGATGAAAATAGTCAAAGATTTGAGAAAATGTTGATTAGATAAGATTCTGACTAAAAAATGACGTCAGAAAGTCGACTACACAAGCGTCCGATCGCGTCGGTCCCAAAAAATATAAAATATAAAATATAATTTTGAGCGATATAGGAGTGTCAGATTTTGATTTTAATCCCAAAAATGGATTGAGCATATAGCTAAAGATAGAGAGAGAGGATCAAACACTTGGGCAGTCATGATGAAGCCAGGACACTGCAGAAGAACTCCCCAATGTATGAACCCAGGAGAACGCAATGAAGAGAACACCGAATCGCTACCACAATGCAAGTCTAGAATGAAAATGAAATCTTATGCTAGATGCAAATGAAAGTGCAATCCTATGCTAGATGCAATGACAGTACAATCCTATGCTAGATGAATTTCCTAGGACATGGTTGTGAGACCCATCGTATAATCATCTTCATTGAGCATTTTTTTTTTGGAACATCGAAGTCGATACAACTCTTACTGCTGCCACAATGCAACCATAAGGATATGAATATGACTTTCATCGGATAAAATGTAGGAAATGAATGTAAGCACCAGGGCACAAAAGCCAAGATGACCTGAATATTATTTCTACTTAATGTTGCAAGAGTACACCAGTATCGAGACATTCAAAGCCAAGATAACCATGAGTACGATCATGTGTAAAAAAATAGATCAATAATAAACAAAGCAATAACAGGCAAGGAGATAGTATTGACCTCACCATGGCATGCAAATAAACAAGATTGAGGGATATGAGGCTGTTCCACATTAGTGTGGGAGATCTTATCACATACAACCTATTTATTTGATGTTGTCAGATCATTGGGACTATACCAACAAGCAGTAGACAAACAAAATATCAATTAAATCCATGATAATAGACAACATACAAAGAAATATTCAATCATAGCTCAGCCAGTTTCAAAGTTTTTGAATATATATGTGTATGAGGTGTTGAAAGACACCGTTGTGCTTGTGAGTGCATTGTGTTTGATTGTTATCGATAGATGTTTACATTTGAGATATCTGATGTGTGTTAAAAAATATAGATATGTCCAAAGATAGTGTTAAAAAATATTGCTTATGATGGTGTTGAAAAACACCAGTTTGTGTCAGTAGCGAGTTGTCCTTGAGAGGTGACAAGATTACTAACTCAGGTGTAAACCAAAGATGTGATCAAATGGGGGACCCATGCCCCCAAGTAACAATGAATGACTTGACATATGTTGTGAGGACAAACCAGATTTGTTTGCCTCCAAGCGTATGGCCCTGAATCAATGTCAAGTCAAAAGGGTTCGCAAAGGAACCAGAGTGTCACGAAAGTGACCAAAATTTATGTACAAACTAAAGCAGAGAAACATCAAGACTGAGTATCGATAGATAAATCATTTTGAGCACAACTCCAACTATAACGCATGTGAGAAATCTCAAAAGTATAACGACAGTAGACAGACACAGCGAGAACCACTGGTGAATGACGCGAGAGAGATGCTCAAGGGAAGAGATTGTAGGAATAGCTAGACATCAGTAGGTAGACGTAGTGAGAGCCACTGGTGACTGATGTTAGGGGGATTCTCAAGAAGAGAGAACTCAATATAAGCGACAATAGGCAGACGTAGTGAGAACCACTGGTGAATATCGTGAAGTAGATCCCAAAAGGTAATAGGATGATACCCCCTAGACCAGGAGGGTTGTCCCTAGAGTATAACCAATTTCAATCCATGTAGGTTGGTGACTTGACAGGAAATAGAAAGAAAATGCAAGAAGGAAAGCAACAAAGAATGAAAGCAAATGTGTAAAGCCAAGGGGTGCTGCAATAGATATAGCAATACGGAACAAAAGGTGCCTGTTTACCAGGTTTTCACCTTCTTGGCAGAAATTCTTTTTTTGCTACAATGACGCCTGTTTGCCAGGTTTTCATCAATGACACCTTTTTTTTTCTTTTTCTCTCTTTTTTTTTGTATTTTTCAATTTTTTTAATTTTTTTGTATTTTTGGAATATATGCTTTTTTTGGAGATACATCAAAGTGCCTATTGCTAGGTTTTCACTAAGATGATCATTTTTTCAGGACATTTTCAGATTTTTAGAATTCTTTCAAGACTTTACTATATACATGAGGACACTGAAGATGTCTCAGTTGTAGAATCACTTTAGATGAAGAGCGTTGATGGGCTCTTTGAGTTGTTCTCCTTTAGTAGTAGAAAGTTGATAGGTACCAGACCCAAACATTGTAGTAACAATATATGGACCAAGACAGTTTGGTTCAAATTTCCCTTTCTAGATCCGATGTTGTTGATTCTTAGGGTTCTCCCTTAGAATGAGGTCACCTGCTTGGAAATCCCTTGGTCTAACCTTCTTGTTATATCTCTTGGACATCCTTTTCTGGTATGCTATAAGGTGATTGAATGCCACTTGTCGATGTTCATCAAGTAGTTCTATCTCTTGTAGCCGAGATATTCTGTTATCTTCATCAGTAATGAGGCCTTTCAGAGAGACTCACAGAGAAGGAATCTCAACCTCAATTGGTAACACAACATCTGCTCCATAAACCAAAGCACAGGGTGTAGCCCCTGTTGGTGTTATTATGCTTGTCTTGTATGCCCAAAGAGTTGGATTGATCCAAAGATTCCAATCTTGTCTGGATTTGTGCACTGTGTGATGCAGGATTTTAAGGATTATCTTGTTGGATGCTTCCGCCTGTCCATTACCCTGAGGATGATAGATGGAAGACCAATACTGAGTAATTTTAAACTTAGAGCATAGCTCTATCAAATCCTTATTTTTGAATTGTCCCCCATTATTGGTGATTATTACTGAGGGTACACCATGCCTCCAGATGATGTAGTTGAGAATGAACATAACTATTGATTTTCCATTGGCAACAGTGAGAGGAATTGCCTCCACCCACTTGGTAAAATAGTCTATAGCTGTGATTATGAACTTATGTCCATTTGAAGATGAGGGATAAATCTAACCCACCAAGTCAAAGGCCCATTGTTGAAATGGCCAGAAAGTAATGAAGGGAATAAGCTCCTTGGCTAGAGCATGAATCAGATTACCATGTAGTTGACACTGTTTGCAAGACTTAGCAAATTTTGTAGCTTCCTTTTCCATATCTGGCCAATAGCAACCAGCTCTAATAAGTTTACGGGCCAATGTCAGGCCATTAGAGTGAGACCCACAAATGCCTTCATGCACCTCTACTAACAAACATTTGGATTCATCGGGTTCTAAACACCTAAGGAGGGTATCGTCTAGACCACGTCTATACAAGTCGTTAGCTATGATGACAAACCATGAAGCACTGCAGATCAAGTGATGTTTCTCACTCCAGGTGTAAGTGTCCATAACAATCTGGTCACAAAGGCAGGAAAAGATATGATGGTAGTGAGATGAGTCATGTCCAATGATAAAACAGATCATCTGGGAATCAGGGGAATCATAAGCTAGGTAGCGTAATGTCTCCACCAGGAATTCATGTCAAAAATCATTTTCTGGCATCTATAGCATGGAGGCAAGAGCAGCCATGGCATCTGTTGCTTTATTATCTGCCCTTGGAACTTGTTGAAATGTGATGTGAGTAAAATACTTTTTGAGGTCATCAACCAACCATTTGTAAGGGATCAACTTGTTGTCCTTTTTCTAATAGATATCATTTACTTGATTGATGACTAACTGTGAATCTCCAAGAATATTGAGTTCATCTACTCGCCACTCAAGGGTGATCTTCAAACCATTGATTAGGGCTTTGTACTCAGCAATATTGTTTGTACAAGGAAACACCATCTTGTATGCTTTTGGTAAAGAGTACCTTTGAGGTGTAATGAACAGTATCCCAACACCTGACCCCTGTTGGGTAAATGAACCATAAAAAAATATAGTCCATGATCAATGTGTGAGAAGTAATATTGACTCATCTGGAAATTCAATGTGCAATGGTTGATGATCTACTAGAGGTGCTTCTGCCAATTGATCTGCAATTGCCTGTCCCTTAATAGATTTTATTTTGACATATTCAATATCAAATTCACTAAGAAGCATGACCCATTTGGCTAGTCTACCTGTGAGGGTGGCTTTACTGAGAAAATATTTCAGAGGATCAATTTTAGCAATTAGGCGTGTAGTATGAGCCAACATATAGTACTGCAGTTTTTGTGAAGAAAATACCACTGTAAGGCAAGCTCTCTCTATAGCAGAATATTTTGTTTCATATGAGACCAGAGTTTGAGTAATGTAATAGATAGCCCTTTCTTTGTTGTGCTAATCTTCTTGAGCCAATAGGATACCCAATGATGTATCTGTAGCAGAGATATAAAGTATAAGCGGCTTCCCATGAATAGGAGGCATCAAGATTGGTGGGTTCACAAGATACAGTTTGATTTGTGTGAACCCTTCATCACATTCTTTGTTCCATTGATAAGCCACACCCTTGTGCAAAGTCTTGGTGAATGGTTGTGACTTGTTTTCCAGTTGTGCGATAAAATGTCAGATAGACTACAGTCGGCCTTGAAGCCCTCTCATTTGTCTAATATTCTTTGGTGGTGACATTTCCATGATAGCTTGTACTTTTGTAGGAACCACTTTGATGCCTTTGGCAGAGATGATATAGCCAAGTAATTTTCTAGATGTTATGCCAAATGCACATTTCTTAAGATTGAGCCTTAGACTGAACTGTTCCATACGATCTAGTATAGGACCTAGATCTGCAAGATGCTTCTTTCGGTGCATGCTCTTAGCTAAAGTATCATCCACATAATCTTCCATTATTTTATGCATCATGTCATGAAATATAGTAGTAAAAGCTCTCTGATATGTAGCACCAGTATTTTTGAGTCCAAAGGGCATGACATTCCAACAGAAAGTGCCCCAGGCACATGTGAAAGTAGTTTTCTCTTGGTCCTCTAGCACAATTTTTATCTGGTTGTAGCCAGAGAAACCATCATTAGTGAGTACATTTCATACCCTCCTGTCATATCTATAATCATATCAACATTAGGCAATGGAAAATTGTCCTTAGGACATGCCAAATTCAAGTCTCTGACGTTTGTGCAGACTCATATAGATTTATCATGTTTTGATACTATAACAATATTAGAGATCCATTCTGCATAATTAATTACTCTGATAAATACTGCCTTAAGAAGTTTCTCCAATTCAGCTTTGACAAGTAGAGCTACATGTGGATGCATTTTGTGAAGCTTCTTCTTAATGGGCTTGATACCTGGTGCAATGGACAAATGATGCATGATTAGATTAGGTTCTAATCCTAGCATGTCTGAATATTTCCATGCAAAGTTTATCTTTTTGCTTCTGAAGAATGTAGTGAATTCCTCTCTTTCTGCCTCTGATAGTGATTGTGCCAAGTGAATATTCTGAGGTTCTACCTCTGTACCCAAGTTGATTGGTTGAGTTGGTTCAATAAGCACAGATGATCTCTCCTAGAAATGACTCAGAAGCGCATCAAGTATCTCATCCTCAGGCACCTCAAAGAGGTTTTCACCCTTGGATATGTCTTTTATTTTGACTATTTTAGGCTCTAATACTGCCACAATGTGGTTTTCACCATTAGATGACCTATTTTTTCTTCTTTTGATTTTGTGACTAAGATACTTGATGTCAGCCTTAGTCATGTTGACACTTTCTTCTCTAGTGGAGGATGTTATAGGTTTGACAACGTATAGGTAACATGCAAGAGCATAATTATTCTAGAATGTAAGGACTTCATTAGATGGGGAGGTATAGTTCCAGTCTATAAGATCAGGATGGCGAAGTGAAAGAGAAGTGATGGGTTCAAGTGTGTTCACGGGATAATCATCAAAAGCATGGACAAGAAAGTTGAGACCTAAAGCAATCTCATCCTGAGGTATAGTTGAATTCCTTTAATTCCTAGCTACCGTAGTACATGACATGTTAACATCTATGGAGTCAGACTCGTGTGACCTTACACTAGACCCTTCACCTACTTTGAGAAGGTTTTCATATGTGTTAGCTGTATCTATATCTCTGTTAAAGGTGGCATATGACAAGCTATCAAACTCATATTCATGAGAGTCCATTTTATCATTAGGTGTCATGTCAAGAACATGAATGAAATCAACCCTTTGTCCCCAATTGGGATGAGTTCTACCTAGAACCTCTGCTATGGTCAAATGAGCACCTTTTGACCTAGTTACCTCATTAGTGTTTGTAGCATCACCTGCCTCTTGTGTAGTGAGAAGTGGCTGGGATTCTTGTTCAAACTATTCTTGAAAGTGTGGTGGTATGTATAAATCACTCTGATGACCAGGATTTAGAGTATATATTTCTTTCCACTCCTCATAAGTTAATGGAGCAAAGGAAGTGGTGTCATCAGAATCACTATCAGTGTCTACTATACTAACCCGTGATATAAAGTCATCTGGCTTAGCAAAGAATGCCGCCAGGTGTAGAGGAATAGGATAAGGAAAACTATCCTCATCAGAGCTATCTTCAGATCCTTCAATTTTAGATGTTTCTTCAGGTGTTGGTTGTTTATCTTCTCGAGGTACAAACTTGTTTATCCCCAGTTGAAATGTGAGTTTCTGGAAGCCTATACCTGTAGATTCACATGTTCTATGACCAATAGCTTCAAGTGGTGCAATCAATCCCTTATGATTTGCACCTATGGGACCATTTTATTTATATCCAAAATGTTGCATAATAGATAGACCTTTGCCATATTGCTCAGGTTTATGTCATAAGGAGGAGTAGTTTGTTCATAATTCTCTTCTCCTTTATAGATCCAAGCTTTGATAGCTCTATTTTCAGCTTCTTCTTCTAATGGTATGGTGGCTTGTACAAAGGTACCACCATACTTTGTTGGAGGAGGAACCGTAGAAGGTTTAGTGCTCTCAGAAGGTCTCCCAAAAGAACACGGAGACAAAGGAAAAGATGTAATAGATAACACAGGTTCAATCTAATATCCTCCCATATTAGTTTCTTTGAGTGTCAAAATCTTTTCCATTTCTTTTAATTTAGTCTCAAGGAGTTCAATAGATTCTCTGTTGGTAGGCACAAAGATATCAACATATTTTGTGAGGGCATTGTAATCATAGCATGTATTAGCGAGTATAGTCACTTCAGATCCTTGGAATGGGAACTTAATGCACTAATGGTATGTGGAAGGGACAACCTATATTTCATGGATTCATGTCCTTCCTAACAGAATATTGTATGCCAAAGGGATGTCAAGCACTTGACAGATAACATCTTGTTCAATAGAGCCAACTCTAATTGGCAACACAACTAGCCCCTTGGATTTACATTCTTCCTCATCATAGGCCTTAATAGTAATCTTTTTGCAGGAATCACTACAATCCTTGTCATAGCCTAACTCAGTAAGGAAACTAGCAGAGCAAATATTGAGGCTAGTTCCGTTATCTATGAGAACACAGTGAACACACTTTAGACCAATCATGACTTCAATGTGCAGAGGATTATTATGTGGGTGACTCAAAGAATGGTCGTCTTCCTCAGAGAAAGACAAATAATGGGAGGAGGTCAAGTGACCTACCATGGATTGAAACCGATTGAGATCAAGATCTTTTGGGACATTTTTCTCAGTGAGGGTTTTGTCCAGGATTTCTCTATGAGTAGGGGAGATTTTTAGGAGCTCAAAAATAGTTATCTGAGCATTAGTACGTAACAATTGATCGAGAATGCTGTAATTGGCAGCATTAGATGAGGAACCCACTTTTGGATTCTTATTGGTAGAGTCAACCTTAGCTTTGTCTAAAGGTTGATTTGATGTAGACAGAGAAGGCTCAGGGCCTTTGATGATGATCTTAGCACGAGATTGAGTAACAACATTAGCACTGACTTGAGACTTTTTTTTCAGAAGACTGAGGCGTAGACCCTCACAAAATGAAAGGCATTTTGGACTTGGAAGTATCTTCCCTTCCCTTGAGAATGATGGCATTAAAATATTTAGTATCAATAGGTTCAACCATATTAATGCCATTGTTGTTATTGGTGTATGTATAGTTGACCTTAGCATTAGTATTTTTGCCTTTAGATGATTCACCTTTTCCATGGGGAGGAAATGGATCTTTGAAATCTTGGTGACTAGAATTTTTGTTGTGACCTCCCATAGAAATAACCTCACTATCGATGAGATCCTGGATTTTATGCCGCAATTTAAGACAAGTAGCCATTTTGTGACCTTTGTTTTGGTGAAAATCACAATAAGCGGATTCATTCCACCAAGAGGGTCTTGGTTGAGGATCATAAGGTTATGAATTATCAAGTGGAGTGAGTAAATGGTTGTCCAAGAGAGTCTTGTAAACTGCCTTAAGAGGTTCTCCTAAAGGAGTGAACTCACGCTTGGGCCTAGGAGCCCAAGGTTTAGGTCCAAAAAATCGTGAAGTACTCGGTTTGGAATCTGCCACAGTCTGTTCATTGGCTTTGGCTGCTTGCATCGTGGTAGTGAGATTAAAGGAAGCCTTGGAAGGTTTAGGATTCACATTGTCTACAATGCCATCATTCACAACATTTTGGATCTTGTTGGGAAATTTGGGTTTTTCTTTGCTTGAGGAGGAAGACCCTTGTTTATTTTCCTTGTGTAAGGTCAATTATCCTTTCTTGATCATAAATATTTTAATTCTCATAGCTTGCTTAATCATGTCATCAAAATTTAAAGGACCTTGCAGCTATACTTGATATCCAAAGTTGGGGAGAAGATTGTCGAGAAAGATGTCCAACTTTTCAGATTCGGGTATCTTGCGAGAATATCATGTATAAAGTTGTCTCCATCTTTGGAGAAATGCCAAGAAGGATTACCCATGATTTTGTTTCAAGTTGCAAAGATCTCAGATATGAACCGGATGTTGGATGTTGTGAGAATAGTGTTGTAGAAATAAATTGGCAATTTCATCAAAAGTTTTGATGCCAGTTGGTAGTCTAGAGAGCCACTCCATAGCTGACCCTCCCAAACTACATGGGAAAATATGCATGAGATAGGTTGTGTCATGTATGAACTCTATGGAGGGAGAACCAAACTCTCTCAAATGGTCTTGAGGGTTAGATGTACCCAAGTATTTATCATATTTAGGAAGTTCAACTCCTTTGGGAAAATGAGGCATGAAAAGATCTTTGTCAAACGGGAAAGGGCAAATGCTTTCTAGCATGAATTGTGTAACAGGTTTGTCTTTCTCTTTCAAGAGTTGAGAGAGTTTCTCTTGCATAGTTTGCATTTCTTTTCGCAAGCGAGAGTTTTCAGTTTCTTCCTCTTTCTCAACAAGTGTTTCTATATCATAGTTGGAGGGTAACTTAGCCCCTTGATTGGCTAGTTCAAGAATGTATTTTTCTTTCTCCTCAGCTAGGAGAACTCCCATCATCCTACATAAATCTTTATTAGCATGAGCTTGTGTAATCTCTTCTTGAGTTATTTCTATTTCCACATCATTAGGGGGGTCTTGAGAATGGGACTTACCCCAAGTTTTAAAGAGGTCAACTATGCTAGCCTCACCTGATTGGTTATGATCTGCCATCTTGCTAGAATGCAAGGATTCAAGGTGTAAAGACTCGGTATGAAAAGATTGAGTGTTCTTAGAATTTGGGTCTTCTCAAAACAAAGGATTTCAAACCTGACTAAAATCCACTGGAAATGACCGTTTGATGAAAGGTCGACGTATCGGGGAAGGAGATCGAGATGATTACTCACTAGATGTAGTCAGCAATGGTGTGGAAAGCACACATTTGTCTTGATTGATTAAAGGAAATATTTTTCCACTTTGAGTTGTGACAGTCATAGACAAAGTTTGAACAAGGGATGTGAAATAGGACCAAACTTGAAACTGTCTCAAAGTAATTGCACAGAATGTGCCAAAAGGTGAAGTATCCTTGGTGCAAATTATCAGAGATGAGGCTAGAACAACCAAGAGGTGACTATTGCAACACAAGACATGATGAAATAGTAGAAATAGACCAAAAGATATGAGACAAGACCAGTTTAAACAAGAATCACATAATTCTCAACCCAAGAAACCAAGTTTTAGATTGTGTGAAGATATAGGGCAGAAAAATAGACCCAGATCAGAGACCAGATTTGATAGAAGTACGTTTGACTGACAGGAATTAGCTTTCTATTTTGGAAAAAAAGCTTCAGACTTGCGTGAAGAAATACATTTTCACGCGAAGATTCTCACTGATGCGCGCAAAACTTTACAGTATTGCGCAAAGAATGACACCAGACTGGTGAAGAAAAAGTGACAAAATAAGAGCACTGTGACCAAATGTCACGTTATAGTTTCTAGCGTATCGTGAGAAGATTCTCAGATAATGATGCAAAGATTGGGAAATGTCACACGAAACTATACAAATTTTGGCAAATGAATGTTTACAAACTCAGACAGTTGAGACCAGATTGCGTTTCCCAAGATAAAATCATGCTATTTTCTGACAGATAGTTTAAGTTATAGATTGTTTTGGACATGTTCAAGATTGATAGTTTGTGTGTTTTGATGATAGTTTTGATTATTCGAATGATACACCCACGCAAAATACATTAAGCATAATGTTTGTAGTACCAGAATAGAAACATCACAATCCTAGGATAGCTAGGACAATATTTGTTGAATCCCCACTTGAATCAAAGTTCAACTATGCCTACTCTTAGTGAAAAACTTAGAAGCTTGGAGGAATGGGCTCCTCCTTACATGTGCACCCATTTCTCAGGCACACCAAGCTTTGAACCCCAAAGGAATTGCTTCCCAAAGGGTTGTCTCTACTAAGAGCTGTAAGAGTGTGGGGCATCTTAGTCAGTCTCTGACCTTTCACGCTAATAAATAGAAGGTTTTTGGAAACTAGAACAATAGTTTGTAGTAAGGACATCCGTTCAGGTAGTTGTGATCAAGTCATTTTCCCAATTAAGGGGGCTCTCCCAATCCTTTCAAAGCAAGGCTTTCACCTTAACGATGTCAGGAATTTAACGCACCACTAGGGTACTGGAGGAGATTTTGGTTGCCACAACAAATTCACACCTATCTATTGTGACATTAATCACAATATCATTTTTTGTATACCAGTTTGAAAGGGCTTAAATTTAGCTTGTTACCAGTTGGGCATCCACTCTAACCGGCTCTGCTAAAGCTCTCGGGAGGTAGCCACTCTAGAATAATCACATGAATTTCTCTTACACCCAAGATCCATAAAGGCAAGGGGAGAGGATACGTTTATGTAGTTCTTAGGATTACAATCTAAAAAACACTTCAATCACGCAAGACAATGATCCATTTTAAGTACCAACCAAAGTGTGTTTTAACTACTAAAATAGACATGAGAATTCATGAAAACATGCAAGGTCTTCGACAAACATCCTGCAATAATCCCATTAGTAGTTTTTAATGCCTTTCTTCATTTTAGCATACTGCAATAAACATGTTAGAAGTTTATGATGGCTTTTCTTTATCTTAGCGTCCTGCAAACCACTGTTAAGCTGTTTCAAAAGATAAAATTAGAGAAACACAGATGTCAGAAAACAATAGATGGTTAGAAAACTGAGACAAGAAAATATGAAATGAAAGCTCTGGTGTGTAATTTTGCGTGATGATTTATACTAGATTACACAAAGAAGTGCAGAGAGCCAAATGAAAAACTAGAAAGTTTGCACAAGATTCTCAGATAGTTCACGCGAGATTAAAATAGAGCAGTACGGAAGTGCGGATAGAATGCAGAAAAATGAAAAAAAATGAAATGAAATGAGGCCAGAATAGAAATGTACCTACCCCACGGTGGGAACTAGAAATGTATGTGGTAAATTTGGCCTTGTTAACTCACCATACACTTCAACATAGTCCTTCTTCATTAGATACACACAAGACTGAATATGAGATTATTCATCCTACCCACTTGCATGATTCGACCTGTTACCTTCTATCTAGACGGGGTTTTCAAAATAGCTCTCAGAACGAGAGTCTCACAACCATAGACCAATCTAGGAATGAAGGATTTTTCTCCATGAATAAAATGCAATGAAAGATTATTCTAAGAATTGAAATATGCAAGATTAATCTAAGACATGATTTCAATGCAATTATTCTAGAAATTGAAATTATTCTATTGCAAAATGAGATTATTCTATATGAGATTATCAAGAAATGTGGCAATAATTTAGTATTATAATAATGCATGAAAGTAAGTGGGGCTTTTGATTGAAGAATGGGAGTTCTTTTATAGACTCAGAGGTGATCAGAATAGAAACTTTCCTCTTTGAAATAAAACAGATAGCAAAGCCAGTTTAAATTAGAAAGCTTTATTTAAAAGAATACAATAAATTGTTTTCCCTTTGCTTTAACTGTTTTCTTCCTTTGATTTAATTTTGTTTTGTTTGATTTTAATTGTTTGATTTCTCTTTAAAACACAATTAATTCAAAGTTTCCATTTCTGAACAGAAGAAATATTTTGAGAGAATATCCAATTAATTAAATAAATATGACCTCATAAATAGGTTTTTCTCAATTATCTGAATATTTAAATTCAATTATTGAAATGAGGATATTTATTTAATAATTAAATATTATTTAATTCCCTTTCATGTGTCTTAGCTAAAGAGGGTGAATTTAATTTAATTAAAGTGCTAGGACTTTATAATTAAATTAATTCGATCATAAGGTTTGTTTAGCCAATAGATATTTAGGAATTAAACATAATGTATGATTGTAGATTTAGGATTTTTTGCATTTGACACTTAGGTTGAGTAGAGTCAGTTGAAACTCAGAATTGCCTAGTACAATAGGGTTTTGATGATTCAGAAGAATAATAAATGCAACAAAATTGGTTAGGGTTGCAAGATGCTAATTTTGGGGTGTTACATATATAGAGTTAATCAGGGAATTGGCTAAGAATTATTGCCTAGTAGCTAGGTTAATTAGGAAAAAGAACAAGGAATCCCTAGTACACATAAATAGAAGATCAGTGGAAGAGGTTTTTGGGATTACTGGTACATTGTGCACAAAAATTGATTTGGAGAAGATAAAAGTAGATTATAAAAAGAGAGTAAAATTGATCAAGAAGTATGAAATGCCCAAATTCATGCCTAGGGTAGACAGAAACCTAGTAATAATCCCAGATAATGTTAAGCCTCCCTTTGATTTGTCCATATTTCATCACTATGTCAAGTGCACGGTATATGGCCTGAGAAGGGTGTTAGGATTTGATGGAGATTCTACAGTGGCTGAGGACCTACTAATGATGGCAATGAACATTCAACACCCACAGGTCATTTAAAATTATGATTATGTGGGGTACCTAGTTGAAGCTATTCATGTAGCACTGGTAGATATACAAAATTATGTCCCTGTCCCAACTTTTAAACATTATTCTCATCTAATGCTTATGATTTTATTCTACAACAAGGCCTCTGTGGACGAAGAGCTGCAACTGTTCGATTCATAATATGGTGTCAGCATGCCAATTCAAAGGTGGACCCTGGTATGGGACAGTTCCTCTTTAAATTCATCTTTTGTATGTTTCTCTAATTGGATTGTGGATCCAATCTTTGATTTACTAGGAGCTGAAAGAGAGAGATTACCAATTGGGGTTAGGAGGATATTAAGAGCTTACCAGTTTTTTGAAAATTGGCCAATCTCTCACAATTGGGGAGATTTATTTTTCTTTGATCATTTCACTATCATTGGGGTATATGGTTTCTCTCAACCTCCTCACATTCTCCCCAAGTTTGTGACTCTTAGAATTGCATTCCTAGAGTTTATTTGGAAAATTACCTGGGTTGATAAAGAATTCCTAGAGGGACACATGAGAGGTACTTTTGTCCCTAGATTGTGGGTGGGTTTTGATTTTTCTATTGGAAAAAGAGTGTTTGATTTGATCAATGACTTTCTGAAGTAGTATAGAATGTCCACAGTTGTTGTTAGATTCTGTGATTCAGAAATTTTTGTAAAAATAGCTCTAAAAGGCATGGTCTCCTGGGTAACTGTCAGAGACCATGAGCCTTTGGATGATGAGGATGTTGTAAGAAATAAGTTTGACAGAGTTGAGGTCCAGGAAAGGAGGTGAAAATGGAAAGGCCTTGTAAGGGCTGAGAAGGAATGGAAGGAGTCTGACAAGACATTCTCTGGTTTCTTTCTTGATCTTCCATATTTGCAGAGAATGGATGAAATGTTGAAGTCTTATGATACCTTAATGGCACAAATCACACAATTCAGTGTTGAGGATGCACATTCTCAAGGATCCCCAATTCCTATTGCATTACATGACCAGGAGCATTAGGAACAACAAGAGGAACAATACCAAGAAGAAGAAGATGCTGGAGAAGAGGCCACTTCTACTAGAGAGCCACCCAAAAAGAAGTAAAAAATAGAGCACAAGATGGTGCAAGATAGAAAGATCCTGGCTAAAGATTTACTAACAGAGCGTGGTAAGTATTTCAGAAAATTGAAAAGACAAATACAGAAGGAGCCACGGGATGAAGGCTAGTAGGAAAATCAAATGATTTTGTTTCCAGAATTGATGAAAGTGTAATGATGGAAACAAAATTCATCAAGGATGATGAATTTATAAATTTTGAGGAATTCAAGACATTCTTGATCAAGTTAAAACAAAAAGACTTGAGACAAAGCCTGATTGCAGGTGAAGGACAAACATTTAAAAATGAAGAAATTGTGAAGACACTCCAAGATTATGATATTGAGAGTGAACTAATTACTGTGGAACACACTAGGTTATTGGTACAGAATAGTGGGGTATTGTTAATGCTAGATATGGACTTACAATCCACTTTTATCATTGATCAGATTAGGAGGCAAGAAGACCCCTTATTGAAAATAGAATTTTAGATTGATGATGTTTTGAAAGGATAAGGATTTGATCCTAAATCCAAGACTTTAGCTATTTGGTCTCTGGCCCCTACTACATAGAAGCCTCTGGTCATGACTAAAAGGGAGGAGATGAGGGAAGATGAGATGATTTGGAATCTAAAAAACACCAGTGACACTGAGATAGCTCAATTAATGAGCCAAGTGTCCTTCATGAACCTAGCAAAGGTTAATGATCTATCTAAAATCTATGAAAAAACTTTTGGCCAGATGATGGCATTAGAAAAGAAGCATGAAGAAGTTGTAATTCACAATCATACCCTAGAGGAACAAATTGCAAAATTGAAGGAAGAATTAGTAGAGAGTAAGAGAGAGAAGACTCCAGTCCCCCATGAAGTAGAAAAATTTGAAACAGATGCTGTCATTGAAATAAAGGAAGATTCAACATTGGCAGAAGGCCAATCCAAGAAATTATTATAGGAGTAGAATATAAATGTCATGTCTATTATATTGCCTATACTACAACATCGAATTGATGTTTTGAAATAGAAGACTGACATAGTATATACATTTTATGGATCACTGTAAGAAGCCTCAAAGATAGCTGCAGAAGCTATGAATTTCTTGGAACCTACGTTTAAGACCTGGTCGGGAAGAGAGAGGCTAATGGACAAATTGAAGACAACCATGTTATACAGTGATGATTTTCCTGATAAAATCATAGATACCATTGAAATGATTAGTGAGATGAATGACACTTTTGCCTTCTTCAATGGCAAAGCTGACTTAATAGATAATAAACTGCAACTATTTGGTGACCAATGCCCTCGCTTAATCTCAAAGATATATGATGAAGCTGGTATTTTGAATCCACAATCAGATTGGAAAGCTGGATTTGATAGGATATTCAAGGATGAGGAGATGAAGCAAAGCCTGGAAAAGGATATTAATTCTAAATATTGCAATGAACTGATTGACAACCTCTTCAAGGTTGAAAGAGATATGGCAAAGTTTGTTTCTGAGGCTAGAACAACCATTGATGGAAAATGGACAGAAGCTATTGCAAAGCTGGAGTAGGAAAATGATTTTGATTTGCCCACCAGCAAGGAGGTGAATAGGTGGGAAGAAAAGCTGAAAGGATAATGAGGATATTGTCAAACTACAACAACAAACCTTGTTCAAACTTTGCCAACTTTTGCCACCCATGTTTTGTTATAAATTTTATTTTTATGTTAGTTGCAAAAACTATAAAAGAATTTGTAAATCTTTCCCATGTAGTGTGTAGCTTGTTGCATCCTTAGTTATAAAAGGATTCCAAGACTACTGGAAAAAAGATAGCCATTTTTAATTTAGGGGGAATATAAGTTGAAGTTATAAACTCTGTCTTAAGACCAATATATTCAAAGTAGGGTTTTGAAATCCATTGCTGAATGTAATAGTAATTTTTGATCATGAATATAAATGAAATCCGTCAACAGTTTATGAAAAATATGATGATTATTTTTTCTTTATTATTGTGTTATGAATTTTATTTAAATTGAATGTTCAAGGAATGTTCAATTTATGCATCTATTAGGTATATTTTGAAATAGTTTTGGTGTTCTTTCAAGGAAAGACTAAAATTGCCTTAGGACTATTTTAGTGAGATTCAGGGTTTATAATGAATTGGATGAATTAAATTTTCATATGTGTGAAGGTAGATAGATAAGGTATATCTATTTTTATGTCAGATCTGTCATTGTTTTAAGTTCTTGTTCATGAGCAATTGGTTATGAATACTCATAAATGACTCCATACCCTAGGATAAAACACTGGTCTATTTTCC
The DNA here is from genome assembly GCA_018584345.1 of Thuja plicata. NCBI lineage: Eukaryota > Viridiplantae > Streptophyta > Pinopsida > Cupressales > Cupressaceae > Thuja > Thuja plicata. Next base: position 529,958 of record MU223439.1, on the reverse strand, counting down.
TTTGAAATAGTTGACTATCACTATTAAAATTGATCTTTACTTTTATGTTTGATCTATCAAATAAATGTTGCAGTGGTCAACCCCTGTAATTCCATTCACATTTGCTTGAATGATCTTGTGATTTGATCATTCTAAGTTAGAAGGGTATTCCCACCCAAGTTTATGGAGCTCAAAGTGTAGAGGGTTTTGAAACCCCATTTCTATCATTCTATATCTTGCTTGATCAGTGTCTGGGATAAATAGAGAAAGCTCATTGAGAGTATTTCATATGTTAGCAAGAAAAGGAACTAATAGAAAATGATGACTCTACTGGGGAATTTCAAGGAATGCATGTGAAGGTCAGTGTGAAATCCTGTTTCATATATATCAATTCCTTGAAATACAATTTTTGAAATCACAAATTGTGTTATATCCTCTAAATATCATTGTTGAAGTGAAATTTTTTTTATTATTCCCAAAAGATTTTGGGTGGTGACTCTGAGTAATTGGTTATACTGTTTCTAAGGGGAACATTAGTAGATCAAGTGTATAAAATTTAATTTTGGTTAGGATGAGGAATGCAAAGACAAACACAAAGAATCACTCTCAAGAAACATCAGAGAGTGATGTTTCTAAAAATTCTAGAAGGAAACATTCTAGGAAGGGATAATCTTATAAAAAAACCTCATGGAAGCCTAGATCTGTAGGTCCCTATCATTCCTTAGGTACTATTCTTGAGAAAGAAATTAATGAACCTTTGAATCCTGAGTCTGACACCACAAGTTATTTTGAGGATATATTTAACCCTAGACCAAAGAGTGTATATCAAGAAAAGGGGGAGACATCCTCCTCTTTCAAGGGTATCCATTACCAATAGGTTGAAGACCAAAAGGGAGATAATCTGATGAATATCTATGATTCTTCCAGTTCTGATATTGAAGGAGTCCTCAGAGATAATGACCTTTTGAAGAGATAATTAGATGAACTATTGCTTATCAAGCACAAGAATGATGAGGCTAGAGAGGAACAAATTATAAATGCCATCTCTGAGAGAGAAAATTTGAAGAATCGAGTTGCCCAATTAAAATTGGCAGCACAGGGTGCCAATGAGGGATTTCATAGTTTGAATAAAGAACTTTTTGGAGATGTAGACACCCTAAGAAAAGAATGCCAAGAAAGAGAACACTTTCTTAAGAAAAGTGATTCCAGAGATACAAGCCTTGTGGTGAGGCAAGTCATTAATTATGAAATTCAAAAGCCTCCTAAGTCTCAAATATCTACACAAAATATATCAACAACTAATGCTAGACAAAAAAATGTTGATAAAGGAAAACAAAAGATCACTGGCATTAAATGTTCTGAGCCTAAGGTTGAAGAGGGTATGTCTCAGGATATGTTTTCACTTGATATGGAATTGGAAAGGGCTAGAAAGGCCAAAGATGATATTGAGAAATAGTTGGAAAGGGAAGAATTAGAAGTTGTTGCTGCAGAGATGAAAAGAAAGATTGCTTTCTTAAGTTCTACAGTTTATACCAATTTAACAAATGATACCACTACAGTTACTCAAACCATTCCTATAAATACCTCTAGTATTTGGAATACTAGTGGTAATACAAATACCCAGACATATGGTGCAGCTCAAGGAGTTGCATCACAACCAGGAGGGAGTGGATTGAACAATTCTAGTTGTCAAAAAAATGTAGGCATTGGTAATAGTGGTCACAATATTGGTATAAATTTTCAAAGGAGACCTATTCATTTAGAGAGATATAGGAAACTATTTTTTAATGGTATCCCTAGCCAACCAAACCCTATTCCTAATGAATTCAGAGATAAGATTCCCAAATTCAGTGGAAATAATGCCATAACTATTGAAGAGCATCTAAAAGTCTTTTCAGATACAATGAATGATTATGAGATTGGAGATGAAGATGCTATGATGAAGTTATTTGTGCAATCCCTGATTGAGGATGCAAGAGATTGGTATTGAGGTTTTCCTGATAACAACATTTACTCATGGGATGAATTTGTTAGAAGTTTCAAAGAACAGTATGGTGACAAGATAAATTCTAGTTTCATGTTGAATGAATTCAACAGCTTGAAAAAATTTACTAATGAAGGCATTGCTAAATTTAATGTAAGATTTCAAAAGGCCATGTATAAGTTGTTCCAAGTATTAAGACTGGATGAAAATTTGTGTGTCACCACCTACTGTAATGCTTTTGGATGGGAAGAAAACTTATTTGCTTAGAGATAAAGACCCTCAAACCATGAGAGAAGCATTTAAGTTGGCCATAAACATAGAAAGAAATAGAAGAGATTTTGTTAAGCTTGGCAAATGGGATGACAATAGACTCTAGAAAGAGCCAAAAACACAGTCAAATAAGAATCCCAAATAAGAAGATAAAATGGATACATTGGTAAGTGTGGTGAAAGATCTTGCTGCTAAGGTAGACAAGAATGAAAAGGGGTTTCAAAATAATAGGCCATAGTATCAAAGGTAAGATAAGCCTTACAGACTACAAGATTTTCCTTATAAAACTCAGTGGAAGGATGGAAAACCTATGACAGAAGAAAAAACTGATCCTAAGAGAAAAGACATCCCTGATCCATTGAAAAAAAAAATGCACATAATATGGAAAACACTCCCTGGTGCATGGCCTCCAATATGCCTCATTCCCATTATCAATGTGTAGTAGCTCAGGGCGTGGTGGAGCCACATGAAAATATTGGAACACAAGAAAGCCAGAATGAGAAAAAACCTGCAATAAAAATGTGTGCACTCACTATTGAAGATGACAATGGAAGCTCAGAGGAAGAGCCAAAAGAAAGTATGCCAATCACACTAAATTATACAAATACTAAGTTAGAACATCTTCAATTTGGAATGCCTAATGATGAAGAGAGATAAGGTTTCTTACTATTGCTACTGTGACATAGGCAAGAAGTTCATATGAGTTAAGTTCTTGTGTATCACACATTCGCGGTGGTCTTAGGTCTTTAACTTTTTGGTCCACGACTGAGCGAGTGATGTAAAAGAGGTCTAGTCGCTCACCCAGGCTAAGTTTTTGTGCATGTCATTTGAGCCTGCAAGTGCGTGAGGAAGTTAGATTTTTAGTACCCCTCACTCGCACAAGTCTTAAACTGTTGTGTTTTTTGCAGTGCGAGTAAGCGATTGATTATGTTTTGATCATAAGATGGTTCTTGTCGCTCAGTCACACATGAAGTATTTAGTGTTCTAAAGTGTGCGAGTGCACAACTAAGAGATCAATTTTGTTCTCGCTCACTCGCCAATGATCTACAATTTGAAATGATGAGCTCGTGAGTGCGCGATGAAAGGAAGAAAAAGATATCACTCACTTTCCCATGAAAAAAGTCAAAATGAAAAGTGGCCAGCAAGTATGCGATTAAGAAAACATGTTTGCTACTACTCACTCCCAGATGATGTGCTGGTTAAGATTTCAAGCCCGTGAGTGCGCGTTGAAGAAAATCAGAGGTTGTCACTCATGAAGAAAGATAAAGAAAAAGGGGTCAACGAGTGAGTGATTAATGAGTTATAAATATTATGAGAAGGTACTCGCTCAGTCACAAAGGATTCATTCATAAAGAAATTTCAGCAGAAAGTATTTGACTGTGATGGAAAAAGCTCATCGCTCACTTGCTAATGGTTGTAAGATAAAATATTTTGTAGTGCGAGTGAGTGACCAAATAAAGTGCATAATGAAAATGGTCATCGCACACCCGCAGAAGTATAAAGACAAATCAGAAAGGCATAGCGAGTGCGCAAATAGAAAATAATGCATGATTATTTTGAGTCATCTCTCCCTAGCGCATATCCTAGCATGAAAGGTTAGAGGTTAGCAGGTGTGCGACAAAGCAAAGCTTGAGTAACAAAATTGTACTCTCCCACTCGCAAGGGTTTAAAGAAAGAAAAGTGTTGAGCAGGGAGTCCGCGATGGATAAAAGGAAAAGTGATGCCGCTCACTCGAGAAAGTATAAGTGCAAAGGATAAAGAGGTAGTGACTATGTGACCACCAAATGATGAAGTTACTAGTTAGGTCATCGCTCAGTTGTGGAGGATATAAATCAAAGCAAAAAAAGACCACGAGTGCACGACTGGTTAAAATGAAAGGTCATATCGCTCACTTGCAAGGACAATTTTGAGTGTAAGAAAAGTACAATAGGTTGGTGACAAGTTGACAAGTGGCTTATTTTAGGCTTACGAGTGCAAAAAGAGAAAACATGTGTACTCTTTTCCAGTAGGGATCATACAGTGTGAATTAATGACATCATTAGTTACAGAGAGATGATTGCATGACACTGCAAGTGTGAGAATTTGACATTCAAGTGGACAAGACGCAGATTTGATGGCTATAAGTATGAATGATTGAGTTTGATTCTGTACAATTCCCATTTCTACATTCTAAGAGTTTTTGTGAGAGTGATAGAATTGTGTGTGTGATTTTTGTACCTATTAAGAGAGATACATCACTTCAATAGGTCATTGCATTAGTGGAAAACATGGTTATATAAACATATAAAGCAACTAAAATTGACCTATTTCTTTCTAACTAAGAAGAGTATGATAAGCAACACAATAGCCTCAGATTATGCTACTATCAGTGACATATACAACTTAGCATGAAATATTTGAGTTAAAACAAGAAAGATATCTCCTAAACATGCATTCTAGCTCTAAAAAATATGAAAATAACAATGCATGAACATGAAAACTAAAATATGATATGAATCTATGTTTATTCTAACAACATAAAAATGCAATTTTTACTATAAAATGAAGGTTTATTTGTGCTCAAAAACACCTTCTATTTATAGAAGAATGAGGAGAGAGAGGGGGGACAAGGTGCATTAATGGAGTTGAAAAACTCATTAATGGTGTGTAAGAGCAATAAATGCCAAAGGAATTCAATATGCATGGTGGAGACATGGGCTTAAGGAATCTACATTAATGCGGCATTAATGAGAGCGTTAAAGAAGCATGGGAAGGGTGTAAGAGGGTGGCTTGAGAAAGTGGACTTGAGAAAAGGAATCTTGAGATTCCTTGACTTTCTCAAGTGGGTGGAGTCCTTAATCATTCCTTAATGGAATGTGACAACATTAGGAGGTGGGTTAGGATAGAATTAGGATTAGAATTAGATTTAGCAAGGGAATGGGTTGGGATAGGTTAGAACTCAAGGTAGAAGTGGTTGAGATAGGTTAGGTTAGGGGTTTAGAGGAATATTAATGAAATGAATTAAACTTATTTAATTCATTTAGAAATAGGATATTAATTATTTAAGCATTTTATTGCTTTTTAATAATCAATAGGACTATAACCAATTTAATTAAATTAATTAGGCTAGGGGAATGGGTTCATTTGCAAGTGATGAGATATATTGAGATTTATTTAATTCCTTTATGATTAAATACTATAGCCATGTTTTGAATTTGATTTGTTTTAATTGGTTTGAATTGGTATAAATTGTATGGTTGGAGTAGTTAATATAATTTAGTGATACAAATCACCTAGGACATTAAATTTGATTTAAAATGAATTATGCCAATGTAACATTGTCGTGACATAATTGGGGGTATGATCACACTTAGGGAAAATAGGGTCTATAGTAGGAAAAGACCAAATCCAGGTGGTTATATTTGCCCCTCTTTGAATTGATGTGCGAGAAACGTATTAATTCAAAGAATTTTTTTGATTTTGACTTCAGAAAGATTGAGAATTTTGCTCATGATCGAGCGAAATGTCTGATGAGATCAGTCTCACACTTGATCGAACTAAACTGATAGAATTGACTTTGTACTTGCTTGTCGTACAAAGATCAATAAATTTTTTCAAAAGATACCAATTCTAAACTTGGTTGTCATCCAAAGATTGATAATATTGATTTCAAACTTGGTTGTCATCGAAAAGTTAGTATGAAGCTGCTAGGAGCTTAATAAGAATCTTTTTAAAATGAGGAAACACAAGATATCCAGCTTATGAGAACCAAAGCTTTCTATCCAATAGTTCTGACTTAGTCAAGGAAACTATCATGCCCTTAGTTTGTTTGATAACAAAGTCATTTTTGATGTTGTTTTGAGAAAAAAATTGATTGATGATAGTGTGATCATGCCCCTCCAGGAATGAAATCGAAGGAAAAAAATAAAATCCCTCGATGGAAAGAATGTAGCACTTGCAGGAAGCGGTGAGGGCAAGAAAGAACAGAGTAGAAGAAGTGAAAAATGTGGTGTGTTTAAGAGTAAACACAAAAGAACCAAGTTAATTACATGAAAATGTGAGTGGTGGGACTGATAAAATGATGTCGGACCAAGATTTATGATAAAATGTGCAATTTGAACAAATTTTTAGAACAAATGGAGCAAATCTGCATTTTCAGAAGTTGTCACAAAAATGTTACTATGATACACAAAATACCTAAGGCACCTTCAATTTGGTTCCTGATTGATCAAATAGAGAACATAAATGTAGTTTTAGTTTCCTGGGAGGAGTTTTAGAACCCCTAAATAGCTCAAAAGACCAATATATAGCTCAAAAATTACCATTTTACTATTCATTTTCACTTTTATCCATAGTAATTTTGAGAGCTCTGCAGAGAAGATGGTGGTCCCCGTGTAGAAACATCATTTTGAGCTCAGCCATCGACATCAGCACCCGACCGATTACTCACCTCTGGTAAGTACTCATAAAACTACCTTGTGAAATTTGCAAATTTGTTTTTTATGCATTTTTGCAGCTTGTAGAGTCTTTGCAATTATGGGTCGCATCCAAGATTTTGGATCACACCCTGTCAAACCCGCGTTGCATCCTGTATTTTTGGGATCGTATATGGTTTTTCCAGATTTCTGTATCACATCCAGGATATCCTAGATCACATCCCATTTGTCTATTTTTACCTTGTTTTTAGTTGCATTTTATTTTTGTGTCATACCCTATCCTTTCAGGATCGTACCCTGCTTTTAGGGTCACATCCCATCATACCCTGCTTTTAGGGTCACATCTTGTATTTTAGGGATCTCACTCTGTGATTTCAATTGCATCCTGTATTTCCAAGATCACATCCAGTAAAAGAGATTGTACCCTATCTTTTTAGGATCACATCTTGTTTGTAGACATAAGAACTTTAGCCATTTTGACCTGTTTGCTTGTCACAGACCTTGAATTACTTAGCTGATCAGGAGTGTGCATCTTTGTTGTAGATAGAACACGGATTTATCTTTGTATGTGTCGAAAATAGGCATATTTTGAGGTAGTTTCTTTTATAGGCACATATCCAGGTCGTGTGCTTGCCTTGTCTGGACTGTTATCAGCTGAGGAACATGTGAAAGTAGTCCGTTGTAGATTATGATCTTTGATAGGTTTACCTGATATAGGGGTAAACCAAGGGTTGTTGACTACTCTTTTCGAGAGATGGAACTCAGAGAATAACAACTTCCATCTCCTGATCAGGGAGATGACAGTGACTCTCAAGGATGTATGGCGCATAATGCATGTTTCGATTATTGGTCATGAGGTGCGCTTTGAGGCAACGTCTGTCATGGCAATTGGAGAAGCTCATTGGTATTTCCAGGATGACACCATCGATTAGAGATACCTTTCATGATGCTATATGGTCGATCATTATGATCAATTATCTATGTACTTACCAAGCTTGATAGGTGGCATTTTGATGCTAGACAAAGGTCAACACGGGTTCTTGGTTGGATGGGTGGACATGCTAGAGAAGATGGTCACCCACAGATGGAGATTTGCATGGGGTAGTGGCATCTTATCCCATATGTATTGAGATTTGCATGAGATTGTATATCATTATACTCAGAGCATAACCATAGGTATATTGATTCTTTAGATCTGGGCCTAGGAGCACATCCTTGTTACACGACCAATAGTAGATAGACAACAGGCACTAGAGCAGGCCTATGTATATATGTATGTAGTTCCTATTTAGCAGCCCCATCTGGGCAAGGTAGAGTACTAGAAATGGCTCTTTGATGATATGACTAAGGTCATCTGGCGACCATATTTAGATTGTGAGGAGTGGACCTCAGATGCTCGACAGGTGCCATTTTTATTTCAGAGCAGGTATGTCATTGGACGGACTAGATACATTGTAGAGTGGTTCATGCACTCCTGAGTCCTGAGACAATATGATTGACAATAGGGAAGGACTCAAGATATCACTGTATATGCCCAGATCTGAGATGAGGAACCATTGTGGGGTTCCCAGCTGATTTATGAGATTTCCCATCAGGAGATTAGGGACATGGTTGGAGTAGATTGGGATCTCCGCCTGGATGTTACAGATGTAGGCTATGCAGATGACTATATAACATAGATGCTTCAACATCCATTTCCTCATTTTATAGTTTTGGAGGAGGTCATTCCTTGCATAGAGGAGCCTGTAGATTATGATCTGGATGAGCACTTAGCCAGAGGGAGAGGAGGAGCTCAGAGAGATAGGGGCACTGGTAAGCATTAAGGGAGGGATAGAGGCTGAGATGGAGGTAGGGATGGGAGGCGTCCTCCTCTAGATGAGGGGGATGACAGTGGAGATGACAAGGGTGGTGGTGTTGTGGGTGGCCATACATATGTTGCCAGTGGGAGTGGAGAGGGTCAGTGCACTCGATTAAGATTTGTTTCTCCTAGGATAGATCTAGGGCCATTACTCACAGGAGATCAACAAAGGTAGTAGTAGAAGAGACATCCTAACAGATCATAGGATAGATGTTAGGATAGGCCTTCGAGACAGGATTCTGGTAGGGGTTCCTATAGAGATGGAGATCCTCTATCGCAGTGTTAGTGGGAGAGAGAGTAGCTCAAGGAATAGATTACATCTTTAGAGGCTAGGCTTACAATAGAAGATGCCTTACTGGCAGATAGAGATGCGTAGCTTGAGCGGCTAAGGACAGAGTGAGACATACAGGCCCGTACAACTGTTTACTAGGCCCAGAGAGCTACTTGTTATTATTCTCTTTATCATGCAGCTGTGTCAGAGGGGCAGAGAGCTACATAGTTTTCATGGTTGGCCCAAAAGTCAGAGGGGGTGATGTCTCCTCCTCCTCCATTTGTACCACCTCCTCCTCCTCCAGGTCAGGGAGAGGGGGAGAGCCAGAGTTGATCTTGTATTTATACATGTACATTGTATGTCTGGATCCTTCTAAGATCATTCTTTTGTATCTGGCGTGCACGCGCACACACACACACACATATATGATCCTCTGATATGGTGATACTCTTTGTGTAGAATTTTGTGCCATATTTTGATCTGTACCATGTTTGAGATATATATCTAAGGCAACTATTTCTGATTCTGACATGTTTCATGAGTTCTCTCTACTTTGATTGTTTTATTTGCACATGTGATTATACCTTGGTCATATGATGAGTTAGACTTAGATGATGACATCATTTATGTTTTTTTGTGGATTTATCACTGATATAAATATGTTTCAAATGATACTATGTGAATATGCAAATGCATGTTTTTGAGTTTTTCTTATGCAATGTAAAATGTATGGATGCACTTAGGATATAAAATGAAATGCATAAATGCTTTATTTTCATATTTTCTTTCTATCTCATTTCATGAATGCAAAATGTATAGTATGGATGTGCAATGATATTTGATATCAATAATATGTGATGATGTAATTAACTTGGATTTTGAAGAAGAAAATAGAAATTATTTTTGAGCACAAATTCTTTTGTTATGCTGTTCTTTTGAAAATGAATCATGCAATCTCTAAATGCATCTATATGCAGACTCTTAGGACTATCACTGATTTGCAGATATTGTAGCCTTTTTATCATCATTGGGCACTTTTTAGAATAGATACCACCTGATAGTACAACAATCACTAATACCCACTGATATTATGAAAGTATGAATACTATGTTTTATTGAAATGACAGAAATAGACTTAAGCATCAAGGCATAGAAGCCAGGATAACAAAATAGTCACCTTCCTTTTATTATATCAAATTCTGTGTAAGGCAAGATATTGGACCCACAATGACCTTGGAAAATCATATCCTTGGGTATATTATGCTTCGTATACCTTAGTAAGAATCTGAATTAGAAAAATAGACAAGGAAATTGTTCCAAACTCACCGTAGTTTACACATAATGAAGATCGAGATATAGGCGACTATCCACCCATAGTGGCAACTCTTACCATTAACATCAAAGTTAGGTGAAATTTATAGGATCATTTGGAACAATCACCACATGCAGAAAACTAAGAAAATGTTATGCCCCCTATCCTTGCGACTCTTTGTCTTTACACAGATGTCATGGAGTAACTTGGAAGGCATAACAACATCAATTGTGAATCAATCAAATAGAATTCATAACTGCTTAGATGCCCTTAGGTAAAAAATTATCAAGACATAAAAGAGTCATAATCAAACCAAGATCAAACAATGTTTAGGTAGTATTGAGAAATACTATTGATTCATTTTTCAAGCACAGTAGAGATTCAACAATCAAAAAGTCAGAATTCAAGAAAATAGGTGTTCCATGTCTATGTACATCGTTATTCCTATTTGCAATCCCATGTAGGTCTTCAGAATACCGTTCATGTTAATGCAATTTTCATGTCACCCTTGTTACGTGAAAGTAATAGTGGTAGTGAAAGTATCAGAAAGTGTCATATCACGAGACAAACCATCTATGATGACCTAGCAGACGCAACCTATTATACTGGAAAAGATTCCCCCAGTGCAGAATGACTTGATCCCAAGACAAAAATATAGACAAACCCCAAGCAAGGATAAGAGAGTTGTTTAGTAAATGAAGTCAACATTTTAGCACAGGTGTAATTGTGAAGGCTTAGTATCAGTAATGATTTGATAGATGGAGTGCAGAACACAAGTGATGCCTGATTTCTAGGTTTTCACCACTTGACAAGATCTCTTCTTTCTTTTTTCTACCAAGATTCCTATTTTACCAGGTTGTCATCAATGCACTTTTCTCTTTTTCAATTTTTTTTTTTGCTATTTTTTATTTTTTGAATGTTTTTGTAGTATCAAGTCGCTTGTTTGCTAGGTTTTCACCAAGGATACCTTTCTTCAATACTTTTTCCACTATTTTTAGATTTCTTCAGGATCAATTTTTTGAATGTTTTTGGTATTTTCTAAGAAATATTACTATACAGGCTCTGCTAGCTAAAAATCAAGCGTAGAACCACTTCAAATGTAGAGTATTGATAGGATCTGGAAGAATGTCTCCCTCAGATGTAGTGAGTTGATAAGCTCCAGTCCCAAAAGTAGCAGTGATAACATAAGGTCCCAGCCAATTAGGTTCAAATTTTCCCTTCTATTCTCTATTGGGGTGGTTCTTAGGATTCTCCTTTAAGATGAGATCCCCCACTTCAAATTTATGTGGCTTTACCTTTTTATTGTACCCTTTGGACATATGTGCTTGGTACACCTTCAGATGATTGAACGCCTGTTGTCTACACTCATCAAGTAGGTCCAAAAAATTCACCCTATCTATGCGGTACTGCTCATCAGTTACAAGACCTTGTAAATATATCTGCAAAGATGGGATTTCAACCTCAATAGGTAGTACTGCTTCAGCACCATAGACTAGGGATAATGGTGTGGCTCCAATTGGTGTTCTGATGCTTGTTCTATAGGCCCATAGTGCTGGATTGAGTTGTAGATGCCAGTCTTTGCCAGACTTATTCATAGTTTGATGTAGGATTTTGAGAATATTCTTGTTAGATGCTCTGCCTATCCATTACCTTGAGGGTAATAGATTGAGGAGCAGTGTTGGGTGATTTGGAACTATTCAAAAAGGTCATCAATGTCTTAATTTTTAAATTGATCCCTATTGTCTGTTACAATTGAAGAGGGTATCCCATATCTACAGATAATGTAGTTCAGAATGAACATAGCCACCTATTTTCCTGTGGCTTTAATTAGTGGCATGACCTTGACCTACTTTGTGAAATACTCAGTGGCCATAATGATGAACTTGTGTCCATTTGAAGAATTGGGATATATTTGTCCAACCAAGTCAAAGGCCCATTGCTGAAATGACCAATGTGTAATGAAAGGTATAAGTTCTCTGGCAGGAGCATGGATAAGATTTCCATGTGTCTGACATTTAAGACATTTTTTTGAAAATTTAATAGCATCTTTTTCCATGGTAGGCCAGTAATAGCCTACTCTGAGCAGTTTCTTTGCTAGTAAAAATCCATTTGAATGTGATCCACATACACCTTTGTGGACTTCTTTTAACACATGATTAGACTGTTCGAGTTCTAAACATCTAAGAAGTGTACCATCAAGACCTCATCGATATAAGTTATTAGTTATGAGGACATAATGTGATGCTATCCTAATTAAGGCTCTTTTCTCATTTTTAGATAGATTGTTAGGAATGGTTTGGTCAGTGAGATAGGCAATGATTTTGGCATATCTACATTAGTATAGGGTGTTCAAAGCATAGATTACTTGGTATTCAGGGGTATCAAAGGCAGGATAGGATAATTCTTCCACTAAGAAATCATAGAGGAATTGATGTTCCTCCAGTTGTAACATGGACGCCAATGTAGCCATGGCATTTGCAGCTTTGTTCTCCATTTTGGGTATCTGCTGGAATGTGATGAAGACAAAGTACTTCTTCAAGTTAGCAACCAGTTGTCTATAGGGCATCAAATTTTCATCTTTTGTCTGGTAATCTCCATTTACTTGATTAATGATGAGCTGGAAGTCAACATACATGTGTAACTCTACAATATTCCACTCCATGGTGAGCTTGAGGCCGTTTACTAATGCCTCATATTCTGAAGTGTTGTTCATGCATGGGAACATCAATTTGTAAGACTTGGGTATCTTGTAGCCTTGAGGAGTTATGAATAGAACTCCTACTCCAGAGCCTTATTGTGTGAAGGAACCATCAAAGTACATTTTCCATGAGTACTCAGTTAGATGCATAATTGTTTCATCAGGGAATTTGATCCTTAGAGGTTCATCATCTTGAAGTGGTGAATCAACTAGTTGATCTACGAGGACTTGTCCTTTAATAGCTCTTTGGTCTACATACTCAATGTCAAATTCACTTAGAATGAGGACCCATTTTGCTAATCATCCTGTTAATGTTGTTTTGCTCAAAATGTAGTTTAGAGGATCAATCTTAGCAATAAGCCTTACTGTATGAGAGAGCATGTAGTGTCACAATTTCTGTGATGCAAAGATGACTGCTAAGCATGCTTTGTCAATAATGCTGTAATTGAGCTCATAAGAGACTAGAATTCTAATGATGTAGTAGATAGCTCCTTATTTCTTTGTTTCATCCTCTTGTGCTAATAATACTCCTAATGATGTAGCTGTAGCTGAGATATACAAGAGTAATGGCTTTCCATCAATAGGCACCATAAGAATAGGAGGAGTATCTTGGTACCCTTTTAGTTCTCTGAAGTTGGCTTCACAGGGTTCATCCCATTTGAAGTTGACCCCTTTGTGTAATAATTTGGTAAAGGGTTGTGCTCTGTCAGCAAGTTATGACATGAATCTCCTGATTGATTAAAGTCTCCCTTGCAATGTCCTCATTTGACTGATGTTGTGTGGAGGATTCATCTCTAGAATAGCTTTGACTTTTGTAGGATCTACCTCATTTCCCTTTGCTAAAACAATGAATCCTAGCAACTTCCCTGATTGGACTCCAAAGGCGCACTTCTTTGGATTGAGCTGGAGTTAAAATTGCTCCATTCAATCCAATATTTTTCTTAGATCATCAATATGAGTGCTCCTTTCTTTGGATTTAGCTAAGGTGTCATCCAAGTAATCCTCCATGTTTTTATGCATCATATCATGGAATATAGTAGTCATTTCTCTTTGATATGTAGCACCAGCATTCTTTAACCCAAATGGCATGATATTCCAGCAAAAGGTGCCCCATGCACATGTAAATGCAATTTTCTCTTGATCCTCAGGGGCAATTTTTATCTGATTATAACCTACGAAACCATCCATTAATGAATACATTTGGTAGCCTGCTATGAGGTCTATGATCATGTCAATGTTAGGTAGCAGGAATTCATCCTTTGGACATGCTTTGTTTAAGTCTCTAAAGTTTGTACATATCCTGATAGATTTATTAGATTTAGATACTGGGACCACATTGGAGATCTATCCTACGTAGGCAATGACTCTGATAAATACAGCTTTCAAAAATTTCTCTAGCTCCACTTTTACTAGCAATGCAACATGAGGATGTATCTTTCTAAGTTTTTGTTTCACAGGCTTGATCCCGGGAGCTATAGATAAGTGGTGCATGATTAGATTATGATCTAGTCCAGGCATATCCGTATAAGACCATGCAAAGTTGATCTTCTTTTCCTTTAGGAACTCTATGAACTATCTCTTCTCTTCTTCTGACAAAGATTGTGCTAGGTGTACTATTTGAAGATCTTCAATTGTGCCCAAATTAACTAGCTATGTTGGTTCTATTAGAACTGAAGACTTTTCCTGAAAATGTTCAGGGGGGGATATCAAGAATCTCATCTTTTGGCACCTCTGAGAGGTTTTCACCATTAGATACGTCATTTATTTTTACTATTTTAAGATCTGACACTACCACAATGTGGTTTTCACCATCAGTTCTTTTTTTCTTTTTATTTTTCAAATTTTGACTGAGAAATCTGATATCCTCCTATGACATGTTCTCACTCCTTGGATTGATGGAAGAAGGGTAAGGTTCACAAGTGTTTAAATAGCAAGCCAAGGTGTAGTCATTGGGAAAGTCAAGGATAGGCGTAGGGTCTATACTAGTCCAATCAATTAGGTCTGGGTGTATCAAAGACAAGGAATCAGACTCTGGGAAGGACAACATCACATTAGCATCAAGACCATTAATTGACATGACATGTCCTGTTAAGTTAGTTTCTTCAATGTTTAGATCAATAAGAGTTAAATCGTCATAAAAAGGGTCATTGTTAGTCATATGTGGAACAAACTCTAGTGACTCATCAGTAGAACTCTCATCATCATCTCTTTGTAAAAGGAGGCTTCTTGCTTGTCGCCTCTGAACTTCTTCTAGACTTAGGAAAGCACCAGTCTCTCCATTTATGACGGGGAGAAGGAACTTTTCCTCTGCTTTAGGATTACCAATGTCATTGGGAGTAGTGTTAGAATGTTCACAAGGTGCCAAGGGAGACACAAACATGTGAATTGTATCTATTTCAATGTCTTCTATGGTGACAGATAGTTCATCCCATTCATAATCATGAGATTTAGTGATTTCATCATCAGATATATTTAAGTATTTAACAATAGTTATCTGATGTACCCAATTAGCTACCTCTAGATCAAAGTGTGGTAGATCAAGAACATGTGAAACTGTGACCAACTACCCCCAGTTAGGATGTAAATCTTCTCATCTTGGTGTGCTTTATGTAGTTGTTTCTATCAATGGTATTTCTGAACCATCTGTTGTTGAGTCTCCTACCTCTTGAATGGGAGGTTGTGCTAACAAAGTGGTTTGAAGATCTTGTGGTACCTCAAATCTTGGTACATAGTGCTCTCCTTGATAGTTGGGATTCTCTATGCCAACATGTAATAACCTTTCATAGGACCACTACTCTAGTTCATCTATTTTGTCACTCCCTTTGTCAGAGGCTGGGCTGTCTTTTGAAGCAGGTTTGTCAGTTTTAGTTTTAAAACCTAGTCTTGTTTTGTCTCTGGTATTCTAGAACTCCATCGGTATAGGCTCAATAAGCCCTCTTCATGTGTCGCTTAGAGGTCCCTTTCCTTTGTATCCCATCTGTTTGAGGAAATCATATCCTTTTCCATGCTATTCTAGGGATATCTTTATATGTTTGACTTTAGCTTCCTCCGGTTCTCCTTTGTAAAGCCAGTCCAAGAATACCTGTTCTTCTGTGTTATCTAAAGAAGATGTGGATGATTTAACCATGCATGTGGCTTTGTTAACTTCCAGTTCCTTTGATGCAGTAGGTGTGAAAGACAAGGAGGGTCTACCATAGGATCTTGGTGATATGGGTAACTCTATCAGTGAGGGAGTCAGGTCTAACTTGTACTCTCCCATACCTGTTTCTTTAAGTTTTAAGGTTTTCCCAAAGCTCTTCATAACCATGTCCTTGGTAGTCTCAGGAACAATCTCATCCATAGCTTCCTTGTTATGTGGGATCATACTACTTGCTTTGATATTACTACAAGTATAGTTAGCATCTGCAGGACTAGTTACTTCCACCCCATTATGTGGGAAATTTTTGTACTAGTGGTAAGTAGATGACACAGCTTGCATTTCATGAATCCATGGTCTTCCCAACATGATGTTGTAGGCTAGGGGTAGACCCAGAACTTGACATGTGACATTCCTTTCAATTGGTCCAACTCTGATAGGTAGAACAATAAGACCTTTAGAGGATCTTTCTTCCTCATCATAAGCTTTGATAGTTATTTTTCTTCTAGAGTCAATGGTATGTTTTGAGAGACCTAGTTTATTGATTAGAGTAAGTGTACAAATATTCAATCCTGCACCTCCATCTATCAACACACGTCTAACACGAGATTTATGAATGAGGACTTCAATATGGAGGGGTTGATTATGTGGATGTGTCAATGACTTATCATCCTCTTTAGAAAAGGAGAGGTAATGTGGTTCTGAGATGTGATTGACCATCGCTTGGAATTTGTCTATATCAATATCCTTTGGGATGTTAGCAGCATGTAGAGCTTGGTCTAGGATTTCCCTATGTACTATGGATATCTTGAGCAACTCGAAGATGGAAATTTTGGTAGAGGTTCGTTGCAATTGGTCTACCAAGTCATACTTTGCTCCAGGAATAGTAACCACGTGTTTCACTGCTGGTTTAGGAATAGTAATGATAGGAACCTTCGACATTGATGCTGGTTTTGAGGAAGAATTGGGTCCTTTGATTGTGACTTGGGCTTGGCTCTGAGTCACCGCATTAGATTGGAAAGAAACACCTTTGATTGTGACCACATTAATTGATTCAGTTTTAATGTCTAGCATATTGATCACATTATCATTGTTGGAATAGATGTAGTTTACTTCATTACCATTTCCTTTAGATGTTTCCCCTTTGTCATAATTAGGGAATGGTTTATTGAATTTTGTATGTCTTCATTGGTAGTGTGTCCATCCACTTTGATCTTTCCTCCTTCAATGAGGTCTTGAATAACATGTTTAAGTTTAAGGCAATTGTTAGTCTTGTGTCCTTTTTTCTTGTGAAAGACACAGTAGGAGTTATCATCCCACCATCTGGGTTTGACCATTGGTTCCCATGGTTTGGAATATGGAATTGTGAGAACTTTGTTGTCTAGAAGTGTGTTCAAAAATGTCTCGAGAGGCTCTCCCAAAGGAGTGAATGTTCTTTAAGGTTTTGAAGTCCACGTCTGACCCTTGTTATTATCATTGTCTGCTTTGGGTATAGGGGTTGTTACCTTGGCATCTTTGCTTGCTTGCATACTATTGGTTAGATTGAACACCTCAGGTTTAGGACCGACATTGGATGCATCTACTACGCCATCATTGACAAATTTTTTTTTCTACCATTTAGGTTTGGAGTTGGAGTTTTTAGGTTTGTTTTCACTTTGAAGAGTGATCTCCCCTTTTCTGACCATAACTTCTTTGATACGAAGGGAATTTTTAATCATCCTATCAAAACTAGGGGAATCTTGCATTTGTAATGCATAGTTTAATTCTGGTATCAAGTTATTGACAAATATTTCCATCTTCTTTGATTCAGGGATAGCTCATGAGTACCGTGCAAAGATTTTCTTCCATCTTTGAAGGAAGTGTGTAAATGATTCACCGGTATTTTGCTTAGTATTACATAGATCCATCATAGTCACATCATGTTGGATGTTGTAGGAGTAATGTTGAATAAATTATTGAATCAACTCCTCAAAATTTTTGACCTTGGGTGTAAGTTTTGAGAACCACTCCATGGCGTTGCTTCCTAGACTTCTAGGAAATAGTCGCATGAGGTAAGTAGGTTCATGCATGTATTCTATGCTAAGAGCACAAAACTCTCAAACATGGTCATGTGGACCAGTCTCTCCTGTATACTTGTCATATTTTGGTTGTGCCACATTGGGAGGGAATGGAACCATAGTGATACTCTTGTCGAAAGGAAATGGACAAATAGTATCCAAAGAGTATTTTGTTTTGGGTCTATCTTTCTCTTGTTTGAGAGTTGCGAGCTCTGTTTGCATCAAAGTGAGTTGCTTGGTGAGGATGGATATAGGAGTTGGTACCTCCTTTTCTTTGAACTTTTCCACATCATAATCTAGGGGAATTTTACGCTGGTGGATGCCAAATGGAGGAAGTATTTCTCTTTATCCTCATCAATTATCCTTTCCAGTATCTTATGGAACCTCCTACTTTGTTTAAGTTCATCGTACTCTACTTCAGGAATTTTCCACTCACTGTCCGATCCAAATGGAGGATGTTCAAATGTGGTTTCTTCATTTTCATCGAGATCTTCGTGCTTTTGGTTTTTTTTATTATCATACTCTTCAAAAGCTGCACTCCATTCGCGAGTGTTTCTATCCATTTGTGGAGATTCTAGATCGAGTAGAGAACTGTGAGATGTTTCCCCCAAAAAGTGTGGTGATTTAGGAGGCACTTTTGATCCTTTAGATGTGTACTTGTTGTGTCTTATGTTAACCATGAATTTGTGTCTCAACTTTCGTTAATATTTCTCAAGAGTGTCAGGTAGTATCTTTAATCGGTCAAGTGAGTGTGTCTAGGTGGAAGTATCATTTGAGTTTTGGTGGAAGTAAATTATTCCAGTGTCAGAGGGTTAGAATTCCCTGAGAGTGAGCTGGGAAAAAAGTGTTTGTAAGAAGCAGACAGACCACATGTATTGAGATAGATTGCAAGAAACTGATATGACATGCAAGGTAGATGTTTGAAAAAGTGTTTTTGATATAATGATAGGGAGACCAGAAAAGAAAACAAAGACAAACTAAAAAGCCAAAAGGGTATCCAAATCAACTAATACTTTCTGAGAAACTATCTTGCAAGTGCCCACTGTCCTAGATGTGAGCTCCTAGATGCAAGCCTAGAAATACAGGATGCGAGTTACTGACGACTCTAGATGTGAGCTTAAATACCAGATGTGAAAATGTGTTGACTAGATGTGAGTCAGGATACTAGATGCGAGCCTAAATAATGCATACAATTCAAGAAATCTAGGATACAATTTTTTGGTGTCTCTGTCAGATTGATCAGTTTTGAAAAGTTCATTTTGGAAGTGCATGAAGTTTGTCTAATTGTAGTTTTACGTTCTGAGACTCGTTAGTGAATGAAAACACATGTGTGGACCCAAGATTGAAATTTGTTGTTTGTTTGAAGATGTTATCTTTTTAATGACTTTTTAGGTACGTCAAACAGATTTACATTGTTAGGAAGGTGAAATAGACACGCATCTTATCCCTATTTTCTAGGTGGAGGATGAAAATACTTGCTCGTTGACTTAGGCACACACTCAAATGCTAATCAGAATACAACCATCACCAAGCACGTAATGTCTCCAGTCATGATGCTATAATAGCCGACTCCAAACACAAGTGAGGGCATGATATGAAGAGTGTCTTGGGGAAATTACCTTTTTCCTTATAAAAATATTATCACCCTTTCGGTGGTGAATCAGGAATTCTTTCAGTTGAAATATTGTCTATTATTGGGCAATTCATTCGAAACCGTCCCCCATAGAATTGTACAAGGCAAAATTGAAGTGTATAGCCCTATGAGTACTTAAGTATATGTAGTCTTGCAAGAAAGATTCAAGCAACTTCGCTCAACACATACCCAAGCATGTTCAAGGAATGATGTCAGAATTCCATGAACAAAACCAGCTCCGTCTTCTGAGGCTTTGGCCTACGAGGAAGAAATTATTTATAGTGGTTTGGAAGGGTTGGTGTAAAACCTCTTCTCACTTGGGTCATTCTCGGGAGATTTTTTCCTCAACCGGTAGGACCTCTACTATTAAATAAGCTTAAAAAGGATTGGCAAGTGTAGGACGTCTAGATTTTTGATTCCTCTGAAGAAGAAGAGCATACTCTCGTAATCCATGTTGTTTTCTCCCAAAACAGATCCAAGCAAATAGTTCATTCCCTCAAGCAATGTTGTGCTTGATTTAAGATGTTCATATTTAAGGGAAAACAAAATTATTGAAAGTAAATTTTGCTTGTTCAATTAATCCACAATGTTAAATGAGTAGCTTGTTCAATTTCTGATTCCCAAATTTAGATAGTGTGCTTGTTCAATTAACCCACAAATGTAGTGCTTTGATTGTTCAGTTATTGATCCAAATTGAAATTTAGTTTTTTTTTCCTTGGTTCAGTTATCTCCAAATTCCTTTCAACTCATAAATTGATGTGTGAGTTTCTGATTTTCCTTAAAAGGAAAAGAGCATAGTCCTCTAGTCAGTTTAGTAGAAGATTAGAAAATGTTATTAGTGTCAAAAGCATGAAAAATAGAGGTCAAGATGGGGGTTGGGTAACCTGAAAAAACATGTTAGTATTCTTCATTTAAATCTTAAGAAAAACCTGTGATGTCAACCTCCAAGCACTAGTTAGGCTGTGAAAAGATCAAAGAAATCAAGCGCACAAATGTTAATGGTTAGGCAATGAAGTTCACAAAAATTTTCACCAGATGCGATCCTAAAATAACAGGATGTGATACCATATACCACATGTGAGCCTTTGTCACTAGAAGTGATTGAATGTTCCCCAGATGCAATCCTAAACCAAAAATGATCTGGGAAATCCCAGATGTGAGCCTTTTTTTCTGTAGTACGATGGCGTATCCCGGATGCGAGCCAAAATGACTAGATGCAATTCTGGACCTAAAAACTGGGAGGAAATATTAGTGAAAAATGAGGTTAAAAATGAGGCAAATCTCAAATCTTGCCCCATGGTGGGCACCAGAAATGTGTGTGATTTTTGTACCAGTTAAGAGAGACACAACACTTCAATAGGTCATTGCATTAGTGGAAAACATGGTTAGATGAACATATAAAGCAACTAAAATTGACCTATTGCTTTCTAACTAAGAATATTATGATAAGCAACACAATATCCCTTAGATTATGCTACTATCAGTGACATATAGGACTTAGCATGAAAGATTTGAGTTGAAACAAGAAAGATATTTCCTAAACATCCATTCTAGCTCTAAAAAGCATGAAAATAAAAATGCATGAACATGAAATCTAAAATATGATATGAAGCTATGTTTATTCTAACAACATAACAATGTAATTTTTACTCTAAAATGAAGGCTTATTTGTGCTAAAAAACACCTTCTATTTATAGAAGAATGAGAAGAGAGAGGGGGGACAAGGTGCATTAATGGAGTTGAAAAACTCATTAATGGTGTGTAAGAGCAATAAATGCCAAAGGCATTCAATATGCATGGTGGAGACATGGGCTTAAGGAATCTACATTAATGAGGCATTAATGAGAGCCTTAAAGAAGCATGGGAAGGGTGTAAGAGGGTGGCTTGAGAAAGTGGACTTGAGAAAAGGAATCTTGAGATTCCTTGACTTTCTCAAGTGGGTGGAGTCCTTAATCATTCCTTAATAGAATGTGACAACAATAGGAGGTGGGTTAGGATAGAATTAGGATTAGAATTATATTTAGCAAGGGTGAATGGGTTGGGATAGGTTAGAACTCAGGGTAGAAGTGGTTGAGATAGGTTAGGTTAGGGGTTTAGAGGAATATTAATGAAATGAATTAAACTTATTTAATTCATTTAGAATTAGGATATTAATTATTTAAGCATTTTACTGCTTTTTAATAATCAATAGGACTATAGCCAATTTAATTAAATTAATTAGGCTAGGGGAATGGGTTCATTTGCAAGTGATGAGATATATTGAGATTTATTTAATTCCTTTATTATTAAATACTATAGCCATGTTTTGAATTTGATTTGTTTTAATTGGTTTGAATTGGTTTAAATTGTATGGCTGTAGTAGTTAATATAATTTAGTGATAAAAATCACCTAGGACATTAAATATGACTTAAAATGAATTATGCCAATGTAACATTGTCATGACATAATTGGGGGTATGATCACACTTAGGGAAAATAGGGTCTATAGTCAGAACAGACCAAATCCAAGTGGTTACAAGAAATTGTTTTTCTGAGATAGCAAATTGAGAAAGAAGGATGAGTCAAGCTACCACCAGTGCGATCTCACAAGGGTCTAGAAAGAAGAAAGTTGCAGCAAAGAAATATATAGAGGAATTCACTAATTTACTACCTGGGACATCAAAAAAAAATAGTGCCAACTGGGATGAGTGGAAAGATAGATGGTGTCGGTGCATAAATTTTGTCACTACAGGCTTCTCGGGTAATACTCTATTTCATTATTTCTGGAATAATAGAGTTAAATTTGTCCCAATTTGCAATCCATCAGAATGAAACATGGCTAAATTAATTGTACCTGATGTATATGTGGATATAGAGTTAATCAAGGAATTGGCTAAGAATTATTGCCCAGTAGCTAGGGTAATTAGGAAAAAGAACAAGGAAGCCCTAGTACACATAAACATAAGATCAGTGGCAAAGGCTTTTGGTATTATTGCTGCATTGTGCACAGAAATTGATCTGGAGAAGATAAAAGCAGATTATAAAAAGAGAGAAAAATTGATCAAGAAGTATGAAATGCCCAAATTCATGCCTAGGGTAGACAAAAACCTGGTAATCATCCTAGATAATGTTAAGCCTCTCTTTGATTTTTCCATATTTCATCACTATGTCAAGTGCATGGTATATGGCCTGAGCAGGGTGTTAGGATTTGATGGAGATTATACTGTGGCTGAGGACCTACTAATGATGGAAATGAACATTCAACACCCAGAGGTCAATACAAATTATGATTATTTGGGGTACCTAGTTGAAGCTATTCATGTAGCACTGGTAGATATACAAAATAATGTCCTTGTCCCAACTTTTAAACATTATTCTCATCTAATGCTTATGATTTTATTCTACAACAAGGCCTCCATGGATGAAGAGATGCAACTGTTTGATTCAGAATATGGTGTCAACATGCCAATTCAAAGGTGGACCCTGGTATGGGACAGTTCCTCTATAAATTCATCTTTTTTATGTTTCTCTAATTGGATTGTGGATCCAATCTTTGATTTACTAGGAGCTGAAAGAGAGAGATTACCAATTGGGGTTAGGAGGATATTAAGACCTTACCAATTTGTTGAAAATTGGCCAATCTCTCATAATTGGAGAGATTTCTTTTTCTTTGATCATTTCACTATCATTAGGGTATATGGTTTCTCTCAACCTCCTCACATTCTCCCCAAGTTTGTGCCTCTTAGAATTGTATTCCTAGAGTTTATTTGGCAAATTACCTAGGTTGATAAATAATTCCCAGAGGGACACAGGAGGGGTAATTTTGTCCTTAGATTGTGGGTGGGTTTTGATTTTTCTATTGGAAAAAGAGTGTTTGATTTGATCAATGACATTCTGAAGTAGTATAGAATGTCCACAACTGTTGTTAGATTCTGTGATCTAGAAAGTTTTGTAAAAATAGCTCTAAAAGGCATGGTCTCCTAGGTAACTGTCAGAGACCATGAGCATTTGGATGATGAGGATGTTGTAAGAAATAAGTTGGACATAGTTAAGGTCCAAGAAAAGAGGAGAAAATGGAAAGACCTTGTGAGGGATAAGAAGGAATGGAAGGAGTTTGACAAGACATTCTCTAGTTTCTTTCCTGATCTTCCATATTTGCAGAGAATGGATGAAATGTTGAAGTCTTATGATACCTTAATGGCACAAATCCCACAATTCAGTGCTCAGGATGCACAGTCTCAAGGATCCCCAATTCCTATTGCATTACATGACCAGGAGTATCAAGAACAACAAGAGGAATAGTACCAAGAAGAAGAAGAGGCTGGAGAAGAGGTCACTTCTACCAGAGAGCCACCCAAAAAGAAGCAAAAAATAGAGCACAAGATGGTGTAAGATAGAAAGAGCCTGGATAAAGCTATAATAATAGAGCGTGACAAGTATTTCATAAAATTGAAAATACAAATATAGAAGGAGCCACAGGATGAAGGCCAGGGGGATAATCAAATGATTTTATTTCTAGAAATCGATGAAAGGGTAATGATGGAAACAGAATTCATCAAGGATGATGAATCTATAAAGTTTGAGGAATTCAAAACATTCTTGATCAAGTTAAAAAAAAAAGACTTGAGACAAAGTCTGATTGAAGGAGAAGGACAAACAAATAAAAATAAAGAAATTGTGAAGACACTCCAGGATTATGATCCTAAGAGTGAACTGATTACTATGGAACAAGGTAGGTTATTGGTACAGAATAGTGGGGTATTGTAAATGCCAGTTTGGGACTTATAGTCCACTTTTATCATTGATCAGATTATGAGGCAAGAAGACCCCTTATTGAAAATATAATTTGAGATTGATGATGTTTTGAAATGATTGGGATTTAATCCTAAATCTAAGACTTTAGCTATTTGGTCTTTGGCCCCTACTACACAGAAGCCTCTGGTCATGACTATAAGGGAGGAGATGAGGGTAGACAAGATGATTTGGAATCTAAAAAACATCAGTGACATTGAGATAGCTCAGTTAATGACCCAATTGTCCATGAACCTAGTGAAGGTTGATGATCTATCTAAAAGGTATGAAACAAATTTTGGCCAGATGATGGCATTGGCAAAGAAGCATGAAGAAGTTGTAATTCACAATCACACCTTGGAGGAACAAATTGCAAAATTGAAGGAAGAATTAGTGGAGAGTAAGAGAGAGAAGACTCCAGTCCCCTAGGAAGTAGCAAAAGTTGAAACAGATGCTGCCATTGAAATAAAGGAAGATTAAACATTGGCAGAAGGCCAATCCAAGGAATTATTACAGGATTAGAATGTAAATTTCATGTCTGTTATATTGCCTATACTGCATAATCGAGTTGATATTTTGAAACAGAAGACTGATATAGTATATACATTGTATGGATCACTGCAAGAAGCCTCAAAGACAGCTGCAGAAGCTATGAATTTATTGGAACCTACTTTTAAGACCTGGTCGGGAAGGGAGAGGCTAGTGGACAAATTGAAGACAACCATGTTATACAGTGATGATTTTCCTGATAAAGTCATAGATACCATTGAAATGATCAGTGAGATGAATGATGCTTTTGCCTTCTTCAATGTCAAAGCTGACTTAATAGATAATAAATTGCAACTATTTAGTGACCAATGCCCTCCCTTAATCCCAAAGATGTATGATGAAGCTGGTGTTTTGAAGCCACAATCAGATTGGACAGCTGGATTTGGTGGGATATTCAAGGATGAGGAGATGAAGCAATGCCTGGAAAAGGATACTAATACTAAATATTGCAATGAATTGATTGACAACCTCTTCAAGGTTGAAAGAGATATGGCAAAGTTTGTTTCCGAGGCCATAACAACCATTGATGCCAGATGGATAGAATTTGTTGCAAAGATGGAGTAGGAAAATACTTTTGATTGGCCCACCACCAAGGAGGTGAACAGGTGGGAAGTGAAGCTGAAAGGATAAGGAGGATATTTTCAAACTACAACAACAAACCTTGTTCAGACTTTGCCATCTTTTGCCACTCGTGTTCTGTTATAAATTTTGTTTTTATGTTAGTTGCGAAAGTTGTTGTAAAAGATTTTGTAAATCTTTCCCATGTAGTCTGTATCTTGTTACATCCTTAGTTATAAATGGATTCCAAAACTCCTAGAAAAAAGATAGTCATTTTTCATTTAGGGGGAATATAAGTTGAAGTTGTAAACTCTGTCTTAGGACCAATATATTCAAAGTAGGGTTTTGAAGTTCATTGTTGAATGTACTAGCAATTTTTGATCATGAATATAAATGAAATCCAACAACAATTTCTGAAACATATGATGAGTATTTTGTCTTCATTGTTGTGTTCTGAATTTTATTTGAATTGAATGCTCAAGGAATGTTCAATTTATGCATTTGTTACGCAGATTTTGAAATAGTTTTGGGGTTCTTTCAAGGAAAGACTAAAATTGCCTTAGGACTGTTTCAGTGAGATTCAGGGTTTATAATGAATTGGATGAATTAAATTGTCATATGTGTGAAGGTAGATATATAAGGTATATCTATTTTTATGTCAGATTTGTCATTTTTTTAAGATCTTGTTCATGAGCAATTGGTTATGAATACTCATAAATGACTCCATACCCTAGGATAAAACACTGGTCTATTTTCCTTTGAAACAGTTGACTATCACTATTAAAATTGATCTTTACTTTTATGTTTGATCTATCAAATAAATGTTGTAGTGGTCAACCCCTGTAATTCCATTCACATTTTCTTGAATGATCCTGTGATTTGATCATTCTAAGTTAGAAGGGTATTCCCACCCGAGTTTATGGAGCTCAAAGTGTAGAGGGTTTTGAAACCCTATTTCTATCATTCTATATCTTGCTTGATCAATGTCTAGGATAAATAGAGAAAGCTCGTTGAGAGTATTTCATATGTCAGCAATAAAAGGAACTAACAATTACCACTGAGCCAACAAATGAATAGGACACTACTGATGTTGCACATGCACTTGTACCAGGTAATATGCCTTACTTGATGCAAGCAATCAATATAATGACTAAATCAAAGTAGACACCACCTGAAATTGAAGCAGACACACCAATGGAAAAAGGTGATGAACATGGGGAGAAGAAAGATACCAGTGGAGAGCATGAACCGAGTGAAGCACCTGCCAAGAACACTAGAGACGCAGACAAGGTTGCTAGTCAAGAAAATGTTGAAGTAGAGACATCTACAACTGACCAAAAGGTACAGAACAAGTACCCTAGCCATGAAACCACACCTCCCAAGCAAGCAACGACAAAATCTGAGCAACAAAAGGATCTTGCTATAGTACCTCATTGCCCTGCTTGAAGTAACATTCAAAAGAAGAAGGAAAAGAAAGGAAAGAAATCCCTCATTACACTCGATGAGATCATAGACATACCCAACTGTGATCCAAAAACACTTGATCCTGAGTCCCTAACAAGATATGGGGAGATATGCAAAACAAAATCACTATAGGACAAACTCAAAAAGGAACACAAAAATTTACAAGTCCTAAATACAAAAAGGAAATTATATTGCAAGTAGTGCTTGACACCAAGATTGATCAAAATGCACCCATTATTGATCAACTTGTAGTTCTGACCGAGAAAATAAGCCAAGTTCTGATCAACTTGTAAATCACAACATAGAATGTAGACACCGAGAAGGTCATCGAGGAATGAGCAGAAGAGAAGTATCAATACAAACTCACCGAGAAAATAAGCCAAGAATTGGCAGAGAATAAGGTGAAACTTTATGAACTAGTAGCTACATTAGAAACTATTATTTCATTAGTAGTTACCTTAGTTCAAAATTTGTGCACTCTAGAGAACTTCAATACCAATCATAGTGAACAGATAGATATGATAGATGAAAATATAAAAGCTAGTGCACTTAGTCTATCAATCGAGCCAAATGCATTCCAACTGCATTATGAAATGATTGTTGAATCTAAACGGTTAAGACTTGAAATACAAAAGGTAGAAAGAAAAATCAGAGATGAATTAAATGAGCTACAAGCCCTATTACTACCGAATCTCACATTTTTGTTAACACACATGACTATGAAAAAGACTCTAAATGCCACCCCAGAGATGTCAGTAATAGAAAGCATATATGAAATGCAAGCTCAAATCACTTTGGAGAAAATGACCCTAGAACACTTAAAGGAGAAATGGGACAAGCTGATGGAAGCCATTTAGTAATCTCATTCACACATATTTGACAAGTTGTAAGTTCTGCATCTTTGTCAATACTTTCAAAAAAGGGGGAAACATGTACATACATTGTATCTACATATCGAGGCATGCACATAGCGGGAGTCATTTTAAAGGTAAAAAAATTGGTGTATATACTTGTACATATCAGTTCTTGATACTAATGCCAAAGGGGGAGATTGATAATCCATAAAGTATCATAAGTTTTCATTAGTATATAAGTAGATAGTTTTGGTTAGCCAGTCATGATCACCGAGTGCCAACACTCATTGCGCAACAACACTCACCAAGCTCAGTGATCACCGAGATGTTTTGAGCACTGAGCAATAGCACAATCATAGAGAAATATATCAACCAAGCAACATCATCGAGCACCAGTCTACGAAGACATCACCAAGTACCAACCTACACTGAGAGACAACATTTCATCAAAAAAGTGGCTCTAACCTACACGTCAGCTAAAGAAATTTAATCTTTAAATTTTTTTTTTCTTAGCTAGATAACCATTTCTTTGTGGATCAAGAAAAGAATTAATTGTGGATGTAATTAGTTAACTGATTGTATTCATGCAAACTAGGAGATCAAGGTCAAGTTGTAAACCTTTGATCTTAGAGTTTTTCAAGAAAAGCGTGAAGCCTAATTAGGTAAAAAATTGTGTATATAGATGTAATAATCAATCAAGAATGATATGATTGTAGCCACCAAGGATATCTATGGGTCAGACAGAGAGTTTCATGCACAAGGAAAAATAAAGGAGAATTTAGTTTATAAAGAACTACATACAAGGTGTAACACCCCAAAATTGGCACCTAACAACCTAATCAATTTTGGTGCATTTTCTCGTCCTCAAAGTCCTATTGTACTAGGCAAATTCTTTTCCTAATTGACTTTAATTGACTGAGTTTCAAATGCAGAAAACCCAAATTTGCATAAATCTGACATTACACTTAATTCCTAAATCTCAAATGATTATTAGCTAAAATCCCTATG
>MU223439.1:453032-472527 GCA_018584345.1 Thuja plicata | reverse complement strand
TAGACCAAAGAGGATCAAGGGTTGGTTGAATGAAGGGTGAATTAGGAGTGTTCCCAAGGAGAGGAAAGTTGAAACAAAGGCAAGGTGAATTGATAAGTTGTTTGAAATGATTCAGGGGAGTGAACCTTTTCAAAAGGAGTGTTTTCTAGTTTCCTAAAGTCATAGACTTCTACTTGATCCTTGAGTTGAACTCTAGTGCCTTGAGTGGATTCCAAGACGTTGTTGAGTCCTCGAGTTGAATAGGGTTCCTTAAGGGGATATTGGAAGGCTCTGCATCAAGTTGCTTCAGTAGCAGCTCGAATAAGTCCAGTTGGAGTCCCTTCTTCACAATCTTATAAGCAGTGTCAACTTCTCTAGATGTTATTGTTCATTCAACTATCTTGGAATACCTTGTAGCCAATAACACATGCACCGAACTTCATCTTAGGGTCATTGATGGAATTAACCTTTAACCCTCTGTCATCCCATATGGCTCCAGTTAACTTCTCAATCTTAGTTTGTGCAAGGTGTTTCAGGGCTTTGCCCTTGTTGGTTACTGGATAACCTGTTATAGTGTGAATCACATCCTTTGTGATTGGTTTTGGTTCATCCAACCACATTTTTTTGTCATTTATTTGGCTGAGTACTATCCAAATCCACTTAGTTTTAAACTCTTTTGGGAACATTAGGGAATTGTTAACCCTTTTACCTTAATGTGTTTTTGTTCATCCTTAAGGTTTCCATCTTGGCAAAGCTTCTGGTAAGCTTTTTCAACCTCTAGATCTGTGATCTCTGCAACCTTGTAGTTGATGTATGCACAAATATCTTCAACTAGTAAAACCCTAGTAGGGATGCTTGAGAATTCTCCCTTGTCATTGGGTTGTGAAGAAATCTCAAGGAACAATTTATAGTTGGGCTCTTCACAAGTTGTGTTCTTTATCACTTTGAACTTCATGTCCTTTTTGTTCTTGATCTGTGATACTTGTGATGTGGTTGCCATTTTTCATGAAATTAGGGCTTTCTCCATAATGAACTGTGAGCTTGGTAAGTATTGGTACTTATGTGATCTTCGTTTTAGATGCTAGGAATTTGTTGGAGTCACCTTTGAATCTACTATGAATCACTCTGCAAACTTGTCGCTTTCAGTCGCTCTTCTTTGCTTTGTTGTATTTACCTTTTTCTTGGTGAATGAATGAGATCTTTGTTTCCCTAATTATAGCAAAAAAACTAAGTGGTGCATTTAATGTTTTAGCTACCACTCAGTCGATGAAACAAAGACGCTCGGGTATCATACTAAATTTTTTATCCTTAGTGATAATGCAACGTTTGGGGTAAGTGACAACTTAGTTGCACTTTTCACATGTTCACAGACAATGCTTGGTATGTAGCGAAGACTTCATTGTCTTTTACATGTTTATCGATGATGCTTGATTTATATTGACAACTTATTTTGGTTTTCATATGTATACCAACGATGCTCGGTATGTATTGACCGACGGGACTAAATTCAAAAATTCATAAAAAGTAATACCATAATGCATCTCCATTCATGCTAATTTGGCATATTTTCTATGAATATTAGAACTGATGTAAAATATAGATTTGTATAGTGTAGTTCTTTACTTACTTATTTTGCTTAGGTGGGCGTGGTGATATCACCAGATCCATTAGATGAGGTGTCACCAATTGCAGTGCTTGGTCCAGCATCATCTTTGCTTGAAGCTTTCCTCCACATTTGATTTCTCATTATCCTAATACCTTCAATAGTGTTCCTATTAGAAAAATTGATTGACTCTGTCACTCGGTCTCTGCAGTCCTTGCTTAGGTGACCGACCTTATGACAGTGTAAGAATGACATTCTGAAGTTAGTCCAACTTCTATACCTTTGTATCCATTTCCTCATGCAGTTTTCAGCTATGTGTCCATATCTACCACATGTTGTGCAATTTTCTTATGTGTTGTAATCCCAAACATATGAGTTACCGACTCTTCTTGGTTGATAAGAATTTTCTTGTTCTTTGGGTTTTTCCATTCTTGCTTTTTCTTTTTCCAGCATTCATGAGATGTGTGGCCATGCATTTTGCAAGTAGAACAATATTTTTCCATGTAGGATTCCTTCTTTGGTTTTTTCACCTTAGATTTTCATTCATGTGCTT
This sequence comes from Thuja plicata, assembly GCA_018584345.1. Classification (NCBI taxonomy): domain Eukaryota; kingdom Viridiplantae; phylum Streptophyta; class Pinopsida; order Cupressales; family Cupressaceae; genus Thuja; species Thuja plicata. The sequence continues at coordinate 470,392 of MU223439.1, read as the reverse complement.
TGTGTCCATGCTTGTTACAGTTATAACAATTACGTATGAATGTAGAAGTGGATTTAGGAATACCTTTAGCTTTGCTCCTGCAAACATTCGATGTGTGGCCCATTTTTCCATAATGATTGCATGAATGCTTCTTTGATCTTGGATTTGTGTTGACATCTTTCTAATCATCTCGGTTTGATGATTCTCCATGCTCGATATACCCTAGACCAGTATTTTTGTTGAGTCTCCTTTCCCATTCATAAAATCATCCATTCTTTTTGTGCTCTCTTTAGCTTTCTTGATCATGTCATTATGTTGTTGCTGAATCCTTAATTCATGCTTTACTTTCTCATTTTCTTCTCTTAGCTCACCAATAGCTTCCAATTTCCCATTGAGTTTTATGTTCACTCGATTATCCTCATGAATCATAAGAACTATTTGATTGGTGATCTCATGATGATGTTTAGTTAGTCTTTGTATTTCAGTTTCTCTCTCTTGTAACTTCTTAGTGATCTTCCTCCTATCATCAATAGATAATGTCCTTTCTTGTTCAACTTGTCTAGCATTATTCATAACATCAATCATTCTTACCATCTTGTCTCTTGACCAATTTGTAGTACCTTTACTTGTTCAGTCAGATGTTGATTGATTTCAGTCAGACTTCTAATGCTTCCTTCTGATGTGTCAGATGTATTGCTAGATGTAGATCTTGATGACCAAAAAAAATAAGGTATCTCTTCTTCATGATATTCAATTTCATTGTAGCAAGATGCCATGACTTTTCTTTCATCGAATAGCTCTCTCATCTTGATTCTTGCTTCTTTGTATTTCTCATAGAAGATATGTATCTGCAACTTTGGATTCTTAATATTCTTATCAAGCTTATACCTTTCCATTGTATGATCTTTTCTCTCAAGTGATTTAAAATCTTCCAAATAAGAGATCTAGCTCTGATACCAGTTGTTGGAATAATGGAATGGTGTGTACTAAGAGGAGAGGGGTGAATCAGTACCCTTAAATTTTTTTCATAACAATTAACCATTAAGTCTTAGTAATCATTTCTTGCATTACCGACCATATTGCTTTTCTACCTTATGCACATAATATAATAACATAAGTGTAATTTCATGTACACATTCATAGAAACATTCATGAAAATTAGTTACACATGACAAAAGAATTGGTAATGCACAAAACCCCTATTAGAAGGTAAAAAGTGTGGTGGGGATGAGACCCACAAAGCTTCACTATCTGTAGAATGGAAGGTGCCAGTTAAGGCTACAAGTGTGATCACTTCTGATGATCTTACCCTATTAGGAGTAACATTTTAGACTGGATATTTTTGCTGAGAGTTTCTTTGTTCCTATTTTGCTGGAGGTTTATCATAGTAGATTTTTGTAGCTTTCTGCTTTATATTGCTCATAACTATGTAATTAGGGGCTGAGCTCTTTTATGGTTCTTTTTCCGCTGTTGGGACAAAATGTTGTTTTGTTAGTCCTAGTTGCATATCTTTTCTTTCTTTGTTAAAGGGTTTCGGGGCCCCTTCAAAAATTGTTGTTACCTTAATCAAAAATATTTTAGACTGGTTAGGTCTACTCGGTTAAGATATTTTAACAACACTGTTAACTGTGCACTCAGTTAAGAGATTTACAATAAGACTGTTAAGTCCACCTTCTTAAAGAATTTCTTCTATTTGCTACAATTGTTAGAGAGTAGTCAAAGATACTTATGACCTGATGGTATGAAATCTTGAATTGCTGATTACAGATCCTTTAAGTTCACATAATGTATGTATCACCTATAGTGATGGATAATACCTCTGTTCTGCTCGGTAGCCTTGAATCTTAGTTCTTCATAACCGAATTCTTCTATTTGTGACCTTCTACACGAAACTCTCTGTCTGATCCATAGATGTTCTCTACAGCTACAATCATCTTGTTTTGATTGATTATACATCTACTTATACAATGTATTGACCTAATTAGGTTTCACGCTTTACAATAAAAAATCTATGATAAAAGGTTTACAACTTGACCTTGATCTCCTAGTTTGCATGTTTACAATCAACTATACCGATTAAAACTATTACATATGATTCACTTGATCCTCAAGAAATCATTTTACAGCTAAGCATAAAGCTATTTATAAAACTGAAGTGCTTTATCTAACGTGTATCTCAGATCCACTTTTCTCAGGAATAAAACTATCTCTTGGTAGAATGGTTCTCGGTGATGTCTTTGTAGACATACTACTCTCGGGTTTCTCTATGAACTTGTGCTCTTAGTTTACTCTGTAAACTATCTGGTTTCGATGTTCATTGATTTCAATGATCATTGTTTCTGACTGAATGCTATCACTTGGTCATCATGTAAACCGACAATCCAAAAATTGTTTCCTTGTATACTAATGACAAATATGATCTCTTAGGATTATCATCAAGCTTGTACTTTCCAAAAATCAGAGACAAGATCTTATGGTTTAGATAAAAGAGGATTCAAACAATGATAATTTAGATCAGATAAAGAAACTTGAACAAGAGAATGATACTTTGAAGCTTGAGAATGAAATGATGGATAAAGAGATTCAAAAAGAAAATAATGCTAAGATCAAGGCTAAAGAAGCTTTGAAAGATGTTAATACTCTAATGGGACAAATGAAGATTGACCTTGACCATTACAAGAACAATTATCTAGAATTGGAGAAATATAATTAGATCATAAAAGGTGAACTTGTTGAGAAAAAGAAACACATTGAGAAACTTTGCATGAGTAGTGACTTGATCGATGAACAAAGAGACAAACATAAACATAAAGGTGATATGACTGGTATTGGTTTCAATGAAGTTGCATGTTCTAAGAATCAAGAAGAAAAATATGATGTGAAGATTGATGCAGAAAAACTTATTCTTGAAGAACCTAAAGAACAGATCGGACCTTTCAGAGGAAGATGTTTTGGATGTAACAGTTTTGGACATGAAGAGAGATTGTAGAGGTAATACCCCTTTTAGAACTTTTTCTGGTTATTGTTTGAATTGCAATGCATATGGGCACAAGAAAGCAGAATGCAGAAAACCTGATCAAACTAGATACAGAAAAGACAACAAAAAAGGAGAATTAGCATCTTAGGTCACATGTTACAAATGCAACAACCTTGGACACATTGTAAGGAATTATAAATTACAAGTTAATCAGTACAGTAAAATTTATATATGCTACAAATGTACCAATCTAGGTCATATAGAAATTTTTTTAGGTATAATGGAGTAAATAATAGAAGAGCACCACTTCCTATCACTAGTACATTTGAGACCTCTTTTTGATGGCTATGTGTTGCAATTATGACACTACTCCGTCAAGAAAGTGACACAGACCAGTGTTGCAGTTTTGGTGTCAGAATGATCGATGGTAGCTATGTCCGTCATTATTGTGACGGTCATGACCATCACAATATGCACTAGCTATGAGGGTTAGTATGTCATCATTACACATTATAAGTGTTGTCATTATGACGGGTATGTGAAGGATATGTTGTACATGTGACGTCCATTTGTCAGATCATTCTGACATCTAGACGTTGCATTTAGTGTTTTCACGTTGGTCATCCTCTAACTACCATCGCAATTATGATGGTATGCTATGTTTAAAAACAAAAAAAATTGTCGTGTGCATGGAGTGAGACCTTAAAATATTGAGCTTCTCTTTGTTTCGAGAACAGTTTAACATTCTCTACTTAACAGGGCTGACCACGTGAAGGTGGAAGTTCATCTGGCCCCTGCTAGAATCCTCTTATGACCCTTTACGACACTTTAAGATCTCTAAGATGTAATCTTAGGGATCATAAAGGGTCATAAAGGGTCATAAGGGATCCTGTGACACAACAGCTGAGAAACATAAATGTAGGCATCATGGTCACAATTTTTTGGAGACACAACATAATTGAGTGGTATACCCAGAGGATGCAATGCAACCACTACTCTAATTCTAAGTTGGCACTGCATTATCCAAAAACCATAGATAAGGAATAATAATTGAGTGGTATACCTAGACGATGCAACACAACCACTATTCCTCTAGTTCTAAGTTGGCACTGTAGTATACAAAAACCATAGATAAGGAATAAATTATTCCTTATCTATGGTTTTTGGATATTGCAGTGCCAACTTAGAACTGGAGGAGTAGTGGTTGTGTTGCATCGTCTGGGTATAGCACTCAATTATGTTGTGTCTCCAAACAATTGTGACCATGATATCTACATTTATGTTTCTCATTTGTTGTGATATCTACATTTATGTTTCTCAGCTATTGTGAGATTAAAAGTCTTCTAAGGAACATGTCGTGTCTATGTGGAACTGCATAGGATCATCACCAAAGGGGGTTCTAGATTAGAGAACTCCCTTTCACTTAATAATTATGAAGCCATCAATGGTATACTAATTGTTTAGGATTGTAAGTTTCCATTGATGGCTTCAAATTACCAAGCAGAAGGTGTACAAAAGACTTAGCAGCCTCCAGAGCCTTCTGCTTGAATGCATTATACCCCTGACGTACTTCATGGAAACATTTTGCATCAAGATTATAGGGAAATCTAAACCAAGATTCATATAGAGAAAGGTGTTTCTCTTGGAAAATGGTTGATGGTGATTGATGAAGAAGATTTAAAAATGATGATTGATCCAATTCAGATTGGTGAAACATTTCCAAATCTTCTTCAAACTCATTACTGTCAAATAGTCTGTAGATGGTAATAAAAAGTGCTAAGAACAAATGATATATTTATATATAACATGCTGAAGATCATAACATATGAGAAAACAAACAAATTTTTGTACTCACAAGTGTAACAGATTCATCTTCTCGCAGAATAGTTTAGTGTAATTTTGCCTGAAAGTTTGTTTAGGTTGAAGTAAAAAGGGAAAATCTCTTATAAAAGTATATGTATAATTTAGATAGCAAGGATTGCCCAACTTCATAAAACAAGAATAGAAATAGTGCAACTTAAAATTACAAGACATACAAACCTATCTAGTGATCATATTGTGCTAAAGGTGGTGCTTGATGCTACTGCAACGACTACAGATAGTAAATTTTGCATCACTACCTGATGCCATTGAAGTGTTGACCCAGGGTTCAATCCAATATGCTCCTGTATGATCCAGTACCTGCAAGGAAGGAAAAGGTGGGGTTAGATCCAAAGGATCTAAGCAATGCATGGCACCCTATTACTGATCCTCATCTACAATTATGCATGTGCATAGTCAAGCCATACACTTCTAAAAGGAACAAGGATAAAATTTACAAAAAACCATCCAAGAGTTAGACATCATAAATAATAAATAAGGTTAACTTTTTAAAAATGTTATGCCTTTTTTCAATTTTTTTTTAATAAGGTTAATTTTTTATTTTGTTTAATTTTATATAGAAAATCATAACAAAGTCATAAACAACAAAAAGTTCATGAGTTTATCAAAATTTCCAACGTATCTACATGAAATTCTAAAAAAATTTCAGTATCTACAATAGCCCTCTGTTAATCACATTTATGCATATGGTCCCAACAAAGAAGTGCACAAACTACACAAAGAAGGCATCACAGAAACATGATTTCTGCTTTCACCATTGAAGCAATCTCAGCGGTACAAGCTACCTCTTGAGCCTTGCATAAGTTGCACTCATTTCCTACATCAAGTATAGATGTAGATGGGTAGATCTAAATGTAGTTTCATTGACCCACCAAAAGTATTGACATCCACTATTTCCCTGCAATACCAAATCTACATCAGTTCTTCCTAAAATGATTATAACTTGTCCCATTACCTTTTAAACATAGAATATAATTCCATATCTAGACCTTTTTCCTATTTGGGAAACCCCAAAATTGACACCCAGGATTACTTTTTGTGTGTGACGTATTCAAAACACAAAAGCCAACACCACATTGACCGAAGCCATCAACGCTATATCGATAAATATTACACTGTCATTCCAACATATCATTTTGTTTAGTTGATTATTTTGTTCATTCATACTAATTATAATTGAAATAAAAACAAACATACTAATCATGTAGACAACATCTCAAATCAAATTGAAAAATTACTATTTTCAATCACAGTACAAAATGATAATGCTTTGTATTTAATGATATAATGAATCTGAACAACATGTAAATGCAACGTCCTAACTGCACTTGATGGAAACCATATGCATAGTTGTGATTGGGACTTTTAGTCCTTACCACACATTGAAATTCATGTAAAGGAATCTACAGTTGGGGGCATGTCAAATTGTGATATTGCTATCAAGATTCAAGTGTATAGTTTGACATTCACAAATTACCTTGTGTCAGCTGCAGTTAACAAACTAATCTCACAAAAATTGTTGATGTTTCAACAATTCCTCTTATTACTTCTTCTCCTCTTGAAACAATTGGGACTACCTGGGAAAGATGAGTAGGGTCTACTATACCCTTTTCCATTTCCACTACATGCATGGCTAATTTATTCTTTTCTAGCTCCATTCCTCATCATGATTCATCCTTGTTATATTTGTGGCCGAAATATTGATATTTAGAGTCTACTCACTTTCTCGGATACTCCCAATTATATGAATTGGAGTTGAACCAGGTGTCACCTACACTCTTACAAGTCATTTTTGACACATCAACAATTTTATTGACATGATAAGCAATTTGTGCATGTCAAATCCATGGATGAAACATGGGTCAATGAGTTTGACTCAAAAAACTATACACTTCAATCCAAAGAGAAATATCACAAGATAATGAAAAGTTTTGATGAAATTTTAATGGGAGATGTAGTCGGGTATAAAAAAGAATGGTCCATGAAGAAAAAAAGAACAAAAGAATGGAATCAAGCATTCCAAATGCAAAGAAGTAAACAATGCCAGTATTAAATAGTGAGCTCATAAACAATGCATGATGCCCTAGCTTGCAGCCCGTGGGCCATCAAGATATTTCCTCATGAAATGATCATCAATGGGGAGTACCACATAGTGAATATCAACAGAAAAATAAATAAAGAGAGTTACATAGACACACACACACACACACACACACACACACACACACACATATATATACGATATTATTGATGTCATTGCATGGTTGCTGCTCTTGTGCACCATATATTGTGTTATACACTGTTATTTCATTGAGACCATGAGCTTGGCATTTGTAATGTATTTTTTGTTATTGGATCAATGTTGCCATTTTCTTGAGGCTATAGATGCATTGAATCACCACTGCCATTCTATTTTGATAGCATGCTAGCTTGAAGATGAGTGACTACAATACCCTAGTTTGCATTATTAGATGATTTTTGTGACAATAGTTTGTTAAATGCAGCTGACATGATAAGCAATTTGTGCATGTCAAACTCATGGATGAAACATGAGTCAATGAGTTTGACTAAAAAAACTATACACTTGAATCCAGATAGAAATATCACAAGATAATGAAAAGTTTTGATAATCAGATTTACATAAGTACTGACATGATACATATGCTAAATATTGCATAGTAGACAATAAACAATTAGAGCTACATACAACCATTCATTGTGTCAAAAAAAAGAGGCAAAATCACAACAACATAATGCATAAGGATATAAAGTTCATTAGCTAGATAAGTTTTTGTAATGATGATGAACATATGGATATCTAGACCCTGAGTATGTATCAAAAAAAACATTTACAAAGAAGAGTATTCCAAATATTATGTTAAAAAGTTAAGTTTCATGTCTACATTTGATCTAAAGATGACCTAGTTTGTTGACAAAAATTCCAACTCCAAAGAAGTAGTCCATCATAACATTCCTATCATCACAAGTGAAAAAATCTTCATTGTGACCATGGAAGATACTCATAGCAGCGTAGTCATCATTACCGCGAGATAGATTGAACACCTCCCATGCCTCCACCATTTTATTTTCAAAGCCATCTCTATTATCAAAAATTGAGTGAAGCCTGCTAGAGATAATGTTTGGATTGATGGTCTGAAACCCCTGTGCAACTTTTTTCAAATTGTCAGAAACAACCACATTCTTAACCACTTTCAAGACACATTCTAACTGACTAGTAACTTCAAAGAGAGTAGAATATACTATTTTATAGATCACCCCATCGTGTACATGTGAGACAACAATATTATGTTTCAGGAGGTAGAGAATAGAATGTTTGATGTCATCATCATGCACATTAAATAATCTAGAGAATTGTTCTTCCAAGGACTCCAAATGACAACATTCAATACCAAATGTTCTATCTATTGAGAAGACCTAAAACAAAGTAACAATAATAAAAATAGTGAATAAGTATGCCAAAATAATGAATAAGTCAGAAAAATACATTGATCCAATAACAACAAACACATTACAAATGCCAAGCTCATGGTCTCAATGAAATAAACAGTGTATAAAACAATATATGGTGCACAATAGCAGCAAGCATACAATGACATCAATAAAATTGCATGATACCTAAGCTCAAGGGAAAAATACATTGATCCAATAACAAAAAATACATTACGAATGCCAAGCTCACGGTCTCAATGAAATAAACAATGTATAAAATAATATATGGTGCACAACAACAGAAAGCATAACACTAAAATTGTTTAAGAAGTTGATTGTGATATTTCCAGAATTTTCAGAGGAAAGAGTACCAAACACTGGAAAGAGAGACCAGAGGATTGACAAGGTTACTTTGGAAAGCGAAACAAAGGAATGACTATTGGAGAAAAATAGTACTTTGGAGAAAACAATTATTGGTTTGCTCGTATATTATAGAAAATTCAAGTAGTACAGGCATACATAAGAGGATGAAGATAAATAATAAGGGTACCAGACATTACCTAAAGTGATGAATTTTTGACCCAGGTATGAATCCAGTGTGCCACTATGACGATCCAGAACCTGCAAAGAAAAGAGAGACGGGGGTCAGATAAAAAATATCTAAGAAATGAATGGCATCCTATTACTGATCCTCATCTACAATTATGCATGCACATAGTGAAGCCATATGCTTCTGAAAGAAATACCATTCTATAGGACATGTGCACTCAGAAGAATGTTGCATAAAGGAAAGAAGATACCATGTTTTTCCTCATGAAATGATCATAAATGGGGAGTACCACAGTGAATATCAACAGTGAAACAAATAAAGAGAGATCAAACACTTCACACAATGCCTTGAAGGTAATAGCAACAATGCCCTAGCTCTCAAATCTCATGGGTCATCAAGCATTCCAAATGCAAAGATGTAAACAATGCCAATATTAAACAGTGATCTCATAAACAATGCATGGTGCCCTAGCTTGCAGCCCGAGATCCATCAAGACATTTCCTCATGAAATGATCATAAACGGGGAGTACCACATAGTGAATATCAACAACAAAACAAATAAAGAGAGATAAAAAACTGCATGCTATCAAAATAGAATGACATTGGTGATTCAATGCATCTACAACCTCAACAACATGGAAACATTGATCCAATAACAACAAATACATTACAAATGCCAAGTTCACGGTCTCAATGAAATACACAATGTATATATAAAAAAATATATGGTGCACAATAGCAGCAAGCATGCAATGACAACAATAACATCATACATATATTTGTATATATATGTATGTATATATGTATATGTGTATAACAAACAGAGCTCATAACATGGTCATGTGGTGCTCAAACAGTGAGCTCATAAACAATGCATGATGCCCTAGCTTGCAACCCGTGAGCCATCAAGACATTACCTCATGAAATGATCATAAATGGGGAGTACCACATAGTGAATATCAATAGAAAAAAAAATAAAGAGAGATCAAACACTTCACACAATGCCTTGAAGGTAATAGCAATGATGCTCTAGCTCTCAAAGCTTGCGGGTCATCAAGCATTCCAAATGCAAAGATGTAAACAATGCCAATATTAACATTCATATTGTACCATCAAATCAACAAATGCCATCAAAATGAAATTGATTCAATGAGAAGACAAAGATCGAATGCCTACCTCAAGTCATGGCTGCCATATGATTGGTCGGTGCTCTGTTTGTTATATACATATACATTTATACATATATATGTATATACATATATATAAATATATACATATATATGTATACATATATACATATACATACATATATATACATATATACATACATATATATACATATACATATACATACATATATATACATATACATGCATACATATATACACATATATATACATACATGCATATATATACACACATAACTTTTAGAAGCATATGCATATATATACATACACACATATATATACATACATATATATACATATATACATATATACATACTTACATATATATACATACATATATAGATATATATATACATACATAACTTTCAGAAGAATATGCAAGCGTACAGGCATACATAAGAGGATGAACATAAATAATAAGGGTATTCAATATATATTGTAGTGTTTACCACATCTATTACAACTGCAGAGCCCTTCTTTTTTGTTTGTTTAGTTTTATAGTATCACATGCATGGTAAGAAAAAGGACAGTGGAGGATAAGGATTCCCCTTCATAGACACTTTGTGTTGCAGACAATCCTTTTAGCATTTGATGAACCTTTTCTCTACCTATTAGTATTGCTACACTATTGTGATTTTGTAGCTTTCCTTTTTCAGAAAGATGGGTTCAGGCTGGATTAGTGGAGTCATAGTAGTAATGCTCTTAGTATTGGAGCTCCTGGCATGTTGTTTCTTTGTTTGTGTATTTTCCAAGGAGGTGGGTATTCATGCGTGTATGATAGTATATATACATTGAGTATTGATAGGGCTTGTGGTTTTTGATAAATGGTTTAATGGGGGTGTGTTGTACATGTTTTGTTACAGGTATATGTTGTGTATTCAGTATATTGGCCTTTCATATTTGGATATGTATCTTTAATTGACTTCAGACCTGAGCTCTTTTAGAAATTTGGGTGTTTCATTCTAAACATGAGGGGTTCTCATTTTAGTTGAAAATAATGTTATGTAAGCCATTGAATGACATAAGGGATAGTTATGTAGCCTTGGGGTCACTTGAGTGATCCAAGGAGTTATGTAAAGGTCAAGTACCTATAAGGGTATTTGTAGTTGGAATATGGCCATTAATGCCATTAAATCATGTAATTGCACTCAAAGTGAAAAGAAAAAGAAGATGTAAAATTGCATTCATACAATTATGGCCTAGAATGGTCATCTAGGGGTTATGGGTTAGTATGGATTGTAAAGGCTATTTTAAAACCTTCTAAATATCATAAATGGGGGTATGAGACACCATGTTGTCGATTTTACAACATTTGTTGTCAACTTGACAACACCATTAAGCCTATTTGGTTTTTACAGTCAGTTTTATGACTGTTATGGAATAGTTTTGGGCAGTTAGGTGTTTGCAATCAGGTTTCTTTGAAGAGTTTGAGTCTATTTATTTGTTGATCCATGTGAGTGGAAAGGGGGTTGTAGAGTGGATGTGTAAAAAAACCATAATGTAATCAGTTCAATCAATAAAACAAATGTTTCTATGCATTGATCTCATTATTTTAATTGCTCAAGAGGTCAGGGAATTGACTGGTATTCTTACTGTACCCGAGCTTCTTGTTGTAACAATGAATTGGGATTTTATTCTTCCTTCATGCATTGACTCTCGCACCCCCTATGAACACTGTGATTGGTGGGAGATGTCTAATATGTAACATATCCTTTTAATATAGTTTTTTATGCAAGGATTGATAAAGCCCCTTGATCTCATCAATTGATAAGTAGAAGATACTTTCCACAATAATTTAAATTGTGATATTTCTATTAGGATTCAATTTTATAGTTTTTGAGTCAAACTCATTGACCACATTTCAAGAGTAGTGGTTCACAATAACACATTTATTGTAGCAACTTGATAGTTTCCTTTATCAACTTCCTTTGTTTTTTTTGTATCATTTTCTTATCCTTGGTCATCATCCTTCTGTCCTTGACCAGATGTTTTTCCCTAGTATCAAATAGTGAACCATCCCCACAAGTTGGTTTAGGATCTATTTTATTTTCAAGGGGTTGCCCATTCCTTCCCTCAGTTGGATTTCTTGAAGATAATTCTTGTGTAATAGTAACAATGGGGGATGGAATGGGTTGAAGGAGCTAAGTATTTCCGATAGATGCAAATTTCTTGTCATTTCTACCAAATTTGGCATATTGTAGATCAAATATTTCTCTAGAAGAAGGATATCCATTCCATGAATCTTACTTTAAAAAGAGGTTTGTCCCTATTAATAATCTCCCAACTAAAATGACTAATAATGATGATTCTATATGATGAAATTCCATATGTGCAAACCAAACGAAAGATTCATGTATGTATGTATGTATGTATGCATGCATGCATGTATGTATGTAAATATGTGTGTGTGTGTATGTATTTATGTATGTATGTGTGTATGTATTTATGTATATATGTATGTATTTATGTATGTATGTATGTATGTATATATGTATGTATGTATGAATGTGTGTATGTGAAAGATCTAAATGTATGTATGTATGTATGTATGTATGCATGCATGTATGTATGTATGTATGTATGTATGTATTTATGTATGTATGTATGTATGTGTGGGTGTATATATATAGACACACACATATGTTAGTAATAACTAAGAGGGGGGCGTGAATCAGTGGCCTCAAAAATTTATCCTTCAAACTTACCCACCAATCAATAAACCTCAAATTATTATGTCCCTACAAGATGTATGCCATGAAATACTACTAAAGATTAACTGTCTATTGATTTTCTTTGTCAATCCTTATTCTTTCTTGATTACCGATAAGCAGTATAACTATTTACTGAAACTCAGTAAATAAGTAGAGTATACCGATTAATTCAGAGTTATCTATGTAAGATGAAATACAGTAAAGAAATGAATCATACACACATAACACATGAATTTTTAACGTGGAAACCCTGTTAAGGGAAAAACCACAGGGACCGGTACCCCAAATTTTCACTCTTCTAAAATGAGCCCTATTAGGAGCCAACCCTGTTAAAGGTTACAAACACACTATTAAGTGTGACCTTGTTAGAGGATTTTATACATAGAGGTTGTCACTTAGTATCAGGCATCTATTGCTACCATCCTTGAATCAGCCTCCTTCTTAGACTGTCAATAGGTATCAGGCAAGTCCAATGCTACTTTCATGAATCAACCTTTTTGGCACTCCTTGAGATGTACCTCAATATATAGAAGACTGTTAAGTCATGCTTGGTTAAGAGAATTGATGCTTCAATGGTTAAACTAAAACACTATGACCTGTTCATATTGCAAATTTGAATTGCATATTTTCAAGTCTATTTAAGTACATTACCTCTCTGACCAATGTATCAATTAATCCTTGTGCTCCATAATTTCTTTTCTGTGATGTTGTGCTCAGTATTCGTCGGTGTCTATAGAATTCCTTAGCTCTTCCTTCAACTTGTTTGATTAGGACTACATGAAGTTGTTCTTCATAATTTTCTCTTCAGCATCCTCTTTTTATTCACTCCCCTTAATCCCATTCGTAAATGAATTAAGCTTGTCTCTTATATAAACATGATATTCACTATTTCTTGATTCTTGATTCTTGGCATGAAAAATAATCCAGCCAATTAGATTTAAAGCATAACTCCTGATTTGTCTCATAGATATCTTCTTTCCAACTGTGCAAATCATCTTTAAATCAATCACTTATCTCTGGTCAAATAAAACAAAGTAGACAACCAGTTAAGTCTATTTTTAGCTCTACTAGCTAGATATTTTCTCATTCTTTGAACTCTCTATTACGTCGGTCACCATTGCAGTTAGTTATCGGTGACAACTGATAGTTCCATCGGTGAGACTCTAGTTAGCTTCGTGATATCTTTCTGTTGGGCATCATTGGAATCTTACTTGTCGAGAAACACTTTCTTTAGCTCGTCAAGCAACCTTCTGACTTTGCTTTTTGAGCATCCTGTAGTTTGCTTCATCGGGAAACACTATGCTTCTGATCGTTGGGTATCACTGTGACTATTCTTCTTTGCTTTGTCCATCAGTGTGCACTCTGTCGGTGTTGTTTGTCACTTAGTGAATACTTGACTTTTATGCATTGTTGAAAGTATAACCTTTGTTCCTTTGGTTTTCTGAAGTCTTTGTCATTATGTACATGACCATACAAATTATATCAAGTTGACATCAATGAAAATACAATACATTAACTGATTTAATGCCTTGTATTATCTTCAACTTAACATTGTCAAACATTCAATCAGTTACATTTCATCAATCTCTCCCTTTGACATTGATGGCAACATACTATATTATCACACTATACTATTTCTAATACAATATGAAATACAACAGTTGAGATTCATCAAACTACCAATATTTTTGTTCTAATAACCGATAAATGTCTAACCATCAATAAGCTCTGTTTTAGCTTAGATTTGATTCTTGCAGCTCTCTATCTTTTGATGTGTTGTGTTCTCTCCTTGTGTCAATTTCTCTCCCTTGACTATTCTTCTCTTTTGATGTCTTTTTCTCTTGTCAGCAACTCTCCCTTTGTATAATCTTTCCATACAATTTCTCTCCCTAAGGATATAATCTCTCCCTATTGGAGTAATGTGATCGTGGATAATCTCTTTCCCTTTCCAGAAAGATTTGATAATATGGATAATTTCTCTCCCTTTGACAACAATACCAAACAAATATCTTACAAATATCTGACATTCATGTCAAACACTCATTTCTCTCCATCCATAATATATTCCCTAAATTTCCCTTATCCATCAGCAATATGCTCTGGTGCTCGGTGAAGATATATACCTGTCTATATATAGAAGTATCTTTGAAGTTCATCTCTTTTCTTGCATCAAAATTACTGATACTCTGATAATATGTAGGCTGACGTAGCTTTCAGTCATTTTACTAACTAGTAGACAAGGGTTTGACCCCTAGTCTTTTTCTCAAGTACTCAAATGTATCCTTGGGCAGTGGCTTGGTGAAGATATCAGCTAATTGTTCTTTGGATTGCACATAATCAAGTGTCACTTCCTTTGCTTGAACTTGTTCTCTCAAATAATGATACTTGATAGAAATATGTTTAGTCTTAGCATGCATGACTGGATTCTTGGAAATGTTTATTGCACTGGTGTTATCACAATAGATAATTACTGGTTCTAAGATCTTCATATGCATACCTTCTAGTAACTATTTGATCCATGCAATATTTAAGCAACTTGCAGCAGTAACAACATACTCTACTTCTATAGTAGACTAAGAGATGCATCCTTGCTTCTTGCTAATCCATGTGACAAGTTTGTCACCCATAAAGAATGCTCCTCCATTTGTGCTCTTTTGGTCATCAAGATTTCCAGCCCAATCAATGTCAGTAAACACCTTAAGTTCAAATTTTCCTTCTCTTCTATACCATAAGCCATATTTCTCAGTACTCTTCAGATATCTTAAAATTATTTTTAGAGCAGTCATATGTGATTCCCTGGGGTTAGCAGAAAATATTGCAACTATTCCTACTACATGTGCAATATCTAGTCTAGTGTGTACAACATACATGAGTTTTCCAATCATTAATCTTTAAATAGTTTGATTTACCTCTATTGTCTTGTCCTCCTTTGTCAACTTACATCCAATATCCATTGGTGTTCCAACTGGTTTGGAATCTTCCATCTTGAATATTTTTAGGACCTCTTTAATGTATTTGGACTGTGTAATGAAAATACCTTCACATTGTTGCATGATTTGTAGACCAAGAAAGAACTTGATCTCTCCAAACATAATACATCTCAAACTCTTTCCTCATCTCATTAGTAAATTATTTTCATAGCATATCATTGCCTCCAAATATGATGTCATCAACAAATATTTCAGCAATCAAAGTGTTAGCATCAGTATCTTCCTTCAAATAAAGATTTTTTTTTCACTAGTCCTTACAAATCCAATACTTATAAGATAGGAATGAACTCATTCATACCAGGTTCTAGGAGCTTGTTTTGATCCATACAAGGCTTTATGAAGTCTACATACCATGTTTCTCTTGTCTGGATCTACAAACCCTTGTGGTTGCTCAATGTATACCTCTTCTTCAAGTATTCCATTTAGGAATGCAGACTTGACATCCATTTGATATACCTTGAATCCTTTATAAGAAGCATAAGAAAATAGTATTGTTACACCTTCTAGCCTAGAAACATGTGCAAAGGTCTCTCCATAGTCAATACCTTCCTCTTGTGCATACCCCTTGCATACTAGCCTTGCTTTATTTCTTATGACTTCTCCATTCTCATTCAGCTTATTCCTGAATATCCATTTAGTATCGATGGAATTCTTTTCATCTAGTCTTGGCACAAGTGACCGTGTCTTGTTCTTCTCAATCTTCTCAATCTCATCATCCATAGCACTTATCCATTTTCTTGTTCCTGTACCAGCTTTCTTATCTCCTATGATCTGGATCTCTGGATGGTTTCTTCTTACATATCTGGCAAGTACAGGTACAACTCTTTGTCTATCAGCTTGATCATCATTTTGTTCTTCATCACCTTGCACATTATTTTGATCATTATCTTGACTGTTGGTTGCAACATTCTGTTGTTCAGGAATTAAGCACTGTTGCTCGGGCAAAGTGTTGGGTTCTTCATAGTATACAAACTTGTTGTAGTCCTCTGGTTCTTTTGTGCTTTCTAGCTCATTCTTTTCTGCAAATTCATCTATCTTTACATTTGCACTTTCAACAATTTTGTTAGAGGCCTTAATAAGACATTTATAAGCCTTTCTTTTGGTGGAATACCCTAGAAAGATATCTTCATCACTCTTGGTGTCAAGCTTTCCATTTCTATCATCTTTTAAGATATAACATTGACTACCAAAGATTTTGAAGTAACTTGCATTGGGTGTTTTACCATACCATAGCTCATAGGGTGTCTTCTTTGTGTCTTTCTTCAACTGTACTCTGTTTAATGTGTAGACAGCAGTACTAATAGCTTCCCTCTAGAAGATTTGGGTGATGCCTTCTCTATCATTAGTGTTCTTGCACAATCAACTATGGATCTATTCCTTCTCTCAGCAATCCATTTTGTTGTGGTGTTCTTGGTGCAGAAACTTGTCTTTTTATACCATGCTCATTACATAAATTAGGGAATTCATCTGATATAAACTCTCCTCCTCTATCTGATCTCAAAAATTTTAGATCCTTACCACTTTGTTTCTCTACCATATCCTTATACCATTTAAACATCTTGAATGCTTCAGATTTATCTTTTAGAAACATAATTGTCATCATTCTAGAGTAATCATCAACAAAGAGAATAAAAT
>MU223439.1:414624-447928 GCA_018584345.1 Thuja plicata | reverse complement strand
AAGAGAGATCAAACACTTCACACAATGCCTTGAAGGTAATAGCAATGATGCCCTAGCTCTCAAAGCTCGTGGGTCATCAAGCATTCCATATGCAAAGATGTAAACAATGCCAGTATTAAACAGTGAGATAATAAACAATAAATGATGCCCTAGCTTGCAACCCGTGAGCCATCAAGACATTTCCTCATGAAATTATCATCAACAGGGAGTACCACATAGTGAATATCAATAGAAAAACAAATAAAGAGAGATCAAACACTTCACACAATATCTTGAAGGTAATAGCAACGATGCCCTACCTCTCAAATCTCACAGGTTAACAAGCATTCAAAATGAAAAGATGTAAACAATGTCGGTATTAAACACTGAGCTCATAAACAATGTATGATGCCCTAACTTGTATACCACGAGCCATCAAGACATTTCCTAGTGAAATGATCTTAAACAGGGAGTACCACATAGTGAATATCAACAACAAAACAAATAAAGTGAGATCAAACACTTCACACAATGCCTTGAAGGTAATAGAAACAATGTCCTAGCTCTCAAATCTCACAGGTCATCAAGCATTAGAAATGCAAAGATGTAAACAATACCAGTATTAAATAGTGAGCTCATAAACAATGCATGATGCCCTAGCTTGCAGCCCGTGATCCATCAAGACATTTCTAGTATTAACAATGCCAGTATTAACATTCATATTGTGCCATTAAATCAACAAATTCCATCAAAATTGAGTTGAGTTAATGATAATACAAAGCTTGAGTGCCTACTTGATCAAGTCATGGCTACCATATACCAAGATTCCAATCTTCCACAGTTAGGCCCTCTTCATGCACGATAGTATGCAATCATGCTAAATTAGAAATGAGTCTTTCTTTTTCATTTTTTTGTTTATAATCATGTGGGTGTCACAATTTTGACAGTACCATGGCTATTACGATAGAATTGGGGGTACTTGGAAAAAAACATAAAAATCGCACACAAATGGTAGTGTCATCGCAAATTGGCGTCAAAATTTGACCTTAAATGTTGTAGTGTATGGTTACAAAGAGGAATGACAGTAATACTGGTAAGAGTCTTGTAGAATACAAGAGTGATTTTGACAATTGTTTCAAGAAAGAAGAAGATAATAGTAGTGGTAAAGTATGGAGAGTAAAAGAGTCTAATGATGTATAGGTTCAAGAAGAGATAGTAGATGCTACTGGATCTTTTCCTAATGCTAGCAAAGTAGAATCGACTTAATTGGACAATCATGGCCTTAGGGGGAGCATTGGATGAGCACAAAACAATATATCTAGTCCCTTATTATGTGGATTAACCTCTAGCAAGCTTAGGTATGATATTGGCTGACATCATGGAACTTATATCTAAGAGTGCAACATCAGAAGATGCATATTTTGTGACCGTGAGATTTGTGACTGACTGGAAAGTATTGTGTAATGTGAGTTTTTAACACTTAATGATGTATAAATCACCTAATGGTTATCTATTTTTTCATCATTTGATGAACAACAACCTAAGGAGATTAGAGAGAAGAGAGATTCAGACTATCTAGCAACTACTTTGCATGATTAATCGAAGCAAAAACTCAGAATTCAGCGTGTAAAAGGTATCTACATCATTCACATATACAGAAGCTATGGATGCACCTTTGATATATGATGTTGTAGATTGAACTAGATACAAGTTTAAGAAATATCCATTTAAGTCTTGTGAAGACAACCCTGAAGGAGCATTTTCCCAGATACCGTATGGCATTTTGCACATAGAAGATATTAGGGCATACATTCATTGCAAGTATGATATACTGGGTGTTGATGAGACTTCTACTAAAATGGATTATATGAATGATAATGGAAAAATGATGGATGAATTTAAACACATCGACAACCTGAGAATCATGAAGATATTGGATTTGTATGAATTCAACAAAGATGAATGGTTTAAAAAATTACTCAACAGATTTCATGATTAGTTCATCTGGATAGGAGAGAAACCTATAAAGATATGTAGTCAATTGATTCATGAGATTACTAGATTGGACAAAACTGGAGCTATCTATGTGGCTGAGAAGAACATAAAGAAACAAGTAGAAACCCTAACACATTCAAAATGGGACAGGTGAGCCATGACAATGAATGATATATTCTTATAGGATGTCAGATTGATTGCGATGATACTGGGATACAAATTCTATTATAGCAGTAGACCTAATTCAGTATCTACAGGTGTTATCATGATGGCCTATAGAATGGTGAAAAAAATACTACTTATAACCTATACGAGGTTCTGGCACAACAGTTTTTGGAGAATGTTAAACTAACCAAGAAGGACAAGTCTAAAACCTTTCAATTTGGCTCACTCTTAATGCATATGTATATCCACATTGAGAACAACTTTCCAGGGTTGCACCCAAGTGGAGGGACAAAATGGATACCTACTGGTATTCAAATTTCTGAGAGCTACCAAAGATAGAACATCACATGGGTTGATGGTGAACTATTCAGCATGATCAAGATTCTTCAGAGGAAAATGAAGGAAAGAGTCAGAATTCCTAAAAAATTAGTTGAAATATATAAGGACAAAATGTGTTTTATGGTTGAGACAAACTATGTATGTTTTGAGGAAGTTATACCTAGGGTGAAATGGTGTTACCCTATGGGCTATGAAGTTAGTTCTGAGGTCCTAATTATGCAGATTGAACATGTGTTTGCATCTGAGATAGATGCATCTGAGCAGAGATGGGGAACCTATGGGGAAAAGTCAGCTAAAGTCAAAGAAGAGCACACCAGAGGCATGAGGAAAATAAAAGTAGATAACATTTTTGATGAATGTGGAACTAAGGCAAGTTTGACTAAAGAAGATTTGAGTGAAGTAAAGAAGAAGATAGGAGATCGATCTTCTGGATTGGCAAGTACTGCTACTGCAACCCTTCTACCTACAGAGATTGAGTAGGTAACTAGTCCACCTTCTACAATTATTGATTTTACCACCACTTCACCACCATTGAATACATCACAAGAAGAGGCAGTAAATATTGTACCTCGAATAAGTACTAGATCCACTAAACTGAATTCACCTCCTAAGGATCAGAGGACTGAAGGAGAAGAGAAGAAAACATAAAAAGAGACCACTAGTGACAGACAAGTGTGGAAGCAAGATGTAAAGATGATTAAAAAGAGAGCTATTGAGCAAGGGAAGCTTGTTTCTGTGTACAAGTACTATGATAGGTATGAGGAATTAGATAAACTTAAGATTGAAGATATTATGGTAAATTACTTACTTATTTTCAAAAAGAATCTACTAGAGTTAGAGGGAAGTATACCTAAGGATATTTATGGTAGACTAGAAGTAAGGAAACAACTTTCACACATTGAAGATGATGCTATTAGGAATCAAGCTATTGATGACATGCTACAAGTAGTTTCTATCCAAGAAAGAGAAAGAATACTTAATGCACTGAAACCCCTATTGACGACTAAGGCTAGATTGGTGAAAATTATGGGAAGAAAGTATGAAGAAGTCTTAGTGGAGACTCAAAATGCATTAGATCAGATACTAATTAGAAATATTCTTAAGAAGACTCCACTTCCTAAAACTACTACTCCTACACCTATTGGAATTGGTGAATGTTCTAAGATAGCTGAGGTGAATGTTGAGATGAGAAAAAATACAATGCAACCATATTTCTATGTTTTTGGTGTGCCTATTATCCTTGACACATCGCTTGATGAGAAGGACCCATTTGCAGGGATATTGACAATGCAATTGCAAAGGTGAAGGAAGAACATGAAAAGAAAGAACAAAAGGAGGAAGAACAAAATATTGAGTCTGAATAGAGAATTGAGATAGAGACAACAAAAGAGAGAGAGACAAGAGCTTAGGTAAAACATGAACCTGATACATCTACTAATCTATTTTTGGAAAGTATGGACAGAACTTTGAGTACTGATGTTGACAATATGGATGAGGATGAGTTGATGAGACTATCTTTCATCGCATTCTCTAAAGCTAAGGAAAGATCTAAGAAGAAAGGAGATAAAATATCTAAGGTGATTACTAGGGAATTCAATACAGTGAAAAAACTCCTCCCTGTACCTATTGTATTTCAAGGAAAGGATGCAACAGAGAATTTGAGGTTAACACTAGATGATTTTGACAGTCACTATGAATCTTTAGTGAAGATTGTTGAAGAAAAGGCCGAGAAGAGTTATCTACAGAAGAAGTTGAAGGAATTTTTCTAGTCTATCTGATGGGACTTGGGAATTCTGAGAGTAGCTACAACTAAGGCCATAAATTGTGTCACACATGGAAGGATACTATACAGTCATTATATAAATCCTATCAGACATATTCAGAACATTGAAGACATTTTGGCAAAGGAAAGGGCTTCATTGAATAGAATCATGGACAGTTGTGAGACCTCCTCACAATCTATATTAGAGATGGACAGGGATATAACAAAAGCTTATGACAAGATGAATGTATTGGATATTGAGAAAGGGAGATTCATGACAAGATTTGGTTTGTTAAAGAGTTTAATCACTCCTAAATGATCAATTCTTGAAATTCACTTATCTGATATGGAGAAGACGATAGATTCATTGACACATTCTATGCCTACAGAGTTAAAAGCCACATAGATATCATCTTATGCACTAAATGGACTAATTCATGTTAGTCAGTTGTTGATTGATCCATGGATCACTGAAGTGAAGATCATGGAAGACACCTTCCAGGATGTACTTAAACTGGTGAGAAAACACTGAAATCCTACAATTTTGTAAATTTCAAATGCACCTTTGTCATTATTGTAAAAGGTGGAGAGGAGAAGAAAAAATGAGTTAGTATAAAATGATTATATATATATATATGAAAGAAAAGAAAATTGAGGACATTGAGTTGGGACACTTAGTCATTTTTCGCTAAGTGTTGCCATCAATGCCAAAGGAAGAGATTGTTGGCAAGTGATGATATTTGTATGATATGAGACACTTATGTGTTGTAATTTATGGAAATATATCTGGTATATTGATCTCTTGGAATGAAGTTCAGTTTTGGAGATACAGTCTCAAAAATGACTAAGTATAGAAGCATAAATACAGAGTATGACAGTATTGTTTTGGGTATTGAAGATCAAGTACAATGAGTTATGACTTGTGAGATTAGTGGAAGATACTATGGGGTATGTATGACCTTTTCCTATGATCGATTTAGTTTTGTTTTTTATTACAGTGAGTTAGAGAGATTTGAAGACAAGTGAAGACAATAGAACAATGTAACAGAGTAGTTAAATAGTAGCGTTGATTTAAGGAGTATGGTGTGGACGCCTAGAAAGATAAGTCAGATTATAATTTTGAATAACCTATATTTTGGTTATGTAACAGTGCCGACTTTTTATTTTCTCTTTACATTATTTATTTATGTATTGAGAGCCGACTATGTGATAATGTTAAGAGAGTCAACTATGTGAAAATGTTAAGAGAGACGACTTGATGTTGAGAGAGATGTATATATATATGAAGAATTTTTGTAAAGATAATATATGAGATAGAAGAGGAGCTAATGTATATGTGTATGTTTATGCGAATGGCAGAGCAGAGGATGACATAGATCATTGAAGAATTATTACTAGAACTATCTAAGCATTAAAGATGCTTGTTTTTTTCATTACTGAGGACACTTTGTAACAGAAGTTTTATTGTAAGAGTTGTAAGCTCAGTTGGCCCCTAATAGTGTGTTGTATACCTTTAATAAGTTTTTTATTCCTTTAACAAGGAAATGTATTATGTAATATCTAGCTCCTAATAGGGCTAGGTCTCTGAACAAGGACATTATACTTTAGTGCATGCTTGTGGGTACCATCCCCACCTAGGTTTTTCCCTTGTCCAAGGTTTCCTCAAAAAAAAATAATGGTGTTATGAGTTATGTGTTATTTTTATTTTTTTTTATTTCATTTCAACAAGCTTATGGTTATTGGGAATTGGTTTAAGATTAATCTAAAGTGTTGTGATATTGATTCACCCCCCTCTCAATATTACTTAATCCTAACAGTTGTAAGAGGTACACTTCCCTGAGTCTGTGGAGCTCAAAGAGAAGAATGATTTGATCCTTTTTAATTAGACTTTTACTTGTTGAATTGAGAGTTGGGAATTATAGATTCAAACATTGATGCTTCATTGGGATTCTGCAAGAAAAAGCTCTAACAAACCTAATTATACACATGTTATCTATGACTGAAAAGGAAATAGTTTTGAAAGTAAAGTGTGTGGAAAGTAAACAAATCAAATGATTAACAGTAGATATCATCTAAACTGAACTCAAATGGATAATAGCAATATAATCCATGGAAAGAAAATAAGAAACTTCTTTGTCTGCCTTGCCTACAAGAATAGTCAATTGTCAGGACTACAACTAACTATTGCATGAAAAATAATGACTAAAAATAAAGATTTTAATCCTCACCAAATGGTCCCCCTTGAGTAATTATTTCCAAAGATAAACTAATATTATGCAAACTAGAATATCATTTTATTTATCCAGAAGTGTTGTTATAGCATAGTGGAGTTGAAATTGTTCTCAATAAACTAAAAATTGAAATTACAATATTTGAATTTCTAACATTTAAGAATGGGTATTCAAACTCTATTTAAAGAAAGAAGACTTATAACTAACAACAAGTCCACTCCCAAGACATTAGGACACAATTTTTTACAACAAAATAAAATCAAGGAAGTTAGGCTCTGAATAGGAAACAATCAAACTTTTTCTACTGTAGAGAAAATCTAGCATAAATGCCCCCTAGATCTACTCTACCACAATAACTAACACTAAAGTCTCATCTTGGAATGTCTTTGTCCCCATAACTCCTTCAAGTTTCATCTTGGCATTTCTTTGTCTTCAACTAGCTAGTTGGCATGAACTCCCACATTGTAAGGCTTTGACCATTATTGAGCCTTCATTTATTTATGCATCATGACATTAGTGTGTACAAAAGAAAAAGTCATATCCATTTCACATCATAATAGAATTTAATTAACTACATGAAATATTAACATGGATAAATCACATAGCAAGATCACATATCATCTTTCACCATTAATCAAGAAAAAGTATAGGGATAAATTCAAGTTCATGCCCACTTTTGATAAGTTCAGGAAAAACACATAGAAATATCATCAACAAGGTCTTAAACCCTACAATAGTATCTAAAACCCTGATAGAACTAGAAAAAAAATATATCAACAAAATTGAGTCATTATTTAGGCTCATTGTTCCCCCAGCCTAACTCGGTGTTGGTCCTCTAGCAGGTGCAAGATTTATCATCTGAGCCTGCACTCTGTAATCACTGGGGGTGGCTTGGTTTTTCCCTTCATTGGATAAAATCCAATAGAATCATTTGTTTTTTCCTAGTTTTTCCCACCTATCTTTTTATGCTCCATCATTGAAAGAATTTCCATACTCTCTTTATGGTGGTAGTGGCCATAAAAGCATGGGTGGGTGAAAAATTAGAGGAAGCCATTTGTTCTAATTTTTTATGCCAAGGTGTATGTACCTTGGTGCACTTATAATGGCTTCATAATAGTTTCAAAGAGAATGTGGCTCTTCCTATTTCAATTCCTCTGTCAAATTATTCCATCTTTGTGCCAAATATACCATCACTGTTTGTCCTGAGACAGGGCTCATCTTCTCAAATTCTTGAAATGTCTCTTCTCTAAAAGATAAGATTTATTGTTTACACTCTATTCTGAATAGAATATTTTTCCAAGTAAAGTAAACATTCCTATAATTTTAAGATGCATCTCTTAAAAGTAGAGGAATCTGGAGTTTATTATCCTTGTATGATCTAAACTGTTGCCCCCAACTATTCTCATTTTAAATCCAAGACATGAGGGCTCTAAGATTAATATATCCAATGTGGAGAAAGGGATTCCAATCAATATCATGAGGAACAACATAGTTATGCAGATATAATTCACAAAAAAAAAAATTAATTGTTGTAGGAGAAAACTGATAAGCCTGGTAAAACTCGGGTGGGGTTTCAATAGAAGGGATCAAATCTAAAATAATCCTTGATAATTTGAAAGAAAGATTGAGTTCCTTTAAATAAATTTCATAAACCCTTGGTGGTGTTTTGCATTCTTAAATTTGTGGTATCAAGGTTACCTATCGGAAAGGTAAAAACCCTAACAAGATGAGAATTGTTCTCTCCTTGGATGAGGAAGATGTGATGGAGAAAAATATGAATACCGAGATGAACCTCAGGGAGGATGATAGAGGAGAGAAAATGGAGGAAAAAAAGATGATAAGGAAGAGGACCAAAATACAACTGGGAAAACAGAGACCAACGAACAGAAGGAAGAAGAAAAGGTGAAGGAGAAACATGACAAAAGAACTGAAAAAGAGGAAACAAGGTATGAGGAGAAAGACTTCCATGAGAATGAGGAAATAGGTAATTATCATGTGTCTGATGATATTAAGCAGAGAAAGGATTGTATTATGGACTTCACTAGCATTGTAAGTAATATGATTGATGACAATGCTAATATGAAAAATCAAATTGATGTTATGAGGGCTAAGATTAATCTCATAAAAAACATTGGTATTGGTGAGAAACATGTTGTTGTTTGCTTGGACAAAATGAAAGAGGTGGTTGGTAATTTGGAAGCCCAGGTGGAATTTATGAACAAAGTTGGTAAAATGGAGAAACAGTTGAAGGACATCACAAAAAGGGCAGAGGAAGAAGATAGCACAAGGAAAATCAACAACCTAAACATCAAGGTGGAAAAGCTTGAGGAAACGGTTTGAAAGATAGGGGAGCAATGCTTGGTGAGCCTTAAAGCCTATACTAGGCATGCACAAATCTTGATGGATAAGCTAGATCAGGACAGAGGGGAAAAGGTCTGCAGAGAGGTGAAGGAGATCACAGGACCAAGAACTCGTACGAGGGTTAGCACCAAGAAGATGAGTCCAAAGGAGGACAAAGATACAGAAGACCTCAAGAATTTGGTAAATCAGTTGCATATTATGGTCATTCAGGAACAGGAACTTGTGGAGAGCATGTAGGTGTCTTTTTTTGGTTCTATCCTTTTTTGTTATCCCTATCTTTTATGTTTATCTGTGGGACTTTTTTGGTTAGGTTGTCTGCTAGATAGTTGTTTTTGTTTTCCTGGTTTGGTGCTATGGAAAAAATGTTGTTGAACTCTATTGAATATCTGTAAAACTTTTGTAAAGGTTTTGGGTCCTTTTAAAACCTATTTTTACTTAATCAGAACAATTTCCTCATTTTTAATCTCAATTATTTGATCCTTCTTATTAATTATCTCTTGCAATCTAAGTTTCTCTCTATTCCACTCTTCTTTATCCATCATATATTTTGAAAATTATTGGGCTAAAAATGCCAATGAAAAAGAGGTAGGTCAATGTATAATTACTTGGAGCCTCTTTTGTTTTAATTATTCTTCTTCCCTCCTACTTGTCACTTGTTCTTCTATCTTCTCTACTGCAGCAGCAAGTCCATCAAGTCCCCCAAAACCTACATTCTCTTGAGGTTTCTTCTCCTCCATTAACAAATCCAATTCTTCCTAAGGAATCTCTACCAACCATCCTTCATGTGATACTTCTCCATCTATCTCTTCTTTTGACTCATGAACTTCCACTATTAGTTGTTGCTCAGTTAAATAAGAGAGTTGTGGACTCTCTCTAGGAGGGTGGTTGAAAACCATTCTTTCTTCTTCACTAGGAGAGGTATGAGAAGACTTTGAAGATTATGAATATTAACCTTAGTCTCACTATATTTTTTTGATTTACTGGGATTTTCCCTGAGCCTATGGCTTCTTATTTGTGGTTTCTTATCAATAGTTTTGGGGAATTCAGTTTGTTTAGGTTTCTTAGCAGGTTTTTTAACTTAATCAGTAGTTGCAAGGTATTCTTTTTCTTCATCTTTTCTCTTCCCATGACTTGGGGTTCTCCATTCTTTATTTCTTTACCTTTTTCCCTCTAGCCTCTACTTTGTTTTCTTTCCCTTTTTCTCTCTACACAATAGCCCTAGTCCTAACTGGGATTCTAGGTGAGATATTGTCATTAGAGTCTAAAGAGCTACTGGAATTACTAGATGAAGATTCAGATGAGTTTGGTTCAGCTAAAGGAGAGTCTTAAATAGGGTTTTCCCTAGATCTTGAGGCACCTAGGGTTTATTTAAAAACTCCCCTTACTCTATTAACCCTCTAGGTTAATGGTTGACCCCTAAGTCCAATGTTAGCTACTCTAAAATTTCTAATTTTAACAAATTCATCCCAAGACATCTAAGATACATATCACAAAGATCTTTTTGCTAGTAATTAATCAAACAATGGTGTGATAAAAAATTTGGCTTACCTTTTTGTGTTTTGGCTGCCATGATTGAGAGAATATTATACAGCATATTAGGTATGTTCATCCTCTGGTCATGTCTCATGTGGATCAATAGTTTAAAATGCACTAAATGGGGACAAGATTTCCTACCCTCATAGGTGAGATAATTGATCCCATAAACTATTATCTACTTCCATTCATCTGGTAAAGAGATCCTTCTAGTCCCCTACTTGTCCACAATGAGTTGAGGGTCTCTAGGCCTAGTGAATTCAGTCCTAGTAGACCTGGCATCCTTGGTTTCAAGGTATTGTTCTCCATCCATATGAAAGAATATAATCTTAGCTATCTTCTCCTTTATAGCAATTACCTTTAGGACTTTCACCATTTCTTCTCCATTTTAAAATTTTAGAGCAAATTCCAGAGCAATATCATTGTTGAAACCATTTAGTCTGAGTAAATATTCCAACCACCCAAAATTCCTAAATACTGACTACCGAAGTGCATCCTAAAGAAGTAAACTATGAACTGCAGGTTCATTTTGAACAGGTGGTCCTTCCATTACTTTATCTTCAGCTTATACCTCTTGAATTATTCTGAAAATGTCTCAATTCCTCTGAAAATAGAAAAAATTGTTGAAAAAAACCCTAAATTTAAACCCCAAATGCACTTCCTACAACTTCTTACTAAACTTCTACCATACCGCTAAGATAATAACCCTTTATCTTTATATATTTCCATTTTCATAGTGACAATTAACTAGGAACATTAAAGGCTATGATAAAGGAAGGCATCATAACTTGAAATAGTAGTAGGTAAGTACAACCAAGCTCAATACAAGAAAGTTTCAAATCATAGAAAGGTCACCTCATAAATGAAAATTGTCACTTTAGCTTAGCTTCAAAAAAATCAAATGTAAAAGGTGGCATGTTGGCATATAGAATCAAAGAGAATTAAAATATAGTGACATGGATATGACATGTGTGTACCCTCCCCCCTAACCTAAATGGTGATAGGTGTCCACACATGTGTGGCATAAAAGTATAGGAAATTTGGAAGGGGAATGCTATGTGAATTATGTATATTAATAAAGCAGTAAAAAGATAAATGCATCTAAAGTAATGCATATACATAAGTTTTTAAGTACGTACCTAGAGGTTTTCATTAATGCATAATATCTACATCATATATGTTGGAAGTAGTTAACATGCTGAGCAAATAATACAACTTGTTGGTACTCTCAATTTTCTTGAGATTACCATGTTGAATTTTTTTTAAAGTCTTGTCAAAAGTTCATTTTTTGAAGCTTAAGTCTCAAAGTGTCAGGATTTTCAGGAACTGAACGCCAGTCATAAATTTGGGATTTGGACACCATTGGGATTTTTGGTTTTATCCTCCTAGCTTGAGCTTGAGTCTTTATTTGGGGTATTAAGAAAATGGGTACTCATGTTCAATCAAATATTTTAGTTAGTCTTCATCCTTTTAGACATTAAGTCTTGTTGGAATCCAAAATATTCGGGGAAATTTTAAGCTTTAAAGAGAAATATTAAAGTGATCAAGAATGGAAGGACATTAAGGGAATTCTTAAGGACTACATCATCAAAATGATTTGGTCGGAAATGGAAGCATAGAAAGTAAAATCCTAAAATTTTGAAGGACTAGTAGGACCCACACTACCTGAAGTCATGAGCAGATTGAAAGATGGTAGAAGAATCTGACTCAACAGATTCCCAATTGGTGAATGATGAAAGTAATTTTTACCTTGGTGGACTCCTTTGTTCAGGAAAAGGGCATTTGAAGTGCAAATTCATTATAAACAAAATCCTAGTGGTAGATTTCCCAAAACTCTGAGGAATGGAACTTGTGGAATGGTAGTCATTGAGGGGTTAGCAGTTAAGTATTTGTTTTGATCCCCAACTTGCAAGGTCATGAGCGGTTAAGTTTTGTTAGGTCATGAGTTACCGATAGGCTGCCACATATCTGAAATCAAATTAACTAAAGGTTTTGTATTGCTTTTTTGTTGGCTTGCAGGATAAAAAGGAATATTCTTCTCAAGCTAGAGAGTTTGCAAGAAATTGCCACATGGAGGTTTTGAGATTCTATGGTGATAAAGGTTAATTTTTTTGGTTGTCACTAGCTCTTGGGTTCTCAAGGAAGTTTATTCTTAAGTTGCAGAGCTAGCGAGTTCCTGCCACCTGTCCAAAATGTTAAAGTTAGTGGTTGTCTCTAGGTCGTGACGTTTAAGGAAGATAACATAAAAGGTTGGAGAATTAGCAAAAAGCAGTTTGTTTTTAGCTGTCGCTGGATCATTGCAGTTTATGGACTTAAGATTTGTAAGTTGTGAGTTAGTGATAGAGAATGTCTCCTTTTTCTTTCCATCTCGTGAGGTTTTGAGGTGGTTAGTAAAGAAAGTTGAGAGCTAGAGACAATAGTTAGATACCAGATTACAGCGGTTAGCAGTGGTGAATGAAACATGTGGAGAGCTTGTGATAGTTTATGTGTTGGTCAATGAAATGGTTAGGCACTAGGTCATAGTGGTTTGAGGAAGTGGGTGGTAATGATTGGAGAGCTAGCGAGTGGTGATCATGAGTTCACAAAGGTTAATAAATGGTTACTATGTGGCGTTGAGAGTTAGCGATTGTGTTCCATGTGGTAGTTGATTTTATTGGAGGTTATGGTCTCTAGGTCATGGCAGTTTGGGATTTGAATTTTTTTAATTGGAAATTTGGACATAGGCATTTGACGGTGATGAAATATGTTAGTTACAAGATCTCAAGTTACACTGCAATTAATTTCTTTAGGCCACAAGGTAGTGAGTAAGGGTGTTGGCGGTTGTTCTCCATGGCATTGTCAGCTCACTGACATGAATGTTGACAATCGTGAGCTAGAGATATAGCCATTAATGGCTAGTCTCTATTTCATAGGTGTAAGTGAGAGGGGGTTGTTGGTTCTAAAAAATAGTGAGATGTTTATGTGTGTCTTGGATGTCATGATCAACAGTTAGTGCAGGATCCCAGGTTTTCCCTCCATGACTAATCTCAATTATTATGAATGCACAATATTAATGTCGAGTTGATGGATAGAGAGTGGGTACACGAGAAAAATATTTAAATTTGCATCCATAACCATCATTTCCATATGAAATCTTGATTTCTTTGTTGCCACAGATATATTACGGCTCTAGTTTTCTTTTCGACTTTCATCAATTGGTTAGATGGTGGTGCTCTTCCTGGGATTTTTTTGTTGAGTAGTTAATTTATTTTTCCCTAAGTGATCTGTAGCTTGTTGCAATCCTTGTTCTATAAAAGGATTTTCAAGATCACTTAGGAAGGGCTGAGATATTTAGTTATTAATTCTTAGGAGTTGTTTCAAACTTAGTCAAGGTTTAGCAGACGTAACGAGTCATGTATAACAATATACAAAGCAATTAGATATTTTAGTATTGAGGTTTCACTCCTGTTGAGTATTATTTTAGTGAGAAAATCAATGTATGAAGACAATGATTTTGAAGTCAATGAAATATAGTCCAAATTTGGTGCTCTCCTCTATGTTGGTTTTATGAGTTGTGAATTTAATAATTCAAAGTTGTTATTCAATTCATTGCATATTGTTTATATGTGTATGTTTTAATTATAAGCTTTGAGAAAGGATCAATTAAAATTCTGAAAATTAATTCATGATTTCATAAGGTTGGCATAAGGATCGTTATAATAAGTCTAGTTTTGGATTACATGAAAGGATGTTATTTTAATGTAATAATAATCTAAGTCTTGAATCAGTCACAGTTTATGTCATTCATACAAAAGCTTGTGAGATGAGATAATTTCCCAATGGATAAGGCACTATTCTAAATATGTTATAGTTGTTATTTTGTTGCTTCAGGGTATATAGTTATACCATCTTTGATGAAAAATATTTTTATTTTCAATTTTATCTATGGTGTGTATATCTCATGCTCCATAACAATTGAGAATAAATAATTAATTAGCCCCTACTTAGTATTTTCTCATTAATATTGAGCCTCTTATGGGATAATTTGTTTATCAATTTCAAGGGTGTGTTTAGTGAAGGTATTATTGCACTGAAATTAGGTTTACCCACCTTGCTCTTGCAGAGCCAAAAGTTTAGGGGGAGTTTTTAGCCCCTATTAGTTGGTCCAATCCTCTTTGGAAGTTTAATAGTTGGAGTTGGATTCTCTATAGAATTTGATGAAGAGTGTACTAGTAGATTATTATAGCATAAAACCATTTTGGGAGCCAACAAAATGGTGAATCTACTGGGGAATGATATTATAACTTGTTCCATTGATAGGATTCATAGTTGAGTTTTCTCCTTGTCTTGTTAATAATTCATGCATGTTAGTCAGTCCATTGAGATTTGTGTAGAGTTATAAATTGTCATCTATGATTTTAAGGTTGAGCCAATAGGTCTATTATTGAGAGGCTCTGGATCTTTTGTTGGTATTACGGTCTATGATTTTGTGTTATCCTTGAAGAGTGAGTGAGGTTACAAAAAATATTTAAAATTTTTACTAAGCTTTGAAGTAATTCAAATCCCCACTAAATTGGGTGGTGACTCTAAGATCTCTATTCCAGTGTGTGCAAGTACTCGAAAGATTTCAAATCAGATTGAAGGATAAATCACAAGCATGAGTAAGAAGAAGAACACTAGAGCATTTATGAAGCAACATCCTAAAGTCCCATTAGAGGGTGAGCTTCCTAAAGTTCAAAAGAAAGGTTGGGCTAAAAGAGATGTTGACTCTAGTAGTGCTCCCTCATCATGGAAGCCTAAGAATGAAAATACAAGTAAGTCTTTCATCCTATCCCTGAACAAAATGTATCATCTTCTGAATCTAATAGCTTAGGATTTTTTGAAGAATTACTTCAAACTTCTGCTCAAAATGAAATACAAAAACCTTTAATTACAAATAAGGGAATAACACAAGTTTAGTATTTTGAAAATAAAAGGGGTCAAAATAGAAGTAGAAGTTATCAAAATACCATTGATGTACCTCCTCCTCTAAACCACACAAGATCTTTCCCCTATGTGTATGTTCAGGAACATTTTGATGTGGAATTGATAGATCTAGATGTGACATCAAGATCTAAAATTACTCTTCTGGATCCTAATGAGGTATTCGGTGATATTGATATTCTAAGAAGAGAACTCCAATAAAAAATGGAGTTAATAAATAAAAAAGAGAAAGAAAGGTAATCTGATGTCATAAATGCAGTTATTGAGAGGGATATCCTATTGAGAAAATTAGCTGCCTTACAAGCTATGAATTATGAAGAGCCAAAACCTATAGAGGAAGGCCCAGTCATATCTTAAATTTATCCTAGAATTGAAAAGCCAAAAATCTAAATGAAAACCCAACCAATTATTGAAAATGAGATCCCTAAGCCTATTTTAGATAAGGGAAAACAAAAGGTAACTGGATTAAGGATTAATGAGCCAAAGGCTCAAGGTAAGATTTCACAAACCTTGTCCCAAATTGATATGGCATTGGAAAAATAAAGAAAAGAACACGAATCTCTCAAAAAGGAGTTAGAAAGAATTGAGATCGAGGCTGCTTCAGTAAATAGAAAATATATTTCCTTAAGAAACCAGCATTAACTAATCCTTCTATTGGTGTAGGGCTGACTAATGTTCAAGGAGTTTCTATCTCTTCTCCTGTAATACAATAAAATGTTGCTACTGCTACCACATTTGCTCAACATCCTCAAGGTGCTCAAGTCGTAGGGCTTACAAATTTTGGAGTAGGAATAATGAGTACAAGCCTAAGTATAAACCAAACACAAGGTACAATTGGAAAATTTTCTAGATCAAATATGGGAATAGGTTCTATTGGCCAAACTAGCAAAGGACAATTTCAAAGGAGACCGATTCAATTGGATAGGTATAGGCAGTTGTTTTTTGATGGAACCCTTGGTCAACCTAATGTAGTTCCAAATGATTTGAGGGATAAGATCACTAAATTTAGTGGGACTAACACAATAACTGGTGAAGAACATCTCAGAGCTTTCACTGATATGTTGAATGGTTATGATTTGGAGCATGAGGATGTAGTGATGAAATTGTTTGTGCAATCTCTGAGGAAGGATGCTAGGGATTGGTATAGGGGTCTACCAAATGATAGTATTTTTTCATGGAAATATTTTGAAAAATTCTTTAAGGAACAATAGGGTGATAAAAATAATGCAAGTTTTTTGTTGAATTAATTTAACAATATTAAGAAATCACCAAATGAGGCTACCACTAATTTTAACATCATATTCCAAAAATAAATGTATAAGTTGTTTTAGGTATTAAGGTTATAAGAAAATGTATGTCTGACAACATATTTCAATGCCTTTGATGCTAAGATGGCCTATTTTCTCATAGACAAAGATCCTCATACTTTGAGAGATGATTTCAGAATGGACATCAATATTGAAAGCAATAGATGAGCTTCAGGGAAGCTAGTATGGAGAGAAGATCCTAAAATTTTTAGCAAAGGAAGTAAGAAAGACCTAGAAATTTTTTTAGGACCAAATCCTAAAGATGATGATAAATTGGACAATGTATTAAGTGCCTTAAAAGACTTAAAGATAAGCAATGTGAAAAATGATAAAGATTTGGACAAGAGAATCATGCTTATAATAATTTTAGTAGGCAACCTAGATTGTAGAATTATTCTTACAATACTCAGTGGAAGGATGGGAAGCATGTGCAACCAGCACTAAGGGGGAAATCAGATTTAGTCACCCCTAATCCTTTATAGAAGAATACCATAAATGTGAATGAAGATGATCCCTAGTGTATGACATCCAATTCACCATACAGTCTTGACTATTGTGTTTTTGCACAAAGTATGTCTATGAGTGAAGAGCATGAAGAGGTGATTGGTAAAACTTATGATGAGGTAGATTGCCTCATGAAATCATCATATTTATGAGATGAACTTGATTCTGGTGAAGAATTTGAAGATCAAGATGTCATGGAATCAAGGAGAAGGAAGGAGGAGTATGATCAACAACATTTCTCTCAAGTTGATAAAGAAATTAATAATAACCAACGCAATGTTGCAGATAGTTCTCCCCCCTTTTCACTGAGAAGGCCTTATGATGAAGAAATAACACAAATTATAGAAGATGTGGTTTCCCAAGAAAGGGGTAATTACCATTTGAGAAATAGAGTTATTGGAGGTGATGATGGTAAGCCTATTAGTATTTTCATTAAAGACTAGATGGGTACAACAAAGGAGCTATCAAAGAAGGATAAAGATGATGTCAAGATCATAGAAGTGAAAACCAAGGTTTGGGCTAAGAAGGGTGAGGCCCCTAAAACTATTGATGTTGCTTCTGCATCTAAAATTAAAATAAAGGCTACTGAAAAGTTTTCTACTCCTTTTCAAGAGGAACCTAAGAAGAAAAGGAAGATTGAATGTAGCCAATAAACTCAAGCGAAAGATATTTTAGGTAAGGGGTTTTCTATCCTTGAATATGTTCTTGTAGATATGTTGCAGTTAATTTTATAGATAACAGTCCAAGTTCCTTTTCTTGATATGATGAGGATAGAAGAACATAAGGAAAAAATTTAGCATGGTTAAAGGGTCTATCTTGAATTAAAATTGAACAATTAGATGAATATAAGATAGCAAAGAATGCAAAAATTAAAAAGGAAAGGAAACAAAAGTAGTCTGAGGGATTAGTTTCTCAAATTCCTCAGATGTACCTAGATAACTCTGTGAATGTTTGTCTAGGCAGTGTGGATACTTTCTTTTTTTCTATGATAATTAATGGAAAAGTGCTTAAGAGTTGTATGATAGACTCAGGTGCATCAAATACAATAATTCCAATCAAAATTATGGAGTCTATGGGGTTGACGGTTAACACTCCTCATGGGAGATGTCAAGCCATCAAATCAAGAGAAGTGTCTATCATTGGTACTATCAAACTCCTATCGTATAAACTAGCTACATATCTTGATAAGGATCTAACAATGAGTGTTCTGGTTGTAGATATTCCTCCTCATTATGGCATGTTGTTATCTAGAAAATGGAGTGTGCATCTATGAGAGGTAGTTTTCAATGTGATCTATCTTTTTCTAGTTTTAATATTGATTGTGAAAATGTAAATTTTAACCGTGAATCAAGGGTCCCGCACATAATTGAGATCAGTAAAGATGATAATATGATGTGTTTCCTTGCTGACATGGACACATTCAAGGTTGAAGATATGATAATGGATGAGAAGAAGATGTATGTATATTTATCTGATGACAATGGTCTCTGGACTATGTAATTTAATGGTGTTAGTTCAAAGGAGGGTTCAGGTGTAGGTGTTCTATTAATCTCTCCTAGTGGTAAAAATTTTAAGTTTTCATTCACTTTGCTATTTGCTTGCACAAATAATGTTGCAGAGTATGAAGCATTATTGATTAGGGTGAGATTAGTTTATAAACATTGAATTAAGAATCTCAGTATAATTGGAGATTCAGAATTATTCATATCCCAAGTGAGGTCCAAATATGCTTCCAAGGATAAGAGATTGAAATAATATAGGAATGTTGTTTGGGATGAAATTAAAAAATTTGATGCTTTCGGGATTGACTGGATGGATAAAATCCACAAAAAAATGGAACATCTCGTAAAAAAAATTTCTCTTAATCTAGATGATATCACATTTGTAGGAATTTTTAAGGTTGAAGTGCAAACCAGGCCCTCGGTCCCCGAAAGTATTGAGAACTGGCTAGTATTTGAAAATAATATTGATATTCTCAGATTTTTGAACTATGAAGGTGAATACTATGATCAGGGGATTTATTTTATTGGTTATGTATAAAGTATAGATGGGAAATATATAGTGTTTGGGAAGGATATATTGTTGTTGAAGGCAAGTAAGGTTCCCAAAGGCTTGGTAGTCCTAGAAAGGGCTTTTGATAACAAAGGTAAAATAATGAGCTATAAGATTGTCCATAATCTTGAGGACTTGGAGAAAATAAACATTGGAACAACATGAGTTCCAAAAAATGTATACATTGGTAAGAAGTTGTCTCCAAACGTAAGATAATCACTAATATATCTTTTGATAAAATATAGGCATGTGTTTTCTTGGTCATATGATTATTTAAAATCTTATAGGGAAGATTTATTCCAACATGTGATTCCCTTGAATGATGATGCTAAGCCATTTAGGAAAAAGCAAAGGCCCATTAATCCCACTCTTTCTCCCAAAATGCTAGAAGAATTGATGAAAATTAGGGATGTTTGTATCATCAATCCCAAAAAAAATTCTTCATGGGTTTCCAACCTTATGCCTGTGAGAAAGAAAAATGGAGACATAAGATTATGTGTAGATTTCATAAATATAAATATGGCTTCATTAAAAGATAATTATGGTTTTCCTAACATGGAAGAAATGTTGAAGAAGGTGACTAGGTGTGAGATCGCATCTATGATGGATATTTTCTCTCGATATAACCAAATAATGGTGAAAGAATCAAAGTAATACAAGACTACATTCACAATACCATGGAGAACTTATGTCTATGTTAGGATTCCTTTTGGCCTAACTAATGCAGGAGCTACATTACAGAGAGCCATGGATGTTGCTTTTTTAGATTTTATTGATAATTTCTTGGTAGTATATCAAGATGATTTGATAGCCTATTCAAAGGAGGAAAGCCAACATTGTGGCCATTTAGAGAAAATCTTTGTCAGAGCACTTGATTATGGTATTTACTTCAATCCAAGGAAATATTTGTTTGGGGTGACTGAACGAAATTTTCTTGGTCACATTATTTCAAAAGATGGAGTCAGAATTGATGCAGAGAGGATGGCGGCAATAGATAAAGTGCCACAACCCAAAAATGTGAAGGGAATACAGATGTTCTTTGGCCAAGTAAATTTCTTAAGGATGTTTGTTACTATTTTTTCTAAAATTAGCAGACCTATATCAAAGATGATAAAAAAATAGCCAAGGTTGAATGGGATGTTGAACCTTCTAAGGCTTTTCAATATATTAAGAAAGCCATCAAGGTTGCTCCTGTTTTTAGGACTCCTAATTATAGTAAGCCTATGCAGATGTTCTCATTTGCATCTTTCCATATTTTTGATGCAGTGCTCTTGCAGAAGAATTTGAAGAGATTTGAACAACCCATAGCTTTGTTTAGTAAATCCCTCCAAGTTGTAGAGTAAAGTATGAAATTAATGAAAAATAAGCATATGCATTGGTGAAAGTTGTTAAATCTTTTAGGTGTTATTTGATTGGATCAACTATTGTTTCTTATGAACCCAATTTTTTTGTTAAAGACATCTTCACTCAATAAGAGGTCTCTGGGAGGAGATGTAGGTGGATCAACATGATCCAAGAATTTAACATAGATGTTCAAGTTACTAAGTTGGCAAAAGGACAAGGGTTAGAGAATTTGATGGATCACAAAAATATTGATGCTAACTATTGGTGCTCAAATCAACAGATTGGATTTCCTATAGACTTTTGAATCCAATGTTGGGAAACCCAAGTGATTTGGCCAACTAACAAGATTCAACCAAGGAAAGTTTGAACCTTCTCCAATTCTGGCTCTGCAGAACCAAGGCTGGTAAGCCTATACCTTAAACTTATCCTTCAATTCCTAAGGCTTTTTATAGCAGATAGAACACACCTCAAATCCTCTCTCTCTCAAGTATGGAAAATGCACTCAAAAGAAATGTAACTGAAAGAAATATATCATAAAATGCAAAATTGAAATACTTTGATTAATTGAAAGAATGTTTAGAAAATATACGTATAAATGGAAAAGAAAATATGGATAGGATGTCACAAAACCTTAAACAATAAACTGAATAACCATAATCCAATTAATGAGTAGATCAGTTCCTTATTCTATCATGGGAAATAGAGTCAAAATCATCCCAACCCTACGCACAACCTCAGAGACAATTTGAAAGAAACATATCACTTCAAAGGTGTTCAAATGAGCCTGTATCTCAAGATAAATCCATAGCTATTTCGATTGAATTTAAATTTTCAAATGACAGACTGATTGGTTGTGGTCGTAAATCAATTGAATTTAACCACTCATGATGAAAAGACCAATTGATAATAAAACTGTAAATTTAATCAAAAGTATGCAACATCTATCTATCACTTTGAAGAAAATAAAAATATTTTATCCAAGGGACTAATCAAAAATGAAATTGAATCAATTCCCACAGATGAAAGAAAAAGCACTTATCTTTATTGATTTTAAAAAAATGGTACATTCAAGTTCATGTTACAAGTTGTTGATCCAACTACCCATTCTATAAAATATTGTATCTTATTGTTGTCTCTATTTGTTTACATTTTACACCACATATATATGTGGATGAATGGTTTTCACACCCCTTTATGGTGAAGAGACACCACCCTATGTTGAAATTTAAAAACTTCTTTTGAAAAAAATAATCAACAAACTAACTAATAAATACCTATCTTTCAGATTTGGCTTTGGTCAAAAATCTAAAATAGATTGTACAAATATAATATTTTTAATGGAGATAGGAGATTTGATTTTCTGAAGTGGATCTATTTTAGATTTTCAATGTTTGATCATTTTCATTCTCTATCGATGTCATCTTTGCAGCGGATCAAAAATCCAGCATCTCTAAAACCTTCGCTTACAGAATTTTGATCATTCCTGTCACAGAGCTTCCTTCCTTAATACCCCAATTGTTAATTTAAAATTAATATATTTTTTTATCCCATTTCATGTACTCCACCATATCATCAATTATTGGTCATGGAGTTTAGGATGCCATTTTTTTAGAGTTTTATCACAATATATGACTCCAAATTTTGCCAAACATTTAGAGCTCCGACACTAACCATATTAATATTTTAGAAGAAGACCATAGGCTATTAATATGTGATCTTGACCAGTGTGTATGGTACAAGAACAATATTGTATACCTGAAAAAAAATGATTTTCCCTCATGATATGGATGATAATAAGAAAATAACCATGAAGTTGCATGATATAAAATATGCCATAGTTGGTGGAGAACTATGGTGGAAAAGCAATAAAGGTGTGTTGCTTAAATGTATCAATCAAAAACAAGCAAAGATGGTTTTAGAAGAAATGCATAGTGGAGTGTGTGGTGGCCATTACATGGCTAAAATCACTACTCATAAGGTCTTAAGATCTGGTTTTTGGAGGCCCGCTATTTTCAAAGATGCACATCAAATGGTAAAAATGTGTGATGCATGTCAAAGGTTTTCAGGAAAGTTAAAATTTTATGGTAAATTGCCTCTTAAGAATGTAAATGTTAAAGCACCATTTCAACAATGGGGGTTAGATTTTATTAGAGATATTGCAGGAAAGTCAAGTTGTTGTCACTCGTGGATTTTGGTGGCTACTGATTATTTCACCAAGTGGGTAGAGGATATCCCTACTAAAAGAGCTATAAGAAAAGTGTTGGTAGAATTTATTTTAGAGAATATTATTATAAGATTTGGATGCCATGAGAAAATAGTAGTTGATAATGTTATGCATTTCAGGGTTAATGAATTTAATGTTTTCTATTAAAAATATGGGATTCATATATTTTACTCTTCTCCTTACCACCCACAAGGAAATGGCCAAGCTGAATCAAGCAATAAAACCATCAAGAGAGTCTTGGAAGAACATAAGAAGGCATGGGATTCCAAGCTAAGATTTTCATTATGGGTTGATAGGGTGACTGTAAAAAGGGCAATTAGATGTGCACCTTTTGACCTTGTTTATGGCATTCAGGCTAGTTCACCACATAATAACTTGATGCAGATGTACATGTTTCTGCAAGCTTATGACGAGGACTTAGATGATGAAATGAGGATAAGGATAAATGATCTAATGCAACTAGATGAGAAAAGAAAAGAATCACATGCAAGAAATACAAAATTACAACTGTAGACTAAAGATCTATATGATAGAAAGATCACTATCAAAAAGTTTGAAGTGGATGACACGGTTCTCATGTAGAAATCCAGATTGGAAGAAAAGGGTAGACATGGAAAATTTGATCCTATCTAGTTAGGCCCATATATTATTGACAACAAAGGGGGTAAAGACTCATATTTTTTGAAGGACATGGTCAAAGATATTCTGGAATTTCTAGTTCATGGACAATTTATGAAGCATTATTTCTCTTAAAATAATGAAATATATCCATGAACAGTAGATAGGTTGTATATATGTAAATAGGTTTACATGTGTGTTTTAGGTTTAGGTTTTTCTATCTGTCATTTGATTGGTCTCTTTCGCCTTGAGATTTTGAGATCTTGTTATTCTTGCAAGAGGGATACATCCCCAATCAGAGCCAGGATTGGTACTCTCAATTTTCTTGAGATTATCATGTTGTTTTTTTAAAGTCTGGCCAAAAGTTCATTTTTTTAAGCTTAAGTCTCAAAGTGTTGGGATTTTCAAGAACTTACAGCCTGTCAAAAATTTGGGATTTGGATACCATCAATATTTTGGGTTTTATCCTCTGAGCTTGAGCTTGAGTCTTTATTCGAGATGTCAGGAAAATGGGTACTCATGTTCAATCAAGTCTTTCAGTTAGTCTTCTTCCTTTTAGACATTAAGTCTTATCAGAATCTCAAATATTTGGAGCAATTTTAAGCTTTAAACATAAATTTTAAAGTGATCAAGAATAGAAGGCCAGTAAAGGAATTCCCAAAATTCCAAAGGACTACATCATCAAAATGCTTTGGTTGGAAATGGAAGCATACTAAGTAAAATCCTAAAATTTTGAAGGACTTTTGGGATCCACACAACGTAAAGTCATGAGCGGATTGAAAGATGGAAAAAGAAGCTAACTCAAAAGATTTTTCGATTGGGTAATGATAAAAGGAATTTTTACCTTGGTGGACTCCTTTGTTTGGGAAAAGGGCATTAGAAGTGTGAATTAATTAGAAATAGAATCCTAGTGATAGATTTCTTGGAACTCTAAGGAATGGAATTGGTGGAATGGCAGTTAGTGAGGGGTTAGCGATTAAGTATTTGTTTTGATCGCCAGCTTGTGAGGTGATGAGTGGTTAAGTGTTGACAGGTTGAGAGTTAGTGATAGGCTACAATGTATATGAAATTTAATTAACTAAAGTTTTTGTATTACTTTGTCATTGGCTCATGGGATGAAAATGAATATTCTTCTTAGGCTGGAGAGTTAGCAATCAATTTCCACATGGACGTTTTTATATGCTACGGTGATAAAGGTTTTTTTTTTGTTGTGACTAGCTCTCAGGCTCTTAAAGCAGTCTATTCTTAAGTTGGAGAGCTAGCGAGTGATTGCCACTTGTCCATAATGTTAAAGTTAGTGGTTATATCTAGCTTGTGACTATTAAGGAAGATAACATAAAAGGTTGTAGAATTGGTGACAAGTTTTTTGTTGTTATTTTTTGTTGGATTGCTACGGTTTATGGAA
This sequence comes from Thuja plicata, assembly GCA_018584345.1. NCBI lineage: Eukaryota > Viridiplantae > Streptophyta > Pinopsida > Cupressales > Cupressaceae > Thuja > Thuja plicata. The sequence continues at coordinate 423,147 of MU223439.1, read as the reverse complement.
TTAAAACTTTTAAGTCATGAGTTAGAAATAGAGGATGTCTCCTTTTGCTGGCCAACTTGCAAGGTTTTGAGGTGGTCAGTAAAGCAAATTGAGAGATGGAGATGACAATTAGTCGCCAATTTTGCAATAGTTAGCAGTGAAAGAAACATGTAGAAAGCTCGTGATAGTTTATGTGGAAGTCGATGAAATAGTTAGTCATCAGGTCATGGGGGTTTGAGGGAGTGGGAATTAATGACTGGCAAGATGGCGAGTGGTGATTTCAAGGGTTACTAAATGGTTAATATGTGGATATGAGAGTTAGCGGTTGTGTTCAATGTGGTAGCTAATTTAATTAGAGGTTATGGTCTCCAGGTCATAGTGGTTTGGGATTTGAATGTTTTTAACCAATAAGTTGGAGATAGGCATTTGGTGGTAATGAAATATGTTGGTCACGAGATCTCAGGTTATGATGTAATCAATTACTTCAGGCCGTGAGCCAGCGACTAAGGGTATTGGCACTCATTTTCCATGACATTATGAGATCATTGATATGAATGTTGATAGTTGCGAGCTAGAGATAGGGATGTATGGCTACTCACTAGTTCACAAGTGTAAGTGAGAGGAGGTTGTTGGTGCCAAGAAATAGTGAGATGTTGCCATGTGTCTCAGATGTCATGATCAATAGTTAGTGCAGGATCGCAGGTTTTCCTCCACTACTAATCTAAGTTATTGTGCCTCCATAACATTAATGTTGAGTTTATAAACAGAGAGTGGGTACACGAGAAAGAGCTTTAAAGTTGCATCCATAACCATAATTTCCATATCAAATCCCAAGTTCTCTATTGCCACAGATATATTTTGGCTCTATTTTTTTTTGTCATCTTTCTTCAATTGGTTAGATGGTGGTGCTCTTCCTGAGATTTTTTTGTTGACCAGTTAAGTTGATTTTACCTAAGTGATTTGTAGCTTTTTGTGATTCTTGTTCTATAAAAGGATTTTCAAGATAACTTAGGAAGGGGCTGAGATATTTAGTTTTGAATTCTTAAGGGTTGTTTCAAACTCAGTCAAGGTTTAAAAGATGTAATGGGTCATGTATAACAATATAAAAAGCAATTAGATATTTTAGTATTGAGGTTTTAGTCTTGTTGAGTATTATTTGAGTGAGAAAATCAATGTATGAAGACAATGCTTCTGAAGTCAATGAAATATAGTCTAGATTTGGTGCTCTCCTCTGTGTTGGTTTTATGAGTTGTGCATTTAATAATTCAAAGTTTGTATTCAATTCATTGTATATTATTTATATGTGTATGTTTTAATTCTAATATTTGATCAAGGATCAATTAAAATGCTGAAAACTAATTCATGAGTTCATAAGGTTGGAATAAGGATCGTTATAAGACGTCTAATTTTGGATTACATGAAAGGATGTTATTGTAATGCAATAATAATCTAATTCTTGAATCAGTTGCAGTTTATGTCATTCATACAAAAGGTCGTGAACTGAGAGAATTGCCCAACTGATAAGACATTTTTCTAAATATGCTATAGTTGTTATTTTGTTGGTTTAGGGTATATGGTTGTACCATCTTTTGATGGAAAAATATTTTAATTTTCAATTTTATCTGTGGTGTGTGTATGTCATGCTCCATAACAATTGAGAATCAATAAGTAATTATCCCCTACTTAGTATTTTCTTGTTATTGTTGAGTCTCTTATGGGATAATATGTTTCTGAATTTTAGGGGTGTGTTTAGTGGTGTTATTGCACTAAAATCGGGTTTACCCACCTTGGTCTTGTGGATCCAAAAGTGTAGGAGGAGTTTTTAGTCCATGTTAGTTGGTTTAGCCCTCTTAGGAAGTTTAAAAATTGGAGTTGGCTTGTCTATATAATTTGTTGAAGAGTGTACTCATAGATTCTTATAGCGTAAACCATTTTGGGAGCCAAAACAATTGAGAAGTGAATTGGAGTGATGGTGATGTGATGTGGAAGACTAGTGGTGTGAGATGGAAATGTGGTGAAGTTATTGATGAAGAAGTGTACTCCCATGAGGAGTAGAAGTATTTATTATGAATGCATGAAAAGATTTGACTAGGAATAAGGTGGGACCCTAGGTCTACCCTTCTCATCTATAGGATTCCTAAAATTTGGACTAATATTAAATTTTTGCAAGAACTCCTATTTAGAAGTTAGTTTGTGGTAAAGTTTCAGGTGATGACCATTGACCAATAGTTTGAACCGAACAAGGTCAATAGTTGAAAGTTGTACAACTCCATTCGGAAAAACCTCTACAAATTCATATAGGCCTAACCATCTAGTTTGATATTTTCTCATGTTATCCTTGTATCTAGATTCATAAAGGAGTTCCCAATCTCTTGAATGAAACTACTTTTCTTTGACGTACTTGTCATGCCATTTTATTCTTTAATTTTGTACCACTTCTATCTTGTGTAAAGCTTATTTTCTCAATTCATCCAAAGCATTTAATTGCATGATCATGTATTTTTGTGCTACAGATATATCCATGACAAGGTCAAGTGTTGGTCTCAACATTTTCTGCTCAAACTGAATTGGCATCATGGTTGTTTTTCCATACAACAGTTCAAAAGAGGTAAAACTAGTTGTGGTTTTCCATGTTGTTCTATATGCCCATACTACTTCAAATAGTCTAGCTTCCTAATCCTTCTTATGTACAACAACTATTTTTGTGAGGATGACCTCTATCTCTCTATTTGTGATTTTCGCCTAACCATTAGCTTGGGGATGGCAAGGTGTAGATTTTTTATGCATGGTGATATACTCATCCACCAAAGCTATGATAAGAGTTGAAGTAAACTGAGACCCTTGATCTGTCATTATCTCCCTTGGAACTCCATAGCATGTTAAAATATCTTCATAGATAAATTTTTCCACTTTATTGTCTCGTGCATGCCTCATTGCTTTGACTTCAACCCATTTGGTCACACACTTAGTGCAAACCAAGATGTAATATTTTCTATTTAATGGATGATCAATGGGTACTATAAAATCAAGGCCATATTTATTGAATGGTTTTAATAACACTTGTGGATGTAATAGAATTTCATCTGACCTAGTTGGTCTTTCCATTCTTTGACATCTATCACACTTTCTTGTGTATTTGGTCGCATCCTTATGCAGAGTAGGCCAATAGTACCATGTATTCAATACTTAAATGGTTGTCCTTTTGGCTGAAAATGCCCCCCACAAGGCTCATCATGGAATGCATGTAGGTTTTCATAGGTCTCATCCTATCTTACACATATTCTCATCACTTGGTCTGGTCTAGTATAAAATAAGCACCCAGTTATCCATAAGAAATTAAAGCTCTTTTCAACAAGTAACCTCTTCTCTTTTGGTGAAAAAGTAGGAATCTTGGTAGCAACTAGATAGTTGGCTATGTCAGCATACCAAGGTGTATGAATACTAATGAATAAAAAATTCTCATCCAGAAATGATTCATCAATTAATTGTGGATCCTCTTTGGTTTTCAAACTAGAGATAAAATCTGGTACCACATTTTCCCTCGCTGGTTTATAAACAATGGTAATATCAAATTATTGCATCAGCAATAACCATCTTGTTAATCTTCCTATGATTGAAGGTTTTTTCATTAGATATTTAATAGTTGCATGATATGTATAAACTAAGATTTGATAACTAGCGATGTGATACCTGAATTTATTGAGTGCATAAATGAATGCTAACATTTCTTTTTATGTGCTAGTATTGTTGAATTCAAGTCCTTGCGAGATTTTTTTGATGAAGTAATTTCCCCAAAAAAACTCCAGTAACATAATATGATGCATTAGTATGGATGTGCAAGGGAACTACCCAATTAGTTCCTTTAAGGATAGGTACTTGAGTCAAGACTGTCTCCAATTTAGAGAAGGATTTCTCACACTCTAATGTCCATCGAAAGTCAACATCTTTTGCCAATAAATTATATAATGGACTTGCCATTTTTTTGAAATCCTTTGTAATAGCTTGCATCCCCCAAGAAAATTTGTATATCCTTATGCTTAATAACAGTAGAAAGATTGAGAATAACTTCAATCATAGTAGGGTCAAATTGGATACCTGCTTGTAAAATGTAATGGCCAAGAACTCCTCCCTCTTGCATCATCATAAAATATTCACTATTAAAGGATATATTATGATCTTCACACCTCTATAATAATTTTTCCAAGTGTCTTAATGCTTCCTCAAAAGTTTCATCATAAGTAGTAAAATCATCCATATAGATCTTTGTACAATCATGTGAGATACCTAAAAATATACTTATGACTGCTCTTTGAAAAGTAGCTGGAGAATCAAAAAATCTAAATGGGAGTAAAAAGTAGGCATAATTTTCCCAGGGACAAGTAAATTTTTTCTTCTCTTGGTCCTCAGGTTCAATCCTTACCTGATTATGTCCATTAAAGACATCTAAGAATGAAAAATATTGCTCATCTGCTAGAGAATCCAGCACTTGGTCTATGAAAGGGAGTGGAAAGTTTTCTTTCTTATTTGCAATATTAATATCTCTATAATCTATATAGACTCTCCACTTTCCTCCCTTTTTAGGAACTATAACAAGAGGTGATACCCATTGACTATCAGAAATTGGGTAAATGAATCTTGCATCTAGTAACATCATATATAATTGAACAAGAAATCAACACCTACTTCTGGGCTTAAAAATGAACACTTGTGCTTGTATGGTGGTGTAGCTTAGTTCACATTTCAAACTTTTAAAACTTAAACGATTTACCTTGTGTCTTGAGTTTTGGGTGCACTCGCACAATCTTTTATATTAAAAACCTTTATACTTTTTAGAAAGGCCTATCCAGGGAATGCGCTTCTTCCTCGGAGAATGACCTTAAACCGATAATCCTTCTGATTGGTATATAAACAAGGCGCGAACCAAAGTTCTATCTTATCTAGCCAAGCTCATGCAAGGTGTGTTGATGATAGTCTAGATCGGGTGAATATTCCTAAGGAGTCAGCATGGTCAACTAGGCTCTTAAGTGAGTGTGAGACCTACATTCGACTGTCATAGTTTTACTATTTTGATACTCATGCTTTCATTAGTTATGCTTTGACATACTTTGACTATTAGAGACTTTTACATATTCTGGGATCGGTGGAATCCTATGTTATATATTCAGCACCTGATTTTGTAATCAGGGTACTTTTGAGATGCTTTATGTTCTAATTCAGTTTCAGCTTATGCTGATGTCTTATATGGATTTAAATGTATGAATGTAATATGATGAATTTGGTTTAGGAAACCGATGCTAGGTTATTTCAGTTCTAATACAAATGTGGTTTATATGTATGTATATTATTGATGTCGTGTTATGTTTCATATCATGTCATTTTGGATCTACTGATGTGTGCATTGAGTGTGTAAGAAAAGTTGACCATGGATCTAAACCGGGGACTCGGTACTGGAACTTGTGTAAATGCCCGTGCTTTCTAGGGTCCTGTCTATATAAAGAGACATGGACCTCATTGTTTATGTGGTTATTTCGTAAACATGGTTTGCATGTGTGTTATTAAATTAGTAAATGTTTATGTGATTAAGTCATGTCATTTGTTTTAATTTAATGTGCCAAATTTGGCAATTGTTATAATTTATTGTTGACATGGCTAGTAAAGGGGACCTAGGGTTAGTTATAGGGTTAACTAAGGTTACCTAAGAGTAGTACCCAAGCTTACCCTAGGATTAGAAGTTTCTAGAAAGTCTTCTTGACTTAGAAATCCGTAGGTTAACTTTCGGGTTAGTTTTGGAGGGTCTTTTGGGCTCCCAGGGGGTAACCGGGGTCAGTTTTAGTAACCTAACTTGGTACCCTATGGGTTAGGGGTCATTTTCTATCATTAATGAGCCTCTAAACTCATTTATTGCTCCCTTAAAGTGTCATTTTTAGAATTGAGCGAATTTTGAAGAGGAATGTAACTTTGGTTAACCTCACTCTCTCTTCTACCCAAGTTTCATTTGACTCCACCCATGGAGAGTTTAGGCAAGTGGATAGTTAAGGGTTGGTTAGAGTTACCTCACCTTTGGATTAAGCCTTGTTCTTGTTGGAGGTTTGCCTATTTAGGGAAGGTTTTAGGATGAGTTGAGTGTTCACCCACTCTCTACCCTTAGAGACAGAATTCAGTTCGAAGAAGCTTTTGGAGAAGGAGCTTAGGAAGGAAAGCTCGACACCATTCCTCTTCTCACCTTAGCTTTGGATTAAGGTTGGATCTCTTTAAAGTAATTTATTTTTGTTCTTAAGTGTTCTTGAGCTTGAAACTCCATTAATGGAGTCCTATGTGTTTTTGAAGTTATTTTTCAAAATTAAAATTTATTGTTTTATTTTAAGATGTCTTTAATTTGTGTTGAATTTTGAATGGGTTCTTCATGGCACACTCACCCTTGGGAGGGCAGAGTAACCATGAAGGGGTAGTAGGAAATGATTCCTGTTAGTGTAGATTCTCCCATGTGTGGAGGGAAAAATATGGGGTAACATGATACCCATGATGCCAAGAAGGGCCTAAGGGCACCTAGGGGGCATAAGGAGGTTATCTCATGACTGCATCTTATTTAGATGGTCATATCAGGCCCATGTGTGGCTTGTGTTTTACAGTACTAATACTTGGCTTTCTCCTACAATGAGGTCTACCACTACCCCTATTTCAGGAAGGTCTCTTGGAGACCTATCCTTTTGTTCAACCTTGTATGGGAAGTTTTCTTGTTTATGTGATTCCTATGAGTATGTTGATTGTTAGTTGAGTTTTGTATGCATGTTTGTATCATGTTTCATATTGGATCCCCAAGCTCGGGGGTGGCCTTGTAAAGGCCTAGGTTGGGAGGTGAGCCTCCATGGTCAACCTTATCTTGTTACAGGTTCTTGTTGGAAGAATGAGCTTGCAAAGTTACCTTTGAGAGGAAGATGGGAATACCTGAAAAATTGTATCTTTGTAACCTATGTTGTTTTAAAGTTTTTCATTGGTGCAAAGGTTGTAATGAGACCTTAAGAAAGATTTGGAACCATACTCTTTTTATGTTAATTTTGATGAGAAGTTTTTTTGGGAGACATGATTATTGTATGGGAAAAATTTTATCATTATGTAACTTAATATGCAATTGAAATTTTGTTTTCAATAATTAAATCTAGAGTAATCATATTATTTTAATTTCCTTATTAATTTTTCTTTATGTAGATCTTGAAAAAAAAAAGGGGGGTATTTTTTACTATAATATTTTTATACTTAGATTTCATTAATTAAAATGATCAAAATTTGGATTTTAGTAAGGACCATAATCTGTTTATTAAGTAAATCTAACCTTCTCTTAGTGCTTTATATAATGGTTGATTTTTATAGAAATTACTCAATAAATTAAATAGAAGTTAAAATGTAAATTTTATTTTCTTGTTAGTGTTCTTGAGAAAAAATATTTATATTTTTGGTAATTGTAGAATTCTGGAAAAAAAAAATTCAAAAAATAAAAATGCATGTTTTCAAAAATTCTTTCCACCAAGTTGTTGGAAATAAAATATAGGTCTTATTGATGAAATAAAATTAAAAAAAAAACATGTCCTACTACCCCCTGTTTTGACACAGTCAATATTTCTTCAATAAGTATTAAAAAAATTATAATTATCCTTCTCTTCCTGCCTCCATCTTCTTTCTGCTCCGCCACCTCCAAATGCCGAATGGTTAAGGATTTTGGGTATAAAGTGGTTTATGTTTTATTTTGTTAATGTTTTTTTTTTAGTTCCTGCCCACCACTGTAGAACTATAGGCAACAACTAATATTTAACTGGTTATTAATAATTAACTTTTTAACAAATCAGATGCAAGATATTATTTTATACTTCAAAAATATTTCTAATAATTAAAGTAAAGTTGCAAATTTTTTAACAAAACATATTTACAAAATTAATTTTATGTCATTTCATTGGCTAATGAACTTTTAGCGAGATGGACCCTTTTTTCAGAAATTCAGTTGCTAAGCTAATGTTTAGGGAGGCAATACCCTGCTCAAATTTATAATAAACTATAAGGTTTTCAAAAATATTTTTAATCAGAGCCCCCCTCAAATTTATAATAAACTATAAATTTTTAGAAATTAAAATATTTCATACTATATTTTAAAAATAAAAATATATCTATATTTTATTTTTTAAATATTTTAAATTAATATAACATTTTTTAATTATAGATTACAATTTTTTTTTTTAAATCTTCAATTTGAATTATAAATAAATTATATAATATACCTAAAATAATTGTTAGATAATTAAGGTTCACTCAACTTTTTATTGAATCAGGCTAATATTATGTATACAAGATATAATTTTAAAAAATGAAAAAATAGTATATATTAATATCACATTAAACAATACTAATATACGTATAATAGTGGTATAGTACTATATTAGATTATTATTAGGATATAATTATTTTTTAATATTATAATATTTTCTATTTATAAAATTACTTTATTAATAATATGGATATTTTTTTAAAGTAGATTTTTAATATTAAATTATTGAC
>MU223439.1:385766-397236 GCA_018584345.1 Thuja plicata | reverse complement strand
ATCCATAGCTCTCTAGTCATGGATGTGTAAAAATGTAAAATGAAGGCCCTCAGATTGACCTAGTTGTGTCTATTGCAAATACACCATGAAATGAGAGATTCAAATGCATAAAAATGAAATCTACTTTTTATTTATTTAATTAAAAGAGGGGTTTTTTTTTCAACTAAATAAATTGGAAGAATTTTATTTAATTAAATGGGAGGAATTTGAATTTAATTAAATAAGAGGAATTTAATTAAAAGGAAGATTAAATCTTTTAATTAAATAAGAGGAATTTTATTTAATTAAAAGAGAGATTAAATCTTTTAATTAGATAAAAATGATCAAACCTTAGGAAATATTGAAATAATTGAATTAATTACAATTTGATCAAGGAAATTGATTTAAATTGAAGATATTACAAAGCATTGATTTAGAAATTTGATAAAATGATAAAATGATAAATGGGGCCCAAAGTCTAGGCAACCATTTTAGGGTGCATACAAGAGGAACTCTACAGGGACATTTAGGGCCCCACAACAGCAACAGCCACAATAGTCTCAACAGAACCAGTGACATAGGCCACCACAGGTTCAGCAGGGCTCTAAGCCCAAACAGTGGCAGTCACAGGGTCCTAAGAAGGACCAGAGACCTCAGGCACCATACACCCCTCCAGCACAGACTTAGCAGTCTTCTAGGGGTGGCTATAGCAGTTCATCTAGGACTGCAGGATCTCAGTATTCCAGGCCTTCTGGTGTTCAGGTTCAGTCACGGGGGCCATGTTACACATGTGGTGCCATGGGGCACTTAGCTAGAGAGTGCCCACAGATTGGTAGTCAATGTGCAGCAGTTTCAGAACCGACAGTAGGGGATAGGGGGAAGTCCCACATAGTTTTTGCAGCGGTGGACAATCATCAGGCGGAGCACCAGGCTACCATTATTGAGGCATTAGGTAAGATTAGAGGTAGCGATGTTACTATTCTATTTGATACTAGAGTCACTGACTCCTTTGTTTCTCCATCAGTTGTGGAGCGTTGTGGGCTATTGGCAGCTAGACAAGAGGTTAGATGGGAAGTAGAGTTAGCTTTAGGAGCTAGAGTCTCCGTGACCTCGATGGTTAAGGATTGTTTGATCCAGATTGGTGGCATGACCACCATAGCTGATCTCAGAGTCACTCCCCTTGGATCTTATGGCCTAGTTCTTGGCATGGATTGGCTAAGTGCCCATAGAGCCAAGATAGATTATCATAAGAAGAGGATCGAATGTTTGGATGATGATGGTACAGATACAATTATTACTAGGGTTCATAGGCCTGTATCCCTCTGTGTGATATCCGCCATGTAGCTTAAGCGATGCATGCGGAAGGGATGCCAGTTGTATGCCATCACCATCAGTGATAGGGAAGAAGAGACAGAGAAGGAAACTTCTCTTGATGACTTCCCCATTCTTCAAGAGTTTGCAGATGTGTTTCCATCAGAACTACCTAGTATGCCTCCTCATAGGGCAGTAGACTTTCACATTGATCTCATACCAGGAGCTGAGTCAGTTTCTAGAGCACCTTACAGGATGACCACTAATGAGTTTAATGAGCTCAAGATACAGCTTGAGGAACTATTAGAGAAAGGACACATTTGTCCTAGTGTTTCTCCTTGGGGTGCACTAGTTATCTTCATGAAGAAGAAAGATATTTCACTTAGGTTGTACATGGATTACCGACAGTTGAACAAAGTTACCATCAAGAATTGGTATCCACTTCCTAGGATCGATAACTTGTTCGATCAGCTGCAAGGTGCCCGAGTCTTCTCTAAGATAGACCTCAAATCGGGTTACCATCAATTAAGGATCGTGGATATTGATATTCACAAGACCGCATTCCACACTAGATATGGCCACTATGAGCTTACTGTGGTTCCATTTGGTCTCACGAATGCTCCAGCTGTGTTCATGAGTCTTATGAACGGAGTATTGCGAACCTTCCTTGACAAGTTTGTAGTGGTGTTTCTTGATGACATCTTTATATATTCCAAAGATGAGAGAGAGCATGAGGAACACTTGAGGCAAGTTTTACAGTGTCTTAGAGACAATCAGTTGTATGGTAGCTTGTTAAAGTGTGCTTTCTTCAGAGCGGAGGTCAAGTACCTTGGCCATGTTATTTCAGGTGATGGGATCTCAGTTGACCCAACAAAGATTGATTTCATTATGGATTGGCCAGCACTACCACTGCGACCTAGGTTAGGAGTTTCATGGGTTTAGCCGGTTACTACAGATGGTTTGTTAATGGTTTCTCTCAGGTAGCACACCCCATTACTTCTCTTCAGTGAAAGGGAAAGAAGTTTGAGTGGACTGAGAAGTGTGATAAGGATTTTCAGGAACTGAAGAGAGCTCTTACCAGTGCACCCATTCTTGTTGTACTAGAGCCTTCAGAAGACTTTGTGGTTTGCACTGATGCTTCTTTGGATGGTTTAGGAGTAGTTCTTATGCAAGGTGGATGAGCTATAGCCTTCGAGTCTAGAAAACTAAAAACTCACGATCTCAACTACTCTACCCATGACCTTGAGCTTGCAATAGTGGTGCATGCTTTAGTCAAATGGTGGCATTTTCTCTTGGGACATCGGTTAGAACTTCATTCAGACCATCAGAGTCTTCAGTACATCTTCACTCAGCCAAACCTTAATGCTAGGCAAAAGAGATGGATGGAGTTCTTATGCAAATATTATTTTGATGTCCATTACATCAAAGGGAAAGAGAACATGGTCGTAGATGCCTTGAGTAGGAGATGACATGAGCTTTCTTCTATGTCCACTAGCATGGATTTGAGAGATCACATTCTTCATCACTTACACGAAGATTAGATGTACGCAGAGTTTTATGAGTTGATTTGATCTCAGAGACCCCTTGAGGGGAAGTTTTCAAAGTATACCTTGGAGTCTGATGGACTTTTGCGTCATAGAGGACATATCTATTTACCTTCTTCCAGAGGATTGCGTGAGTTTGTAATGCTTGAGGCTCATAGGGCCCCTTATGTAGCGCATCCTAGAGTGAAGAAGATGCATGCCAACTTGAGGCAATTATATCATTGGCCAGGCATGAGGTTGCAGATTGCAGAGATGGTAGCTAGATGCCTAGAGTGCTAGAGGGTGAAGGCGGAACACTGTCATCCAGGCGGTCTCCTTCAGCCTCATGAGGTACCAGTGTGGAAATGGGACACCATATCTATGGATTTCATAGTAGGTCTTCCTATGTCTTCTCATCATCATGATTCCATCATGGTGATAGTCGACAAGTTGACTAAGGTGGCTCACTTTTCACCCGTGTGTACTACCTTTATCGATCCAGTAGTGGCACAAGTTTTCTTGCGAGATATAGTCAAAATTCATGGTGTACCTCATAAGATCATCTCAGATAGAGATTCTCTCTTCACTTCATCCTTTTGGAGAGAACTTCAGGTAGCTATGGGCACTAGACTCAACTTCAGTACCGCTTATCATCCTGAGACAGATGGACAGACCGAAAGGGTCAATCAGGTGTTAGAGGACATGATTTGCATGTACGTCATGGACCATTAGAACTGGTGGGAGGAATACCTACATCTAGTAGATTTTTCCTATAACAATGGGCACCAGAATTCCTTGGGAATGCCTCCCTACCACGCTCTTTATGGAAGGCCATGCAGGACCCCACTTAGTTGGGATAGGATCAAGGATAGAGTTTCCATTGGTCTTGAGCTAGTCAGAGATATGGAGCAGCAGGTGACCTTGATTAGACAGTGTCTAGTGGAAGCTCAAGATAGGTAGAAGAAGTATGCAGATGCGAAGAGGATTGATCAAGCCTATCTAGTTGGAGACAGAGTCTTTTTAAGAGTGCGACCACATAAGAGTCCAATCCATTTTGGAAAGGGCTCTAAGCTAGCACCCCATTTTGTTGGACCTTTTGAGATCCTTGAGAGGATAGGACCAGTTGCTTACTATTTAGCATTTCCACCTAGCCTATCACACATCCATGATTTATTTCATGTTTCAGTTCTGAGGAAGTATATTTATGATGAGTCTCATGTGATAGATTGGGATGCTTTGTAGGTGGAGTCGGACGGGCAGCTGGCTTTGGAGCCAATTCGTATATTGGCTCAGTGGAGTTTGGGTCTTCAAGGCCAAGAGCTAAACCAGGTTAGGGTCTAGTGGGATTGCTATGATGAGGTTACAGCCTCTTGGGAGGACACAGCATAGATGAGATCACAGTACCCTCACCTCTTTGATAAACTCCAGGAGGAAGTTCGTGCCTAGAGGGGGTGGATGTGAGACCTACATTCGAATCTCATAGTTTTACTATTGTGATACTCATGCTTTCAGTAGTTATGCTTTGACATACTTTGACTATTAGAGACTTTTACATATTCTGGGATTGGTGGAATCCTATGTTATATATTCAGCACCTGATTTTGTAATCAGGGTACTTTTGAGATGCTTTATGTTCTAATTCAGTTTCATCTTATGTTGATGTCTTATATGGATTTAAATGTATGAATGTAATATGATGAATTTGGTTTAGGAAACTGATGCTAGGTTATTTTAGTTCTAATGCAAATGTGGTTTATATGCATGTATATTATTGATGTCGTGTTATGTTTCATATCATGTCATTTTGGATCTACTGATATGTGCATTGAGTGTGTAAGAAAAGTTGACTATGGATCTAAACCGGGGACCCGGTACTGGAACTTATGTAAATTCCCGTGCTTTCCAGGGTCCTATCTAAATAAAGAGACATGGACCTCATTGTTTATGTGGTTATTTCGTAAATGTGGTTTGCATGTGTGTTATTAAATTAGTAAATGTTTATGTGATTAAGTCATGTCATTTGCTTTAATTTAATGTGCCAAATTTGGCAATTGTTATAATTTAATGTTGACATGGCTAGTAAAGGGGACCCAGGGTTAGTTATAGGGTTAACTAAGGTTACCTAAGAGTAGTACCCAAGCTTACCCTAGGGTTAGAAGTTTCTAGAAAGTCTTCTTGACTTAAAAATCTGTAGGTTAACTTCAGGGTTAGTTTTGGAGGGTCTTTTGGCCCAGGGGGTAACCGGGGTCAGTTTTAGTTACCTAACTTGGTACCCTATGGGTTAGGGGTCATTTTATATCATTAATGAGCCTCTAAACTCATTTATTTCTCCCTTAAAGTGTCATTTTCAGAATTGAGCGAATTTTGAAGAGGAGTGTAACTTTGGTTAACCTCACTCTCTCTTCTACCCAAGTTTCATTTGACTCCACCCATGGAGAGTTTAGGCAAGTGGATAGTTAAGGGTTGGTTAGAGTTACTTCACCTTTGAGTTAAGCCTTGTTCTTGTTGGAGGTTTTCCTATTTAGAGAAGGTTTTTGGATGAGTTGAGTGTTCACCCACTCTCTACCCTTAGAGACAGAATTTAGTTTGAAGAAGCTTTTGGAGAAGGAGCTTAGGAAGGAAAACTCAACACCATTCCTCTTCTCACCTTAGCTTTGGATTAAGGTTGGATCTCTTTAAAGTAATTTATTTTTGTTCTTGAGTGTTCTTGAGCTTGAAACTCCATTAATGGAGTCCTATGTGTTTTTGAAGTTATTTTTCAAAATTAAAATTTATTATTTTATTTTAAGATGTCTTTAATTTGTGTTGAATTTTGAATGGGTTCTTCATGGCACACTCACTCTTGGGAGGGCAGAGTAACCATGAAAGGGTAGTAGGAAATTATTCCTATTAGTGTAGAGTCTCCTATGTGTGGAGGGAAAAACATGGGGTAACATGATACCCATGATGCCAAGAAGAGCCTAAGGGCACCTGGGGGGCATAAGGAGGTTATCTCATGACTGCATCTTGTTTAGATGGTCATAGCAGGCCCATGTGTGGCTTGTGTTTTACATTACTGATACTTGACTTTCTCCTACAGTGAGGTCTACCACCACCCCTATTTCAGGAAGGTCTCTTGGAGACCTATCCTTTTGTTCAACCTTGTATGGGAAGTTTTCTTGTTTATGTGATTCATATGAGTATGTTGATTGTTAGTTGAGTTTTGTATGTCTGTTTGTATCCCGTTCCATATTGGATCCCCAAGCTCGGGGTGGCCTTGTAAAGGCCTAGGTTGGGAGGTGAGCCTCCATGGTCAACCTTATCTTGTTACAGGTTCTTGTTGGAAGAATGAGCTTGTAAAGTTACCTTTGAGAGGAAGATGGGAATACCTGGAAAATTATCTCTTTGTAACCTATGTTGTTTTAAAGTTTTTCATTGGTGCAAAGGTTGTAATGAGACCTTAAGAAAGATTTTGAACCATACTCTTTTTATGTTAATTTTGATGAGAAGTTTTTTTGGGAGACATGATTATTGTATGGGAAAACTTTTATCATTATGTAACTTATTATGCAATTGAACTTTTGTTTTCAATAAGTAAATCTAGAGTAATCATATTATTTTAATTTCCTTATTAATTTTTCTTTATGTAGATCTTGAAAAAAAAAAGGGTATTTTTAACTATAATGTTTTTATACTTAGATTTCATTAATTAAAATGATCAAAATTTGGATTTTAGTAAGAACCATAATCTGTTTATTAAACAAATCTAACCTTCTCTTGGTGCTTTATATAATGGTTGATTTTTAAAGAAATTCTTCAATAAATTAAATAGAAGTTAAAATGTAAATTTTATTTTCTTGTTAGTGTTCTTGAGGAAAAATATTTATATTTTTTGTAATTGTAAAATTATGGAAAAAAAAATGCATGTTTTCAAAAATTCTTTCCACCAAGTTGTTGGAAATAAAATATAGGTCTTATTGATGAAATAAAATTATAAAAAAAAACATGTCCTACTACCCCATGTTTTGACACAGTCAATATTTCTTCACCAGTAATTTTTTTTTTTTTTCTGTATATGCCCTTTGAGATGATATTTTATTAAAAATAAAACGTTGCATTATTATTAATAAAAAAATAAGTATTAAAAAAATTATAATTATCCTTTTCTTCCCCGCCTCCATCTTCTTTCCGCTCCACCACCTCCAAATGCCGAATGGTTAAGGATTTTGGGTATAAAGTGGTTTATGTTTTATTTTGTTAATATTTTTTTTTTTAAAGGATTTAAATTTTAAATTTCATTAAAGTTAGTTAGTTATTTTTTTTCACATAAGGTTTATATAAGTTGAGATCTTTATGTGTATGAATCTTTTTATATTGTTAAACTTTATTTTGTTTTTAGATTAATATAATTAATAGAAGATTTGATTTTCTTAGATATTTATAGATTAGATTTTAATTAATTTTTAGAATAGAGTTCTAAATTAAAATAGAATATTAATTTTAGTTTATTTTTAGATTATATTTTAAGAGAAAAGTTTGTTATATGCTTTGTTAAAAAGGGGCATTTCCATATTTGATTTAGTAGTAGATTTAAAGTGCTAAGTAGATTTTTTTTTTAAAAAGAATAATAATAATTCAAGATTTGTTTTAATAGATAAGAATATAATTTAGCTTCAATTGTGATTAAATATTATTTTTAAATAGTAGTTTTAAACTCGAGATTTATTATTAGTATTAAGGTGAAATGTTATATTATGGATATGGATTTTGTTTTAGAGAGGATTGTATTTTTTTAAAATTAAAGTATATACACATTAGATTTATTTATAAAATAAAAGAGGATTTACATATTATTTTAAAATTTTGATTTATGT
Organism: Thuja plicata; assembly: GCA_018584345.1. Lineage (NCBI taxonomy): Eukaryota > Viridiplantae > Streptophyta > Pinopsida > Cupressales > Cupressaceae > Thuja > Thuja plicata. The sequence goes on along the minus strand of MU223439.1, from coordinate 389,570 downwards.
ATAGAGTTTATTTTTATTTTTTTCTTTTGAATAGGAGCAAAAGTAGGAAAGTAAGGATGACATTTTTTTTCAAGATCTAATAATATATTTTACATATATATTATAAAATGATAACTTAGAAGTTGAACTTAAATTTATTTATTTAAATATTATAGTAATTTCTAGTAGTGGATATTCCTTATTGGGGTATTTAGTTTATAACAGTAAAGGTAATGTGTAAATTGTAATTTATTTAATTAAACTATTTGTTTTAAGGTAATAAACTCTTTCGTCGTAATTATCGATAAGGGGGTCATAACAACCTCTTATCTTCGCGATAAATATTTTAGAGAGTATTATCAGCCCGTTGACCACCTTCGTGCATGGTTGAATTTTGGTCAACAATGGTCAAACTTCCTCTAATTGCCTCAATTTTTGCACCCGTTGTTCCATGTACCCTCTAGACCATAGGATTCTGGTTTCACGCCATTCAGTGATGGTTGAATTTTGGGTCAACTATCTCAATTTTCATGCAAGAACCTTCCTTAGGGCTTGGCAGACCCTAGGAACTCCCTTTCACATATTTTGGAGTACAGTTGACTTTTGGTCAACTCTAGTTGACTTTTAGTCAACTATCTTGATTTGCGTGCTGATCGAGGTTTCTAGTTTAGGAATCTTTGTAGGATAGTTCTAAGATCTATCCAACCCCATACGACCTTCCAGTTACTGTTACTCTTATGCACCATTTTGCATACACTTGCTATACCTTTGGAGTAGCATAACCTCTCCTTTTAGTGTGTATTAAAAAAATTTGTTTGTGTGTTTTTCCCCAACTTTTGGGCATGACAGTGAGTCACACACGTACAAACCGATTGGATAGATTCCATAGACCCTTACTACAACCTTGTTAATTAGAGGCCAACTCGATCTACCTCCGAACATATACCATATTATAGTGTAAGGGGTTGAAGAATTTCCCCCAAGATTCCCAACATATATGTTCCAAGGTATTTGTGTAGTGAAAGAGGTCTTCGCTCCACAGAAACAATGCCTGGCAACGAAAAAAATATGGGCACCTACGTCATCGACCTTCGTTTCCTAGTAGTGTGACACTTGTTGTGTGAGCTAACAAACACTTAAGTATTGGGCCTATAATATTGTATTTTGCAGCCATTGACCTAGATTAATCTGACTGTTCATTGTTGAGGCCTTGTGATAACATTGTAACTCGAAAGAGTTGTAGAACATACACATTGTCAGTCTTCATTATTCAAAACACAATGTTTATTGTGCTTGTTCTTTGATTAGTTTTCAAAAATGCAAAACAAACATCCAAACTGTCAAAATGAGTCAAACGTGTTAAAGTATAGGGTTGTCAACATCAAATATCTCTTAATTCAGAAGCCTTGTTCCAGAAAATAAAAATTGTCAGACAGTGAGGCCTATTTTTGAGTCACATTACTACAATCGGTGAAGTTTTGTCGCAATTAACCAGATACTTTTTAATGACTTGTTTGATCAACTATCCATTCACGACCAACCTTGCATCGATAAACATGTTGATAAAAATTCCTTAGGTGGTGCGTCCACATCACAGTCTAGGTTTGTCAGAACCATCTCTGTAGTCCCCTTCAACCAAATAGAGTCAACCCAACACAAGGGCCTATGTCTTGTACACCTAGAGCTAATATAGTGGGATCAACAAGGACCACCTGATATGGATGTCTTTGAGAATGATGAGGCAATTGCAAACTTCATGGGACTTAGAGAGGGAATGCCATCGTGAGACCATAAAGCAGGTTTCTCCATTGACCTCGATAGATCAACATACTTTGGGGAGGAAGCCCCTCTTTCCAGTCATCAAAACAAATTGAAAAAGAAAAAAGCATCGTCAATAAGTGAAAATCGAAAGGCGCTTACTGACACAAAAGATGATAAAAAGATAAAACAAGACATCTTCTAGTGAAAACCTCACTGAGGCGCTAGAAGATGGAAAGAAGGAACTCCTCCCCTTGAGAGAGGAAAAGTTAGCATTATTAGTAGACGAAATAGAGGAAGTCAACTTGGGATATGACAAGAACCCAAAGAACATCTACTTGGAAAAATCACTCACCCCAGAGGAGAGAGAATAGTTCATCAGTTTCTTCAAGGAAAGAATGATCAATTTTGCATGGTCCTACTCAGATATGCCAGGATTAGATCCAGAACTTGTACTACATCATCTCTCGTTGCTACCCAACACCAAACCTATCAAACAGAAGTTAAGAAAGATGCATCCCCATGTTGCATTGCTAGTCAAGTAAGAATTGAAAAAGCTCTTGGATGCTAAGATCATAAGACCTGCTAGTAATAACTAAGAGGGGGGGTGAATCAGTGGCCTCAAAAATTTATCCTTTTAAGCTTCAATCCACTAATTAATACACCTTATATTATTAAGTCCCTACAAGATGTATGCCTTTGAAATACTTGAAATAAATAACTGTCTGTCGGTTTACCTTGTCTGTCCTTCTTCTCCTTGATAATTGATAAGCAGTAAAACTTATTTACCGATACTCAGTAAATATGCAAAGTATACCAATCAATCCATAAATGCTTTTGTGAAATGTAAAACACTAAAGTAATAAACCATACACACATAACACAAGGATTTTAACGTGGAAACCCTGTTAAGGAAAAAACCATTGGGACCGGTACCCAAAATTTTCACTCTTCTGAAGTGAGCCCTGTTAGGAGCCAACCCTATTAAAGGTTACAAACACACTGTTAAGTGTGACCTTGTTAGAGGATTTTTATACATATATTGTCACTAAGTATCTGGCATCTACACTACCATCCTTGAATCAGCCTTTAGACTGTCAATAGGCTTTATGCTAATCTTACTACCATCCTTGAATCAGCCTCCTTCTTAGACTGTCAATAGGCTTTAGGTAAGACCGATGCTACTATCATGAGTCAACCTTCTAGTAATTTTTTAGGATATACCTCAATTACAAAAGACTGTTAAGTCCTTCTTTGTTAAGAGACTTAATGCTTCAATGGTTAAACTGAAACACAATGACCTGTTTCTAATGCAACTTTGAATTGCAGATATTTAGATCTATTTACGTATAATACTTTTCTGATCAATGTATCAATTCAATTCCTTTGTACTTAACTCTTTCTTCTATGTGATGTTGTGCTCCATTGTGTGTCAATGTCTGCAAAATTCTTTAGCTCTTCCTTAGCTTGATTGATCAGGACTGCATGAAGTTTAACCTTCATCAGTTTCTCTTCAGCATCTTCTTTCAATTCACTCCCTCATGTATCTGATTGCATGTGGAAATGAATCATGCTTGTCTCTTATATAGACATGATATTCCTTAACTCTTGGTTCTTGATTCTTGATTCTTGATTCTTAGCGTGAAAAACAATCCAGCCAAATTGATTTGCAGCTTTAACTCCTGATTTATCTCGTAGTTATCTTCTTGCCGGTTGTATAAACCATCTTTAAATCACTTACTTAACTATGGTCGAATAAAAAAATTAAAAAAACCAGTTAAGTCTATCTTTAAGCTCTTCCAGCTGGATATTTTGTCATTTTTTGATCTCTCTGTTCTATCGGTCAATTCTGTGGTTCGTCGTCGATGACAATTGCCAATTCCATCGGTGTATCTTCAGTTAGCTTCGGGGTCTCTGTTTGTCAGGCATCATTGGATCTTGCTCGTCAGGCAACACTATTTTTAGCTCATCGGGCATCCTGTGATTCTGCTTCATCGGGCAACACTGTCTTCTGCTTGTCGGGCATCACTGTGACTTTTTCTCTGTCTTTACTGATAATGTGCACTC
>MU223439.1:361151-381511 GCA_018584345.1 Thuja plicata | reverse complement strand
TGTTATCACTTCTGTCATCTTTTCTTTTGTTAGGACATCTTGCAACAAAATGTCCAATCTCTTTACAATTGAAACATACAAGTGGTAACTTGCCTTTGTATTTACCTTTGCCTCTTAGCATTCTTCTTACCATGAGTGCTTCAATTTCATCTAGATCTTCTTCCTCACTTTCACTTTCACTATCTCTTCTAGATGAGTGTCTCTGACTAGATTTGCTTATTCTCATAGAAGAATTGAATGCAAACTCTAAATTTGGTAAGACACTATTATCAAAATTATTCATCTCAAATGAAATCAGTCTACCAATCAGGCTATCAAGAGTGATTGTATTATTTTCTACTGCTCTCATTTCTTTAATAGCAGAGACTCTAATAGCATATATAGGCAATAAGGTTCTTAGGATTTTACTTACCACTGTCTCCTCTTCAAGTGTACCTCCAACACCTCGTATAGCATTGACTACTTCTTTTATTCTTGTGTTGTACTGAGTGATGTTTTCACCTTATTTCATTTTGAGATCATCAAAATTTCCTCTAAGGCTTTCTTCCTTGGCTCTCAGAAAATTTGCATCACCTCCTTGTACAAGTTTCAACTTGTCCCACATTGTCTTTGCATTTTTGCAATCTTTGACATCCTCAAACTCAGCATCAAAGAGTGAGGCTGAAAGCTCTATAACCATGCAGTTATGTTCATGCTTTACTCTCAATTAATCTGCTGTCAATGGTTCTGTAGGCAACACATATGTAGTATCTAAGTATTGAGTAATATCATTTCCAATACCTAATAAGTGAAGCTTTATCCTGCTTTTCCATGAAGCAAAGTTATCCTTGTTCAACTTGGGCACATCTCGTCTGTTCATCTTGTGATCTTTTCTTAGGTCTTGAAACCTTCCTTCTAAGCACACAAGCTTTGATACCAATTGTTAGTAATAACTGAGAGGGGGGGTGAATCAGTGGCCTCAAAAATTTATCATTTTAAGCTTCAATCCACTAATTAATACACCTCAGATTATTAAGTCCCTACAAGATTTATGCCTTTGAAATACTTAAAATAAAGAACTGTCTGTCAGTTTACCTTGTCTGTCCTTCTTCTACTTGATAACTGATAAGTAGTAAAACTTATTTACCGATACTCAGTAAATATGTAGAGTATACCAATCAATCCATAAATGCTTATGTGAAATGTAAAACACTAAAGTAATAAACCATACACACATAACACAAGGATTTTAACTTGGAAACCCTGTTAAAGGAAAAACCACTGGGACCGGTACCCCAAATTTTCACTCTTCTGAAGTGAGCCCTGTTAAAGCTTACAAACACACTATTAAGTGTGACCTTGTTAGAGGGTTTTTATACATAGATTGTCACTAAGTATCTAGCATCTACACTACCATCCTTGAATCAGCCTTTAGACTGTCAATAGGCTTTATGCTAATCTTACTACCATCCTTGAATCAGCCTCCTTCTTAAACTGTCAATAGGATTAGGTAAGACCGATGCTACTATCATGATTCAACCTTTTGGTAATATGTTAGGATATACCTCAATTACAAAAGACTATTAAGTCCTGCTCTATTAAGAGACTTAATGCTTCAATGGTTAAACTGAAACACAATAACCTATTTCTAATGCAACTTTGTATTGCAGATATTCAGATCTATTTATGTACAATACCTTTCTGATCAATGTATCAATTCAATTCCTTTTTACTTAACTCTTTCTTCTCTGTGATACTGTGCTCCACTGTGTGTCGGTGTCTGCAGAATTCTTTAGCTCTTCTTTAGCTTGATTGATCAGGACTGCATGAAGTTTAACCTTCATCAGTTTCTCTTCAGCATCTTCTTTCAATTCACTCCCCCGTGTATCTGATTGCATGTGAAAATGAATCATGCTTGTCTCTTATATAGACATGATATTCCTTAACTCTTGGTTCTTGATTCTTGATTCTTGGCATGAAAAACAATCCAACCAAATTGATTTATGGCTTTAACTCCTGATTTATCTCATAGTTATCTTCTTGCCAGTTGTATAAATCATCTTTAAATCACTTAATTAACTGTGGTCGAATAAAACAAATAAAATAACTAGTTAATTCTATCTTTAAGCTTTGCCGGCTAGATATTTTGTCATTTTCTGATCTCTCTGTTCTGTCGGTCAATTCTGCAGTTTGTCGCCGGTGACAACTTCCAGTTCCATCGGTGTATCTTCAGTTAGCTTTGGGATCTCCGTTTATCAGGCATCATTGGATCTTTCTCGTCAGGCAGCACTATTTTCATCTCGTCGGGCATCCTGTGATTTTGCTTCATCGGGCAACACTATCTTCTGCTCGTCGGGCATCATTGTGACTTTATCTCTGTCTTTACCGATGGTGTGCACTCCACCGGTGTAGTCTATCACTTGGTGAATACTTGAATTTTATGCATTTCTAAAAGCATAATCATTGTTCCATTGATTCTTTGAAGTCTTTGGCATTATGTGTATTACCAAATAGATGATATCAAGTTGACATCAATGACAATACAGACCAATAACTGATTTAATGTCTTGCATCATCTTCAACTTAACATTATCAAACATTCAATCAGTTACATGTCATCAAGATCAATCCCATATGCATACTGGATATCTAATCTAGTACCAATTACAAAGAATAGTGGTCATATTCAAATTTGCATGGACTTTAGAGATCTTAACATAGCTTGTCCCAAGGATGACTCTCCTTTGCCTAATATTGATATGATAATAGATATAATAGCTGGACATAAAATTCTATCACTCATGGATGGCTTTTTAGGGTATAATCATATAAGGATCGTGTCAGAGGACCAACACAAAACAAATTTCACATGTCCTTGTGGCACATATTATTGGAACATCATGTTGTTTGGTCTAAAAAATGCCAGAGCAACGTATCAAAGGGCCATGAAAACTATCTTTCATGATCTCATCCACAAAACAATGGAAGACTATGTTGATGACATACTAGCCAAGTCAATGCTTCACAAGGATAATCTACAAGTATTGGGACCAATCTTTGACAGAATGCAAGAATACAAAGTCCATTTAAACCCAAATAAATGTGCATTCGGGGTCACAACAAGGAAGCTAATGGGGTTCACAGTGTCACATAGAGGCATTGAAGTAGACCCATAGAAAGTCAAAGCAATATTGGATATGCCACCATCGTCAAACCTAAGGAAACTAAGGGGGTTACAAGGAAGGCTCCAATCAATCAGGTGTTTCATAGCTCAGCTAGCAAAAAAGTGCCACCCATTCCAACATCTACTGCACAAAGACATCAAATTCATATGGATAGAGCAATGCGAACAAGCATTCCAAATATTCAAGGACTACCTACTCAAGTCTCCTATATTGTTGCCACAAGGCCAAGGTAGACCATTGCTTCTATATATCTCAGCAATGGAATCAGAATTAGGAGTACTCTTGGCATAACATGATGACACAGGAAAGGAGAGAGCCATCTACTATATAAGAAGAACATTGGTAGGTTATGAGATCAACTATACACCAATTGAAAAATCATGCCTTGTAGTTGTATTCGCTTCCCAGAAGCTGAGACATTATATGTTGAGTTACCAAACAAAGTTGAAAGCACATATTGATCCTTCAAAGTACCTCCTAAGTAAAGCAGCACTCACTGGATGAATTGCAAAGTGAGTAATGATCTTAAGCGAGTATGACATTGAGTATGTAAATAGAAAGGAAATCAAAGGGAAAGTGATTGCTGACCAACTAGCAGAGGAACCTATTCAGGATCACCAGCCTATCATTTCTGACTTTTCCGATGAGTCTATCATGACATTACAACCAGCAATCGAGGTATGGAAACTATACTTTGATGGGTCGTGCATGAACCATGGTGCGGGGGCAGGTATAGTGCTTATCACTCTGAATAATGATGCAATTCCAAAATATTTTAGACTCAACTTCCCCTACACAAACAACATAGTAGAATATGAAGCACTGGTCATTAGATTAAAAACAATAATTCAATGGAGAATCAAGAACCTTAGAGTCTACAGAAATTCACAATTGGTCATTAGCCAAGTCAACAATGCTTATATGACCAAAGATGAGAAGCTAATACCATACAAAACAGAGATGGAAAGGTTGCACACTAAGTTCCAATACATCTTCTTTGAGCAAATACCACGAGCTCAAAACAAAGTGACATACGCAATGGCTACCATTGCATCACTGATTGATATGTCAGGAAATGAAACATGATTCCAGTTTCTAGTGGAGCAACTCATGATGCCATCACATCAAGCACCAATCACTGAATCAACATGTGTCCATGTTGGTCCTGAAACCCAATGGTACCAAGATGTATATAATTACCTCCAAACTAGTGTCTTACCTCCCAACTTGTCTAGAAACTAGAAAAAGTCCCTCATTTACCAAGCCTCTAGGTATACCATTCTCTCAACTACTCTATATAGATGAAGCCTAGATGGAACACTATTATGATGTCTCACTTCCATAAAATCTCAGAGAGCTATGTATGAGGTACATGAAGGAATTTGTGGAACCCATGGAGGTGGCAACATTTTAGCTAAAAATATTATCCGCATGGGATATTACTGGCCAACAGTAGAGATAGATGCAAAAAAATATGTACAAAGGTGTAGGTAGTGTCAAATTCATGGAGACCTCATCCATGCACCAGCCCAAGAACTAAATCCTATTACTTCACCATTACCATTTTCTATGTGGGGATTCGACCTAGTGGGAAAGATTACACCTTCTTTAGAAAATGGACACAAATACATCATAGCAGAAATAGAGTACTTCACTAAGTGGGTGGAAGAAATTCCCCTCACTTACATAACCAGAAAGTAGATATCAATGTTCATACTCAACCACATCATCTATCGATATGGGATTCCTCAAACCATCCTGACAGATCATGGTACACCCTTTCAAAACAAAGATGTTGAAGAGCTATGTGAACAGTTCTAAATAAAAAAAGTGTTCTCTTCATTCTATTATCCTCAAGGGAATGGCCAGGATAAAGCAACAAACAAGACCATTTTGAAAATATTAAAGAAAATAATTAACGAGTCAGGGCAGGACTTGTATTTACAGCTTAGTCCCGCATTATGGGCATACAAAACTAGTGTGAGAACACCTACAAGAGCCACTCCTTTCTCCCTAGTATATGGATCAGAGGTGGTCCTAACCCTCAAAGTGGAAATCCCATCCCTAAGGATGTCATTAAAGAACCTGATTTTAGATGAAGACTACAGAGTAGCAAGGCTTAGTGAATTAGAACTACTAGATGAAAGAAGACAACATGCATTCAACCACTTACAAGACTATCAAAATCACCTTAGAAGGAACTATCACAAGAAGGTGAGGCCATAAAAATTTGAGGTAGGAGACCTTGTCCTCATGGAAAATCCAAAGAACCAAGCAAAAAGAGTGAAACTAGGAAAGTTTGATCCTAATTGGCTAGGACCATATGTCATTATCAACTCTACCCAGAGTGGGACATACCAACTGGAAACACCAGAAGGAGAAAAACTCCCTAGATAAATAAACAACATGCACCTCAAGAGGTTTAATGCTTGAGGTCTCAATGGTTAAGGCAACTATCTACCTATCTAGAAAATACCAAAAAAAATCAAAAATTACAAAATGTTACCTTGGTGAAAACCTGGCAATCAAGCACCTTGGTGACAACAAAAAAATCAAAAAAGTAAAGAGAAAAAAAATTGCTCTCTCAGTGAAAACCTAGAAAATAGCCACTATTGAGTAGGTACCTTGGTGAAAACCTGGCAAACAGGTGCCAAGTGTTCAAATCCAGCTTCACCATCAATGAACTCCAAGATCAAAAGCTTGAGCACACTTCAAATGCAAGACTGATTACCCAAGCCATTTCTAGAAGCACAAAACCCTCTTGTCACCAACACTTATCCATGGTTAGTACTGGTCCACCAGACTAGGGGAGATCCTAAAATGTCCTAAAAAATCCAAAAAAATTAGAAAACTCAACAAAATCCTAAAAAAGATCAAAAAATCCTGAGAAAATCAATCTTCATAAAAAACAATCGAAAAATTATGAAAATCCCAAGCAATAAAGCCAACTCGGTTATCAACAAAGAAAAGGGTGATCACGCCACGTCAATCAATGTCACAATCATGAGATTTGTGAATCAGCATTGGGCCTATATGATACAACTTTATCAATCTATCAAATCTATCAGCAAGCAACTTGGTGACCAAGCCAATTTATCAAATGTCACAACCATGAGCTTTGCGAATCAGCATTGGGCCCATCTAACACAACTTGATCAGCCAACAAACTGATCAAAATCAATCAATCAATCAATCAATCATATCAATCATCTTATACAGTGATGGATACACTCAAAACTAGACAGGTCAGTCTTATATGAGTCATCTATTACAGAAATCAGATACAATCAAAGCAATCAATCCAATCGAGCCAATCAAGAGAATCAAACTCGATCAAGGAACCATAAAAAATGTTGACTAGGTCAGTCAGTCAGTTAGATGTCAATCTATATTTCACACTTATATTCTTACGCTACTCCAGGATCCACCAAGTGAGGAGAGTAGCTATGATGGATCATTAATTATTTTCTTTGATTATTGTCTTTTGAATGTTCACTTCGATTTCAGGGCCATGATGATTTAGGATAAATGCAGTAGGCACTGTCACTTATCTGGCAGCCACACAGTTCCACAATCTGAGCTTAACCCTGGGAAATAATTGGACATTCCTTCTCTATTATATGCTTGTTTATTTACCAATAGAATCATAGCGGTATCTAGATGAACTATGGGTGCATTGGATTTCTATCTCAGTTTTTATGGGCTTTCTTCTTAAAATCAAGAGTTAACAGTGCTATTCAGATGGACTCTGGGTGCATTGGATTTCTATTTTGGTTTTTATGGGCTTTCTTTTTTTTAAATCAAGAGTTCACAGTGCTATATAGATGGACTCTGGGTACATTGGGATTCTATCTTGGTTTTTTGGTATTTCTTTTCAAAATCAAGAGCTCACAGTGCTATCCAGATGGACTCTAGGTGCGTTGGAATTCTATCTTGGTTTTCTTTTTTATTTTATTTTGTTCAGATTGTTCAAAGGGCAAAGCGGTATCCAGATGGTCAATATCTGGGTGCTTTTGGCTCTCTTTATTTTCAAACAGGGAACATAGTCAATATTTGGGTGCACAAAGTTCTCTTTCTATTCAATCTCTCTACTCCTTCTGGTTATCAAGAGGTCATGGCGGTATCCAGATGGTACATGATCTGGATGCATTGGACATTCTTCAGAATTTCAAAAAAAAAAGATGCAATTCTGACAAAAATTGGAAATGGACAGCGACTTGGGTCACTCATCCATTCTATCAATTCATATCTATCAAAAATTAAAAAAATCCTTTCTATCATTCCATATCTATCAAATCAAATCCCAGAGAACATTCCAATCTAACTTTCTTCTAACACATGCATTTACTCAAATATTTTGTGCATAGTAGATTGCATTCATTTATTGCATAAGAAAAATATAAAACATGTGCATAGTAGATCATATAATCAATGCATCCATCATCAATAACATCATAACTAACATAGGAATGCATTCACATTTTCAACAAATTAATGCTCATCTGATGCATTTTCTATGCTTAATTTGTTGAGGGGGCATATAGTCCACATGCGGTCACTGGAGAAAGCTGGGGCAGGATCAAATCTAAAAATTCTTTGGCACAATTTGATGAATCAAATTGCATCAAAGAGGGGCAAATGTAGACACCCTAAAATGGACAGACTTGCGACTTGACATTAAAATCACTGATTTTCATCTATTAATTAATGGTTTTTTAATTGTTAATTAATCATCCATTTTCCTCTAAATTCATTTCCCAAATCATTTAATCAAATTCTCAAAATTAATTAAATAATTAATTAACCTTAATTGATTAATTACCATTAATTAATTAATTAAATTTAATTTCATATAGTTTAAATTGAAAGATTTAAACTTACTAATTAAATTCTTCCAATTAAATTAATTTTATTTCATTCAATAAAGCAATTCTAAATCAAAAAGAATTCAGTTATCTCACATGTTGAAAACTTTAATTACATAAATGAATTAAATATTCATTTATTTTCAAAGAGGCAATCCTTAATCAGATCACATGGGTTACTCCACCCATCTCTCCAGTTCACATGGGTAACTCCACCCACCTCTTCAGTTCTAAAAGGTAACTCCCAATTAGCTCTTCAATCAACCAAACTCTATCTCCTCTCTCCTAGTTGAAGAGGTGGAGTTTACTGATGGCTTCTCTAGTTCCCTTTAATCTCAACTGTTCATCTCCCTATCTCTGGGATTGATCTCAACCATTCATATCATCCTCAATTCTTATATAATAAACCCTTCATACCCATTTGAAGGATCTAGGATTTCAATCTCTCGTGTGCCATTACTCCATCAGTTTGGTTCTAGCATTCAAGCCATCTTGCGATCACACACACATTTCAAGTATCAAATTCTCGATACTTCTCAAGTCATAGACGCTGCCCACACCAATACTGAGCATCAAAAATAATGTTTCAGAAGGAGTAGAGAGAGACAATAGAAGCTTCAAGCACTTTAAGGTTTTCATTCATTTGTTTTCATTTCTTTGATTGTACATTTTATTGGTTACATTTTAAGTTATTCCATTTTGGTAGCTTTGTGTATTTGGTTTATATCATTGCAAATCGGTACTACTAACCCCCGCCTTTGGAAAGCTTGGGAATCATGAATCACGAAAGGAGGCATACATTTTGGTGCTTAAAAGTAGGTGTTGATTGCTTGTTCAATTTTAGTGCACCAAATTGAGAGATTCTTTGCCTTTGTTCAATTTTAAATCTCCACGTCAATTTTAAGCACCAAATTCTGAAATGTGAGATGTGAGATGTGTGACAAACTGTTCTTTTTAAACCCAAATCGATAACTGAATGAATTTTATGTTATATTGTTATTTTGTCTCCTCGATTCGAACCTGTCAAAGAAAGTGTTTAGTATCTCAAGAAATGAAATCCTTTCAATCCAAGACAACAGAATATCCAAAAACTCTGGGATTATTGAGATTTTTGAAATTAATGGTGACTTTATACTTGTAAATTTCTTGATTGAATCAATGTACCTTGTGTATGCTTCACTTTGATCTTCAACTGCGATTGTGAGAATAGCCCTTTGTTGTGATCGATAGTTGGTGTTTCTCCTTATTGCAACTCTTAATGATCTAGCACCTGGTATGCATCTGATTATCCTTTTGGCCATTAGTCATTTGCTCAATCCTACACAGAAATCAAGAAAGAACACACAAAAAGAAAACTTTTCAAAGATCTTTCTTTTTTTAAAAATATTTCTCAGAAAAAATTAAAAAACAGAGAATAAAGTCCCTGTATAATTTCAAGACCTTTCCAAAAATGTAACTTTTTTTATAAGAAATGTTGATTTGTGTCCGGAATTATTTTTTTATGAAATATCATAAACAAATTATAACAAATCGTAAAAAATTTAGAAAAATCTAAATTTTGGACTGTAGCTTTATGGCATGAAAATATACTTGCAAAACAAAATTTAGATCATAATTCCTTTATTTGTACCCTAGGGACCCATTTTATCAGAAAAATCTAGTTTTAAAAGATCTATTATTTTTGCAAAATAATTTCACAAAAATTAAAATCACAGAGAATAAACCCCCTCTATAATTTTAATACCTTTCTAAAAATGTAATTTTCTTGAAAAGAAACTCTGATTTGTTCCTAGAAATGATTTTTTTATGAAATATAATAGAAAATTATTAAAAAAATAAAAAAATTCAGGAAAATATGAATTTTTGTTTGGGGTCTTCTTAGATCAGCATCAACCTGAAAAAAAAATTTCATAAAAATATTCCATGCAGTTTGAAAGGTATGACCAAATTTCACACGGGCTGTAAGTTCACGTCGGGTTCACCAAAATGTACGCCCCCTTTCGTGATTCATGATTCCCAAGCTTTTCAAAGGTGGGGGTTAGTAGCACTGGTTTGTGATGATATAAAACAAATACACAAAGCTACCAAAAATGAATAACTTAAAACGTAACTAATAAAATGTACAAGCAAAGAAAGGAAAACAAATGAATGCAAACCCCAAAGTGCTTGAAGCTTCTATTGTCTCTCTACTCCTTCTGAAATGTTAATTTTGATGCTCAGTATTGGTGTGGGAAGCGTCTATGACTTGAGAAGCATCTATAATTTGATACTTGAAATGTGTGTGTGATCGCAAGATGTCTTGAATGCTAGAACCAAACTGACGAAGTAATGACACACGAGAGCTTGAAATCTTGGATCCTTCAAATGGGTATGAAGGGTTTATTATATAGGAATTGAGGATGATATGAATGGTTGAGATCAATCCCAGAGATAGGGAGATGAATGGTTGAGATTAAAGAGAATTGGAGAAGCCATCACTAAACTCCACCTCTTCAACTAGGAGAGAGGAGATAGAGTTTGGTTGACTCAAGAGCTAATTGTGAGTTACCTTTTAGAACTGAAGAGGTGGGTGGAGTTACCCATGTGAATTGGAGAGATGGGTGGAGTTACCCATGTGAACTGGAGAGATGAGTGGAGTAACCCATGTGATCTGATTAAGGATTACCTCTTTGAAAATATATGAATATTTAATTCATTTATGTAATTAAAGTTTTCAACATGTGAGATAATTGAATTCTTTTTTATCTAGAATTGCTTTATTGAATGAAATTAAATTAATTTAATTGGAAGAATTTAATTAGTAAGTTTAAATCTTTCAATTAAAACTATAGGAAATTGAATTTAATTAATTAATTAATGGTAATTAATCAATTAAGGTCAATTAATTAATTAAAATTAATTATTTAATTAATTTTGGAAATTTGATTAAACAATTTAGGGAATGAATTTAGAGAAAAATAGATGATTAATTAACAATTAAAAAACCATTAATTAATAGATGAAAATTAGTGATTTTAATGTCAAGTCGTAAGTTTGTCCATTTTAGGGTGTCTACAGAAATTGGGTAAATGAATCTTGCATCTAGTAACTTTTGCAACAATCCCTTCACTATCTCTCTTAATGATGGGCTAATACTCCTTTTTGTCTGCCTCACTAGTCTACAATCCTCCCTAATATAGATTCTATAGGTACACAACTTAGTATCCATACCCTTTATGTCATGATAATCCCATGCAAGTTCTTTCTAGTGAGACTTAAGCAATTCTATTAAGGAAATTTGTTGTTTTTGAGTGAGTTTACTATTAATGTTCAAACATTTGTCTGGTGAAAGTTCCACTTGCTTAACTAATCCAATAATAGATGCTCCATTAAAACATGACATTTTGACTTCATGCGGCAACAATGTATGTGTTGGTGCTCAAATCAACAGATTGGATTTTCTATGGAATTTCCAATTCAATTGGGAAACCCAAGTGATTTGGCCAACTAACAAGATTCAACCAAGGCAAGGTTGAACCCTCTGCAATTCTGGCTCTGCAAAACCAAGGCTAGTAGGCCTATACCTTAAAATTATCCTTCAAGTCTTAAGGATTTTTATAGCAGATAGAATACACCTCAAACCCTCTCTCTCAAGTATGGAAAGGCACTTGAAAGAAATATAATTGAAAGCAATATATCATAAATTATAAACTAAAAGACTTTGAGTAATTGAAAGAATGTTTAGTAAATATGTGTATAAATTGAAATGATATGATAGATAAGATATCACAAAACTATAAACAATGAACTGAATAACTATAATCCAAATAATGATTAGACCAGTGTCTTAGTCTATCATGGGCAATAGAGTCAAAATAATCCCAACCCTATGTAAAACCTCAGAGACAGTTTGCAAGAAATATATCACTTCAAAGGTGTTTATGATGAGCATGTATCTTAAGAAAAATCTACAGCTATCTCAATTGATTTTAAATCCTCAAATGACAGACCAATTGATTACGATCACAATCAATTGAATTTAACCATGCAAGATGAAAAGACCAATTGATAATGAAAGTTGTAAATTTAATCAATTAAGTATGCAACATCAAACTATCACTTTGAAGAAAATCTAAAGATTTTATCCAAGGGAATAATAAAAAATGAAGTTGAGTCAATTCCCACAAATGAAAGAAAAAAAACACTTATCTTTATTGATTTTGAAAAAATAGTACATCCAGGTCCATGTTACACTTGTTGATTAAAAACTATCCAAATATGTGAAATTGTATTATATTATATTGTTTTGTCTCTTTACATTTTACATTATGTATATATATGTGTTTGAGTGACTTTCACACCTCTTTAGGGTGAAAAGACATAACCCTTATTACAAATTATTTTGAAAAAACAATAAACTAACTAAAAAATAACTACCTAACTTTCGGATTTGTCTTTGGTCAAAAATCCAAAACACCTTGTGAAAAGCTAAGATTTCTATCGAAGATAGGAAATTTGATTTCCCTAACTGGGTCATTTTTAGATTTTTGAAATTCAACCATCTTCAGCCTTTGTTGGCATCATCTTTGTAGCAAGTTGAAGTTCCAGTATTTTTTGAAGGCTTCAATTAGTTAGTTCTATTTATTTGTGTCATAAATTTTCCTTCCTTTTGTTTTTTTAGTATGGAGAAACTTGATTCTTGATAATGGATTGGGACTTCTAAATTCTCAAAATTTAGGGTACCACTAGTGTGAAGCATATCTGCGACTGTAGGAAAGTTAGGTGAACAAGAGGTAGGAAGGATAGTCTGCAATGAACATCCAAGACATGATGGAAAACCATTTGGTTTCTCATCTACTCCATAATATTTTGAATTATATTGGAGAGTACTTCATCATCTTCTTAAAGTTACATGAAGGATCCATATCTATCATCATAAGCTATCTGACTGAATTATCTTCCTTTGTTTCTTCCCCTATATTTAGCCACACTGGTTGTTCCCAATTAGGTTGAGGCTATGCTTGAGTATAAAGAGAAATATTTTTAGTAGTCATGTCTCCTGGACTACAACCTATAAAGGAATCTTTTGTATCCAGTCAGGGTCTTCATAAAATAATAGGATATCCTCCTAGAGTTTATTTAGGAGAAATAATCATAAAGATAACTGGGTTTTCCAAGACTCTAAGGTTACTACAAGATCCTCTACCATTCCATTAGATCTAACAATAGAACTATCTCCTATTTTTAGGACAATATGAGTAGATCTTAAATTAGTGATATTGAGAAGTTGCATGATATGTTTTTCATCACATTGATAGTTGCACCTAGATCTATTAAGGCATTTTTTATTTGGATTCCATTGAGAACAACCCTAACCACAAGACTACCAGGGTCAAATTAATTAGGGATAGTCACCTTTCCAAACATGATATCAACTATTTGACCCACTATATTCACTTTTTATAGATACTTTTTCTTCCTTCCAGATTTATTTAAACAAGCCTTCTTAATGGCTTTGTTGTAAATTAGGACATCTTTTATGGATTGGAACAAAGGGATATTAACACAAACATGCTTCAATTGGTCTATAATGTCACCTTCTTCTTTCTGTTTAGTCACTTCTACCTCTAACCTTTGAGGGAATGGAGGCATTGTATCCTATTTTTTAGGAAGTTCAGACTCTTTCATTTGACTTGGTTGAAAAGGCATGTCAAGAAAACTATCTTTCTCTACTTCTTCTACAATTAATTTGGTTATGAATGGTGGAGAAGGTGTTGAAAATTTTTCCCTAATCTGAGATGTATATCACTTATGCTAACAACATATGAATGATATTGATTTGGGTCAACATAATAGACATGTTCCTCTTGTGGATTTTTATTTGTATTAGGGACAAGTTGTGATGATAGTTGAGTAGGCTTAGGTGCATTAGCACTAGTAGTAGGAGGTGGCATTAAATCTAGTCATTGGGGTTGTTAATGTAGTTGTAAATAACAAGTGGATTGATTTGGCCATTGTCAACCCCCTCTCTATTGATATGCTTGTTTCCAATTACCTTGAGGTGGTTGTCATGTTCCTTGAAGTTGTGACCAACCTCCGTAGGGATGTTGATAGTTCCCTCTAGGATTTTGCCACTAGGGTGAAGGATTTTGATAGTTTGGCCAAGTATTATGAGGGTTACTCCAAGATGGATAGGGGTAATTTCCATAACTGTGTGGATAAGAAGGTTGTCGCCAACTATTAGGATTATAAGAAATCAAATAAGAGCCATTAAAATATAATGGGTCTAGTGGCATACCTTTTCTTCAAGCCCATGGCCTCCTTTGTGCAATATAGAAAAACTACTATTCATCTCCTTCAATTAGCTTGAACTCTGGTGGAGTATGGCGACTGTTAATATTGGCAACCATCTTGTATCTGCGGCCTTGTTTGTTCCTATAACAAGGACAATATTTTGCCAACATTGCATATGCATCCTCATGCTTATTTTTTTCCTTAAGTGTGTCTAGCTGAGTAGCCATATTATTTATGATGTCCTCTTTAAAGTCTTTTGGAAGATGAATTATCTCCATTATTGAAACTCTATTAGTGGAGGTCTTACTCATTTTCAATTGGTAACCTCTTCCTTTTTTGACAACTTCTCTGGAGTAATTCTGGCATATCTACCTGATATCATCCCAAGAAGCTTGAGTGATATCTCCTCCTCCTATCATGTCTAAGGATTATATACAAATTTCAGTGATCCCTCTAAGGAAGAGAAAATTTTGAGACTTGATTAAGTGTACGATGTGGGGATTTCTACAAACTAAACATGAACCTTAAAATATAGTCTTCCAAACTCTCATCTTTATTTTGTTGCATCCTAAAGATATCATCTCATCTCATCTCATATCACTGCCTCTACAATATTATTTATACTTCTTAAGGAATTTTGTTTTCATTTCATCCCAAGTATCTAACACATTTCTACCTAAGCTCATAAACCATCTTAATGAAAATTTCTTCAAGGTAGTAGGGAACAATTTGAGCATGTTAGTGTCGGTAGTGTAGTCATAGATTCTATAGAGGATATCAAATTTACATAGAAACATGGTTGGGTCTTTTGTTACTAGTCCACAAAAATTAGGAAAAATTGAAGCAAGCATGTTCTCTAGGTTATCAACTTCATTCTGGTTAGTGATAGGAAATGGAAAAGTTAGGTAGTTAGGTTTATTCAAAGTATTCATCCTTTCTTGATAGAGTACCAAAGCCAGTGGAATATCAAACAGATTTTGGACAAGTGGGTCTTCAGAGGAAGTTTTAGAACTACTCAAATTTGAAAATATATCAACTAAAGGATTTATCTCACCTTCTTTTTCTTCTAGATGATTGTAGAATTGATCTAGTTGGTTATCAAGATAAGTCTCATTAGGAATAAATCTCCCTAGAGCATTTGTTCTCCTGCCTCTATGCATGTGGTGTTAACTCAATAACAATAAACTCACACAAAATATTTTTGAAAGAATGGAGGCTATGTTGAAAATAAACTTCTTCACTATTAGAAATAAGCAACAACTAAGAATGACTCCAAAGAGCTCCCTAGTTTGACACCATCCCTGACATTGGTACCAAAAATTTTGGTCTTCTTTAATGGTTTTAATAACTAGGACCTAGAGCCTTAACTTAGGGATTGTATATCCGTGATAAGTAGTTATCTCATTATCATGAAGGATCATTTTCTGTCAACCCAAGGATTCATACTTGAAATGGGTCAGCATTGTAAATGCATTAGGGACACAATTGTAGCCATGTTATCTATAATTGAAGAGGAAATGTTGTTGAAAGTAAAGTGCATGGAAACTAAACAACTCAAATGCTTAAAAATAGATATCATCTAAATTGAACTCAAATAAATAACAACAATATAATCCATGGAACGTTAATAGGAAATTTCTCTGTCTACCTTGGCGATAGGAACACTCAATTATCAGGACAACAACTACCTACTGCGTGAAAAAGAACTAATAAACAAAAAGATTGGAATCCTCACCAAGTCATGCCCACTCTTGAGTGAATATTCCCAAAGCTCAACTAAGATACTACAAATTTGAATATCAATTTATCTATCCAAAAGTGTTGTTATAACATAATGGAGTTGAAATTGTTCTCAATAAACTAAAAACTAAAATTATAATATCTTAATTTCTAACCTCTAAGAATGGGTATCCAAAATTTATTTAAAGAAATAAGAATTCTAAATAACTCTAACTAACAAAAAAGTTCACTCCCAAGACTTTAGGAGGACACAATTTATTACAACATTAGAAAAGGAAGGAAGTTATGATCCAAATAGGAAATAGAGAAACTATTTCTGTTGTAGAAAAAATCTAGCATAATTGCTCCCCCTAGATCTACTCTACCATAAAAATGAACACTAGAGTTTCATTATTACTCTACGTGAGTTGTAAATAATTAGTTGTTGACTCCTTCAAGGTTCATATTGGTGTGACTTTGTATTCAACCAACTAGTTGGCATGAACTCCCACATTGTAAGGATTTGACCATTGTTGCACCTTCATTTACTCTTACATCATGACATTAGCATGTACAAAAAAAAGACATATACGTTTCACATCAGAATAAAGATTATTTAAATACATGCAAGATTAATATGAATAAATCATATAGAAAGATCATATAGCATCTTTTTCCATTAATAAAAAATAAATATATGGATAAGTTCAAGTTCATGCCCACTTTTGACAAGTTTAAGAAAAAAAAACATAGAAACATCATCAACAAGGTCTTAAACATTTTTTAGTGGCTGAGACTTCAGACGAGAACAAGGAGCCTTCGGGCAGGAGCAAGGAGCCTTCAATTGGGAAAATAATTTTGAATGGACTGCTTGGTAATGGTGGTCTTGTTTTTGTTGGTGCAGTTATAGAAGTGAATCTACCTCAGGTGAACAGTATTGCTGGAGGAAAATATCTACAAAATGGATTAGGGGATTAGCCTATTCAGAATGGTCAGAAGTCAATGAAGATTGATGACTTAGAAGAGTAAAATCGGGGAAGGATCTCTTGAAAATGGTTGGCCTCTCCAGGACAAGGAATCTCCCAAGGAGGGCCCTATCCCTAGTAACGATCAAAAAAGTGATAGCAAAGGTAAGTGGTCTGCACTTTTTGGTATTAAACCTACTGGGGAATCTTCCTTTCCTGAAGTTAATGTGGTCTCTAAACCTTCAAAAGGAGAGTTCTCAATTTTTATCCCTAACCACTGATCAATTTCTCGATCACTTCTATGGAGATGACCTTGATAGGGATATTTGATGGGGTAGACCTAACATTGAGGTTGTTAGGCAATTTTCTAAGAGAAAATGGTTCCTTAAGGGTCAAATCAGCATTGTTACCATGACCAAAGGTTTTTTTCCTTGAATTTTTGAGTATGGAATATTTATCTAAGATCTTATGTGGTGGTCCCTGGATGGTGGGTTGTTACTCCCTTGCTCTTCAAAAATGGTCTCCCAACCTGGAACTCAATGACTCAAATTTTTTTTTCTCAGCCCCAGTTTGGGTTAGGTTCCTTGGTCTGCCTCTTGAATACTAGCATGACGATTTCCTGAGAGGGCTAGCTGGCTCTTTTGGAGAACTCCTCACAATTGACCCTATGACAGCTTCAAGACATAGAAGGTTTTATGCTAGGATTTGCATGAATATTCTTCAGACAGCTGACCTACCTCAAAACATTGTTATCAATTCCAAGCTAGGTGCATGGACCCAACTAGTTGAATTTGAGTCCCTACACTTTGCTTGCTTCACCTGTAAAAAATCTATCCACCAGGCTAAGGAATGCCCTCTCAAAAATCAGAAAGCTAAGTCAGCTC
Source organism: Thuja plicata (assembly GCA_018584345.1). NCBI lineage: Eukaryota > Viridiplantae > Streptophyta > Pinopsida > Cupressales > Cupressaceae > Thuja > Thuja plicata. The sequence continues at coordinate 363,641 of MU223439.1, read as the reverse complement.
CTTTAAAAGACACCAAGAACATGTGGAAGGAAAAAACTTTAGTGAATTCTAATGATACCAGCTCAAGAGACCTTGTTGTATCTTTAGGAGCTGCAATATATCTAAGCTTTAATGGACCCCCACAAGGAAAAAGTACTCCAAAAAGTAGTGTACAACAAACTAAGGAGATGTCTTCAGATCCTGATGGTCCTCTTGAAGAAGGAGAAATAAGAGCTATCACTGCCTATAAGGAAGATCAAATTAGTGAGGTAACTAATAAATCCTTAGAGGATACATAAAATGGTAACAATATCTAGGAAAGTATTTTAAGTCCAGAATCTCCACGAACAAAGAAAAGATGGGCGAACTCGTTTGAAGAATCTATTCCATTCTCAAAATGTGTAGAGGACATCTATATAGAGGTGACACACAATAAAAAGAAACATGTTGAACATAATCTAGGGATGACCCTAGGAGGATTTATAAAATTATAACCAGAGCTATGAGAGATGATGTGGGAATGCTTAAGTCTAACAGAGGTAGAAGACTAAAAAAAACTCATGAGAGAACAAGAAAGCAGCAAAGTATTATGGATGGGTGACAATGTACCATCCAGGAATGATCCCAAGGTAAGAAATGAAGATCATCTCTTGGAACATGAGGGGATTAAATATCCCCCACAAATAGAACCTTTTAATAATGTTTTTTAGGGATCAAAAGCTTGATATCATTCTTATCGAGGAAACTAAAATGGCTAGAGATAAAGTAGAAACTATTAAAGTGTTTAAGAACTTATCTCTACTATCAGGTTTAACCATATTAGAGATGGCTTCAGCTGGTTTCTCTCTAATATCTATGTGCCCAACTCTAAAAGTGGTAGAGATAAGTTTTGGCGTAAGGTGGAAGTTGAGAGAAGTAATTTTAGGAATGACTACTGGATGGTTGTTGGAGACTTAAATACTCCCCTTAGCGACTCAAAACAATTTGGGAGAGTCTCATCCCATAATGATAGGGGTGTGGCTTTGATGGATTTTATAAATAATCAATCCCTTATGGATCTTGATCTCAAAGGTGGGACCTATACCTAGTCTAATCAAAGAACTGGTGATGACTTTATTCAAGTTCATCTGGATTGGGCCTTGATATCCATGGATTGGATCCTTTTTTATGCATGCTCCCTATCAACTATGCACCGTATTGGGTTTGATCATTCTCCTATAGCCCTTCAGGCTAATCCTTTAATTGGTAAGAGAAACTCCTCTTTCAGATTTGAGAAAATGTGGATGCAGCATCCTAACCTTGAAAGGAACATTGTTGAATGGTGGAATGTCCATGTGGTGGGTACGACCATGTATAGAGTGGTCGAAAAGATTAAGAGAATAAAAAAACTCAAAGTGTGGAATAAATAAATGTTTGGGGACATCTTCAAAGAGAAAATATCTATTCAATCTAATTGTTTAGGTTTAGAATTACCACCCCAACTCAGGCATTGGGGCTTTATAGGTATTATATCCTAACAATGGAAACCTTCTCTAGCTGTGGGTGGACTATGATTGAGAAGGAGTCTCCAGATTCTAGGTTGGTTCCTATCTGATTTGGGATATCACCTCTTGATTGGTAACTTAATGGGAAAAGGGAAGAAGGATCTAAAACTAAATGAGAAATGGGGTGATATATCAAAACTTACTCCAGATCTATCAGGATTTTTCAAACCAGCATTTCCAACTACAAAATCACTGAGTTGCATTTATCATTCTCTACTCAACATAAAGGTTGACTAGAATTTACTATTAGGGTTCATACCACAAATAGTAAAAAACTGACAACAACCTTACATATTATGCAAAAAGCCTAATTTTTTATAACATAGGAAAGGAATCAGAAACAATTCACTTTACCAGATCACATAAAATATGCAACACTTAATGCAAAAAAGAAGAATAGGATTGGATCCAATACTCATAAATTGATGTAATCAGAAAGCCTGCTCTTATTTCCTTCAAAAACATGAAAATGTGGTTACAAAATGGTCTCTAAAACATCTAGGAACAATAAGTTCACTATATGCACTATGTCCCAAATTTTCAACTCAAATGGATACAAAAAGCATCAAAAAGGTCTATAGGAACCAATAGTTCACTAAAAGAGCCTTCTCTCTAAATTTTTCCCCCCTTTACATGAAGAAAAATCCCAACTATATAGCCCATATGGCTCAATTTTGAAAATGACATCTCCCTCCAAAAAGTCCCTCTCAAACAGAAAGATAACCTAAAATCAGAGGCCTAAATGATGCCTACAAACTAGCCCCCCATCAAGCTCCTCAAAAATAGCACATCTCTAAATCTGAGGCATGATTAGTGCCTAAAATATAGCCCCTAAAGGCCCATTTTGAAAATGAGATACCCCTAAAGTTGGTATTTTAAAATATTTTCATCCCTTCTACATATTTACCAACTTTATTACATAATATATCAAAAACCCATCAAAATGCATAACTCTAAATGCATAAAC
>MU223439.1:331425-361101 GCA_018584345.1 Thuja plicata | reverse complement strand
TTTTCATCCCTTCTACATATTTACCAACTTTATTACATAATATATCAAAAACCCATCAAAATGCATAACTCTAAATGCATAAACTCTACCCACATTTACATAAAAACTCCAACTCCTATGACTTAGCTGACACCATAGTATATGACGCATCACCCAAACCATATAACTGACCATGGTCAACATGATCAATGTTTGATAAATATCTCCCTCCAAATCGTGGCACTAGGAGAGCTTATCTTTGCAACTACAGTTACCAAAGGCATTAACTATTGTACTCGATGGATTCCAAAGTTTTGTAAAACTTGGCACAATGCATTTTTTTTGCATTCATTTGCATCTCCAATTATGGGGAAAGAGGAGTTAGGGTTTACAGCTTCTGTGTCACCATGCTGGTGATCTTTTCTATTTATTTGCGTTTGATCTATGTCATGCTTGGGCTCATGTGGAATTTACTATTTGTTTGTAGGATTTATCTAAAGAGAGCTTGGGCTCCTTTCTGCACTTTCATTAGAGTTTATTTTCCATGAAACCTGGCGTTTTCTTGCACTCAAACTCCACCATGGAACTCGGGCTCTTCATTGTTTCATTTGTAGAGAGCTGGGCTCTTCTATATGTTGCGGATTCTTACTAAAGCTCGGGTTTTAATGCCACAAGATATGGCATTTTTGCATGTTTTATGGGTTTCTTTCAGTTGTAAATGTTACGAATGTCTGAGAACTTGGGTTCTCTTTCTCATACCGCGGCTGCACTTGGGCTTTCACAGATAAGTTATCTTTTCTTTGCATTGTCTTCTCTTTAACTATTGTTTTATTTGAAGTCTTGCTCTGCAAATAACCAGATGTTATTTTTTATGATTATTGCACACTATGTTGGATGAATTGCACCAAACTGGAACACCCACATGGCTCCTTTTTTGCATAAATGGAAGTAAACACAGAACATCTGCAAGCTATCATTTTCTTTGACTGAGAAATGAGTTCCATAACCTTTTGTCTTGTTTGTAGGCTCCATTAAATTTTAACAGCAAGATAATAATGTCAAAAAAAAAAACCATCTTCACACTATTGAGGCCATGAGCATCTAAACTGAGAATACTACATATTTGATATGCATCATTATGTTTGTGGTTTGTAAAGAGTTGATTTTGAATCGGCCTCCATTTTGTTGTTTAATGATTTCCTCCATTGTTGTCTGCAGTCTTTATTGTATGGGGACCATGCTATTATACTGTAGGCTATCATTACATGTTGTCCTCCCCTATCACAACTGAGCTTGCCAATTTTATTCAGACATAAATACTGAAATAATAATAGCATTATAATCGATGGATACATACATCACTATAATTTCAGCAAACCAAAATACATTGTTTGACTAATACCCTGCATAGAACATCTCTTCAAATTCATATTAGGCACATGGATACTATACTTGTTCAATTCTTATGGATATATGCATACACAAATACCAGTGATTTTATATGCACACTCTCATTTACTTGTTTTTAGAAGTAGATGTCACTATAGATTGATTCTTTATCTCGTTCAAAGGCAACATGTACTGTGATAGCATTACTTTCCATTCATCCTGCATGATACTCTGTTATTTGATCATTATTCTCTATTATGCATATTTCATAACAGCATTTGATAATACTATTTTTTACTCTTCTGGCATTGGCATATTGGCATTAATAGTGTTGAAACTCCATAACAGCTTGTATGCACCCTGTAGCAACTGTTATATACTACATTTCATATGCACACAACTCACTTGTATATCACTATAGTTCAGTCATTTTCTTGCACATCAATGGTGAAATCTACATACCATCACATCTCTTTCTTTCCTGGACATATGAACATCTAGCATTCTTTCATTCTTTAATAATGAATATTGTGAAGTTTGAACACGGGCTCATGACACTCACTACATCTTTTAAATACAGCAAAGGTTTTCATAAAGATATGTCTTTTTGATGTTATTACTCTATTAATGAAGATGTATACTTTTCTACTGCATTGATATCATCAGTTAATATGCAGTTCAGGGAGTTTGACTGATGTATGGTGTTCTTTAGTGAACTATGTATTGCTTAGATCCGATTGGATCTGACATCTTTTCCTCCATGATGATTACAGGAAACAGGACCAACAGAAGACCTAGGAGAGACAGATACAAGACCAAGACATGGAGACTTCAGATGATGCAGATGAACAACTCCATCAACTATAAGACCTCTTAAATGCAATTCATAGATCCCTAGACTTCATCATGCCTTTCTCTTACTTTATTTTCTGCATATGTCCTCTAAGTTTCAGTATGTAAGATGTAACCTTGAAGGAACACTTGTCTAATACATTTAGTTTGAATGCACAATGTAATGATCATTTATGAATTTGAAATTTTGAACCTGATCACTACTTAGGGTACAATGTAATCTGATAATATGAATGTGATGGAAATGTATGCATCTTTACTGGCTGAACAATAATGTTAAAAAGATGTCTCTTTATGCAAATTTTCTTACTATTTTCTGATATCCTGCATGTGAAAAATTTGGGTAACAATTTTGGCGACCTCTGATGGATGTCTGCCTACTTGACATTGGGACCAGTAGCCTAAAATAGTCCATTGGGAATTGAGTCTGTTGATCACCTATGGAAACCCTAAACCTAATCTGTGAATATAAGAAACCCATTTCCCAATGATTGAGGGTATGTTTATGATTTGTGGTAGTGAAGCAAAAAATTCATTACCACAAATTGTAGATGTATTCTTGATCATTGAGGAATGATTTCCTTGTATTTTCAGATTTGACATCAACCTTGGGAGACCTTGGAAACTTGAAGACTTATTGAAAACTAAAACTAAAACTGACCTAATTGTGCTTGACAGCACTTATGGAAAACTGGAAAACTAGCCTACTTTAACCAGCTTGAAGCCTGGTTAAACAAAACCATTCACTAATTATGAAAAATAACTTCGCATCCTTTTAAGCTCACAATAATCTATATGCTTCTAGAAAGATATCATGAGATGAACATAGGAGATATATATAGTCATTTTCTTAATAAGGATCTGATTGATATGAGTTTCAGTTATTTGATCCAGTTGACTGTAAACACCACCATTCTGAAGAGAATCAACAATTAGCAACATTTGATGAAGAACCAAAAGAGGTTTACTTACTTGATTAATTGGGACAGCAAGCTGATTTGATTCATTCTCAGCTACATCTTTTGATAGGATATCATGCAGAGATGCTGACACAACTTGTTCTTCTTTTCTATCGTCCATCCTGGCCAAATGCCTAAAAGGATAGCCATGAGAGCTAATGAATTTGGAGCCTTCCTTGATAGCCTTAGGTTCTTGAGAAATTACTTTAGTCTTATTGATCTTCTCATCATTATGTTGGCTAGAAATAATCTCCTCCTATAGCTTATAGGTTCTTTCTGGAAGTGCGGGCTTGACATCAAGATGAAAGAAAAATTGCTCCCTCTCATACCAAAATTGATCTTCTTCTTCTTCTTCCTTATTATTTTGTAGAAGTATACTCTTATTAACACCATTATCCTGATTTTCTGCAATCTTCTTTGTTTTGTGTTGTCTAGAAAGATTCTTCTTTAGATCATCAACCTCATGTTCAATTGTCTCCTTCTCTTCCTCAAGTTGAAAACACTTCTCAATCTAAAGTTGAAAACCTCTCTTGTATGTATCAACTGTAGAAGCTAGGCATCCTATATTTTTCTTGAGATCCAGTAGCTCTTTATCATGAAACTCTTTTTGAAATCTTAATTCTTTTTCTTTTTTCTAACTGAAATTCATGACCACGACTAAACATGGAAACTATCAGCTTTTCATAAGCATCCTTCTGAGCTTGCAATTCTCCTTTATGAACCTTCTTTTGAGCTTCCAACCCTCCTAAAATCTTGGCTTAATTTCTCTTGTATTGCTCAGCAAGATACCTTTGATAACCTTGATCTTGCTGAGCCAACGCTTGTTGCTGTTGAATATGGGCTTGAAAATCATGCTCCTCTAGCTGCCTATCTAGCTCTTGTTGGAATCCAAATTCTTGTTGCCTTTTATTATCCTCAATCTACATAAGCATATTCTGCAACATACTTGCAGTATCTCTATTTTTTGAAACATTATTATTTGCAGAATGATGAAAATCATATTGGGATTGTTGACCTTGATAAGACTAAAAATGTTTCTCTTGAACAGAATTTTCTTGAAATGATGGAAAACTTGAAAACTGACCATCTGGGTAAGCATATCCTCCTTGAAAACTTGACATCTTTATTCATCTGAAAGACTGGAAATCAGAATATGAAACAACTTGAAACATACCAGCTTTTCTCCTTTTGAAATGATAGACTTTCCTTCACAGATCCACTAGATATGTGAAATGTGACCTCTTTAAGGTCTGAATCTTGTTGATAGAACACCAGAACCAGCAAGTGATGCAATGCAATTTGACCTGTTCACTGAAGAATGTGTCCCACCGAGCGTGCTAAAAATTGTTTAGGTTTATAATTACCACCCCAACTCGGGCATTGGGGCTTTATAGGTATTCTATCCTAACAATGGAAACCTTCTCTAGCTATGGGTGGACTATGATTGAGAAGGAGTTTCCAAATTCTAGTCCGGTTCCTATCTGATTTGGGATATCACCTCCTGAGTGGTAACTTAATAGGAAAAGGGAAGAAGGATCTAAAACTGAATAGGAAATGGGGTGATACACCAAAACTTACTCCAAATCTATCAGGATTTTTCAAACCAGCATTTCCAACTACAAAATCACTGAGCTGCATTTATCATTCTCTACTCAACATAAAGGTTGACTAGAATTTACTATTAGGGTTCATACCACAAACAATAAAAAATTGACAACAAACTTGCATATTCTGCAAAAACCCTAATTTTTTATAACATAGGAAAGGAATCAGAAACAATTCACTTTACCAGATCATATAAAATATGCAACACTTAATGCAAAAAAGAAGAATAGGATTGGATCCAATACTCATAAATTGATGTAATCAGAAAACCTGCTCTTATTTCCTTCAAAAACCTGAAAATGTGGTTACAAAATGGTCTCTAAAACATCTAGGAACAATAAGTTCACTATATGCACTATGTCCCAAATTTGCAACTCAAATGGATACAAAAAGCATCAAAAAGGTCTATAGGAACCAATAGTTCACTAAAAGAACCTTCTCTCTAAATTTTGCCCCCCTTTACATGAAGAAAAAGCCCAACTATATAGCCCATATGGCTCAATTTTGAAAATGTCATCTCCCTCCAAAAATTCCCTCTTAAACAGAAAGATAACCCAAAATTAGAGGCCTAAATGATGCCTACAAATTAGCCCCCCATCAAGCTCTTCAAAAATAGCACATCTCTAAATCTAAGGCATGATTAGTGCCTAAAATCTAGCCCCTAAAGGCCCATTTTGAAAATGAGATACCCCTAAAGTTGGTATTTTAAGAAAATTTCATCCCTTCTACATATTTACCAACTTTATTACATAATATATCAAAAACCCATCAAAATGCATAACTCTAAATGCATAAACTCTACCCACATTTAGATAAAAACTCCAACTCCTATGACTTAGCCGACACCATAGTATATAACACATCACCCAAACCATATAACCGACCATGGTCAACATGACCAATGTTTGATAAATATCTCCCTCCCTATCGTGGCACTAGGAGAGCTTATCTTTGCAACTGCAGTTACCAAAGGCATTAACTGTTGTACTCGACGGATTCCAAAGTTTTGTAAATATTGGCACAATGCATTTTTTTCACATTCATTTGCATCTCCAATTTTGGGGAAAGAGGAGTTAGGGTTTACAACTTCTGTGTCGCCATGCTGGTGATCTTCTTTGTTTATTTGTGTTTGATCTCTGTCATGCTCGGGCTCATGTGGAATTTACTGTTTGTTTGTTGGAGTTATCTAAAGAGAGCTCAGGCTCCTTTCTGCACTTTCATTGGAGTTTATTTTCCATGAAACATGGCATTTTCCTGCACTCGAACTCCACCATGGAACTCGGGCTCTTCATTGTTTCATTTGTAGAGAGCTGGGCTCTTCTATATGTCGCGGATTCTTACTGAAGCTTGGGGTTTAATGCCACAAGATATGGCATTTTTGCATGTTTTATGTGTTTCTTTCAGTTGTAAATGCTACGAATGTATGATAACTCAGGTTCTCTTGCTCATACTACGACTACACTTGGGCTTTCATAGATAAGTTATCTTTTCTTTGCATTGTCTTCTCTTTAACAGTTGTTTTATTTGAAGTCTTGCTCTGCAAATAACCAGATGTTATTTTTTTATGATTATTGCACACTGTGTTGGATGAATTGCACTAGACTGGAACACCCACATGGCTCCTTTTTTACATATCTTGAAGTAAAAACATAACATCTGCAAGTTGTCATTTTATTTGACTGAGAAATGAGGTCCATAACCTTTTGTCTTGTCTGTAGACTCCATTAAATTTTAACAACAAGATAATAATGTCAAAAAACAAAACCATCTTCACACTATTGAGGCCGTGAGCATCTGAACTAATAATACTACATATTTGATATGCATCATTACGTTTGTGGTTTGTAAAGAGTTGATTTTGAATCGGCCTCCATTCTGTTGTTTAATGATTTCCTCCATTGTTGTCTGTGGTCTTTATTGTATGGGGATCATGATGTTATACTGTAGGCTATAATTACATGCTATCCTCCCCTGTCACAACTGAGCTTGCCAATTTTATTCAGACATAAATACTGAAATAATAACAGCATTATAATTGATGGATACATAGATCACTATAATTTCAGCAAACCAGAACTATTTGACTAATACCCTGCATAGAACATCTCTTCAAATTCATATTAGGCACATGGATACTCTACTTATTCAATTCTTATGGATATATGCAAACACAGATACCACTGATTTTATATGCACACTATCTTTTACTTGTTTTTAGAAGTAGATGTCACTGTAGATTGATTCCTTATCTCGTTCAAAGGCAACATGTACTGTGACAGCATTACTTTCCATTCATCCTACATGATACTCTGTTATTTGATCATTATTCTCTATTATACATGTTTCATAACAACATTTGATAATACTATTTTTTACTCTTCTGGCATCAGCATATTGGCATTAATAGTGTTGAAATTCCATAACAGCTTGTATGCACCCTGTAGCAACTGTTATATACTACATTTCATATGCACACAACTCACTTTGATATCACTATATTTCAGTCATTTTCTTGCACATCAATGTTGAAATCTGCATACCATCACATCTCTTTCTTTCCTGCACATATGAACATCTAGCATTCTTTCATTCTTTAATAATGAATATTGTGAAGTTTGAACACGGGCTCATGACACTCACTACATCTTTTAAATACAGCAAAGGTTTTCATAAAGATATGTCTTTTTGATTTTATTACTCTATTAATGAAGATGTATACTTTTCTACTGCATTGATATCATCAGTTAATATGTAGTTCAGGGAGTTTGACTGATGTATGGTGTTCTTTAGTGAACTATGTATTTCTTAGATCTGATTGGATCTGAAGTCTTTTCCTCTATGATGATGCAGGAAACATGACCAACAGAAGACCTAGGAGAGACAGATACAAGATCGAGACATGAAGACTTCAGATGATGCAGATGAACAACTCTAGAAACTAGAAGACCTCTTAAAGGAAATACATAGATCCCTAGACTTCATCATGCCTTTCTCTTACTTTCTTTTCTGCATATGTCCTCTAAGTTTCAGTATGCAAGATGTAACCTTGAAGGAACACTTGTCTAATACATTCAGTTTGAATGTACAATGTAATGATCATTTATGAATTTGAAATTTTGAACTCGATCACTTCTTAGGGTACAATGTAATTTGATAATATGAATGTGATAGAAATGTATGCATCTTTACTGGCTGAACAATAATGTTAAAAAGATGTCTCTTTATGCAAATTTTCTTACTATTTTCTGATATCCCACATGTGAAAAAATTGGGTAACACTAAACTTTAGGAATTACAAGATACTATCCAATTAGAGGGCTTGAGTGAGGAGAAAAACTAAAGGAAAATAGAATTAAGCCTGACTATCACAATATCATGTCTAAAGAAGAAGCTTTCTGGAGACAAAGACCCAGGGCTCTTTGGCTAAGATCTTGGGACAAGAATACTCGTTTCTTCTATATGATAGCCCAAAAATAGAAGGCGGCTAAAATAATTGACCATCTCAATAGTCCATAAGGTAAGTTGGTTAAGGAGGAGGACATCAAAAAACAAATCTCAGATTATTTGGCTTCTCTTCTCACAAGTGATCTTTTCCTCTCCATTAAAAATTAGAATCTTCTACTTGATTCTATCCCTTGTATCTTAGATTGAGAAGCCAATGATTTGCTATGTAAGATTCCTTCCAATAAAGAAATTCAAGAAACTATATTTTCATTTGAGGGAGAAAAGTCTCCTAGACCTGATGGATTTTCCCCCTTCTTTTTCCAATGTTTTTGGCACATTGTTGAAAAAGATATCTCGGATGTTGTCAAAGAATTCTTTGGAGCTGGTTCTCTTCTGAAGGAAGATAATTCTACCTTTTGTCCTTATTCCTAAGAAACTTGGTGATGATTCTATGGATAACTTCAGACTGATTAGCTTGTGCAACACTTTCTATAAGATTATATCCAAAGTCCTCATGGTGAGAATTCTAGCATTTCTCCCAGTGATTATTTCCCCCCAGCAAAATGGCTTTTTCCCAGGGCGGCAGATCTTAGATTCTATCATCTTTGTTCATGAGAATATCCATTCGCTAGAGGTTTCATAGAATCAAGGTTTCCTTATGAAGGTTGACCTTTCTAAAGCCTATGACAGAGTGAACTGGGCCTTCCTTTGTAAATTTCTCTTGGCCTTTGGTTTCTCAGAGAAATTTGATAACCTCATCCAGCAACTTATCTCCACTCCTTTTGTTTTGATGTTGGTAAATGGCTCTGCTTCCAACCTCTTCTTCCCATCTTATGGCCTCCAGCAAGGGGATCCCATCGCCCCTATCTTCTTCACTATTATGGATGATTTCCTTGGGATATTGATCTCCAAATGGGTCCATGTTGGCTTAATTTAGGGTCTTCTCCCCTCTTCTGCTTGCCAGCCTTGCTCTCATGAACAATTTGTTGATGATAATGTCCTTATGGGTTCATCCTCGATTAAAGAAGCTAGAACTATCAAGCAGGCTCTGAACTCCTATTCCTTAGCTACGTGTAAACTTATCAACTGGGAGAAAAGATCTCTATTCTTTTTCAATACCCCTCTTCCTAGACAGCATAAAATGGTGACCATTCTTGGTTGTAATATCTCCTCCTTCCCTTCTAGCTACCTGGGTATTACACTGGGTCTGAAACCCCCTGACTCTTTCTGGAACACTATTGTTGAAAAATTCAACCGAAAACTTTTTGGTTGGAAAGGGTCCCTTCTCAGCCAAGCTGGGAAAATTCTTCTTCTAAAATCCTCCCTCCAGAATCTTCTAGTTTACGCTTTGAGTCTCTTTAGAAAACCCTCTAAGATTGTTGACACCATTGAGATATTTTAGAAAATATTCTTATGGTCTGGCATGGAGGAGAAAAATAGGATCCATCTTGCTACTGGGATAATGTGTGCAAACCTATTAAATATGGTGGTCTTGGCATTAGGAGAATTAAGGATATCAATCAGGCCCTTCTGGCTAAGCAAATTTGGATAATTTTTGAAGAGAAAAAAGTTTGGAATAAAATTCTCAAATCTAAATATCATTTTTTCACCCCTTCCATTTAATATTTCCTTTCCTCCCGTCACATTTTTCATGGGTCTTCTATCTGGAATAGTATTCTAAAAGCTAAAACTCTTGTTGCTGAAGGTGCTAGGTGGAGAGTTGGTAATGGCATGAAAATCAATTTTTGGGAAGCTCCCTAGTTTAGAGACAAACCTCTCATCCAGTCTTCTGAAGTGGCCCACCTTGCTGAAATTTGTACTAGAAGAACTGGGAGAAAAGTTTTGGATTATTGGAGAGACAATAAATGGATTAATCTTAGTGACATTGATCCCCTGTTGAAATTTGTTAATCTTGACTTGACCCCCTGGGTGATCAAAGAGAACTATAATGACCAGCTCTTCTAGTCCCCTAATCCCATTGGAAACTTCATCGTGGATTTGGTTTACTCCTTATCTTCTTCTTACGATTCTGATCCCTTTTGGGATAAGGTTTGGTCTTCTTCCCTTATCCCCAAAATTAACATCTTTTACTAGTTATTTTCTCAGGACAAAGTGATAACTACTGAGAACCTGGCTAAGAGAGGTTGGATGATACCTAATAGATGTTACCTCTGAACGCAAGATGCTGAATCTTCTTCCCACCCTCCTACACTGCCAATTTACTAGGGAGGTTTGGGCGGTTGTGATGCAGCACTGGAATATCAGTTGGGTGTTCCCAAACACCATTAAGGAGTTCATAATCCAATGGTGTCCTATTTATCATAAATTAGGGAAACTAATTTGGAATTACACTGCCCCCCATGTTATTTGGAGGATATGGAAAGAAAGAAACAACAGGATTTTTAGAAACAACCATTCTACACCTTGGCTAGTTGGTTCTAAAGCTATTAGAAGTATTGTTGAAAACATCAAACTAGCTTGTGAAAAAAGGCCTAAACTTATGGAAGGAATTACTAACAAGGACGTCCTAAATCACTATAATTTCTCTTCCATTACTAATTCTTCTACCAGTAATCATGATGGATTTGTTTGGCACTCTCTTCCTGGCTGGCACAAAGTTAATTTTTATGGCTCTGCGAAGGGTAACCAAGGCAATGTTGGATGTGGGAGCATTATAAGAAATCCTCAAGTTTATTGTGTGGCTTCTATTTCTATACCCATTGGCTCCCAAACTAGCCATGTAGCTGAGGCTATGGCTTCCCTTTACGCCTGAAAGCTTGCAAAAAATCAGAATTGCACTAAATTGTGGCTAGACGGAGATTCTATGAATATCATCAAATGTATTAATGGTAATCAAAAACTATCGTGGAACATGAATCACATCATAACCCAGATTGAAAGGCACATATATGACTTTGAGGATGCACATGTCACCCACATGTTCAGAGAATCAAACGTTGTGGCTGACAACTTGGTGAATGTGGGAGCTTGCAGTGATGATGTCAGATGCTGGCAAGGCAATCAAGGATTAAATAATGAAGTCCTTAGTCTCATAAGGTACAACCAAATTCACCAAAATATCAGATTAATTACTAGATATAATGATAAGAAAGGATAATTTATAAAAATGCCTCATGAAAGTGCCTCGTACACTTCAAGAAGAGTGCATTAATAAAGAAAAATGTGGGAATTGGTTCTTTAATTCCTTTAAAGTGGTGACTTCCTTCAGTACTCTCTTGCTCTGCATTTATTTTTGTGATTTTTGCGAAGTGATTTTTCCTATGCCAAAGACTGGTGTCTGGGCTTCTGATAAAATAGGTGGTAAACTGAAACGTGAAGAGATGATGGTTTGTAAGTGGAAGAAAGAGGATAAAGTCTGAAAACAACTCAAGGAGGGTGGGGTCACCGCTTACATGGAGAGATTACATGGCTATGACAAGGACATCTCCAAAGAGTTTGCTGATAGTTGGGATAATGAAAAAGTTACCCTTTGTGGTAAAACCTTTTTTGTTACTAAGAATCTTATTCCTGAGATTACGGGCTTAGATATGTCTAGTTTGAAGTATTATAGAGGTAGGGTTATGGCTCAAAAATGCAACTAGAATGTACCTTAAGACTCTAAGTGAAAAATCCCTTCTCGTGAAACAATCTGGGGATTATGTTCTTCACAAGCATATGAAGCTTCTCTAGGGTAAACTTGTCAAAGCCCTTATGCAATATTTTATACTTGAGGGCTGCTATAAAAGGGTTTATAACTTCCATTTTATGCTTGTGAATCATTTTTATTAAAAGAGGAAAATGTCTTTCCCCTATCTCCTACTTCAATCTCTTGGCACTAATACTACGAAAAATAGGAAAAGTTATGATAAGCCTATTCTTCATGATGGTCTTATTCTTCTCATTTATGATCATGCCAAGTTTAAGCTCCGGGACTACACCCCAGACTCTGGGAAGAACAAGGAAAATAAGGGTAAAAGATCCCTCATGATAGACAGTAACACTTCTAGAAAGAAAAAGAAGGTCAAACCTACTGAATATTTGGCTGAAGTAGCCAAAATCCTCATGGAGGAGACTGGTATGGACACTGAAGATGACACAGAGGTAAGGGAGGAAGCTAAAAATATTGACATGGCTAAAGCGGCTAAATTCCTCTCTAAGGAGGTTGGTATGGAAACAAAAGATGACACAGAAGTTTAGGGTGAGGATAAAAACCTCAATGACTACCATGATGAAGAGGATCAAGATCCTCAGGATAATGCCAGCGAGCCATCTTCAGTAATGGAGAGTGACAAAGCTAGTAATGCCAATTCTAACGATATGGAGACTGAAGGCCCAGAGGACAATTATGTCCCTGGGGAGACTAGCAAAAAAGAGAAAATTGAAGTGGGGGCTAACTCCCCTGTGATGGTTGAGATTGAGCCTCTAATTCCCATGGCTCACCTTGAGATGTATAACAATCCCCAGAATTCCCCTGTTCTAGTGAACTATGAAGATATGTCGTCTAAGGAGGGCACAAACTCAAGGGTTATTTCTGAGAAGACCAAAGAGAAAAAAGGAGAGGGCATTGACAAGAAGCTTAAAGGTAAGGAGGATTCTGGGGGAATCCAGGAGGAAATGACTAAGAAGGGCCAAGTGAACAAAGGGTTCATGTAGGTGGCCAAAGAGTGTGCAAAGATGGAAATGCATTTGAACTCATGGCTATTTGAAGAAATCAAAGACATCAGTATCAAATACTCAGAGCTGGAGGACAGAGTGGACAAAATTTCTCTACTACTCCCCAAGCCTAAGAGTACTGGTAGAGTTGATGTTGAGACTCGGGATGAAGAAGAAGACAAAAGGCTAATGGAGAAGCTTGAACTAAAGATAAATGTTGTTGTCAATTTTTGCATCCAGACTACCTCCAGCTGCATCCAGGGCATTGAAGACACCCTCAGCAAAATTATGAATCAAAACTTTGAGGACATGAAGGTGACTACCAACAACTCGTGGGTTCTTCTCTTTGTGCTGGAAGGGAACCCTACTCCCATTGTCATGGAAGATGAAGCTATTAAAGACACAAGTCCTCCCAGCCTTGGCTCTTGTACTAGGGAAAGCACTAAAAAGAAGAAATTTGTCAACTCAAAGGAAATCATGGCTATCAAGAACTCCATCTAGCAATATGAATTGTTGAAGGAAGACACAGTAGAGCTTATGGAAAAAATTTCTTAGTTGTGTTGGTTCTTGTTTTCGGGATTTTTTTTCTGTCTTGTAGTTTTTTGCTAGTTGGTTGTGTTGGGGGGTTTCTAATTTCTCCTTCCTTTTCCCCCAGCTATCTCTTTTTGCTATGTTGTTATTCTACCTATCTTTTATTGTTATGTAAAGGGTTATGGCTCCCTTCAAAAATTGTTTTAACCTTAATTGAAAACAAGGTCTTAAACCCTATAGCAATATCTAAACCCCTGATAGAACAAGAAAAAATGTAAGAGATATTAACAAAATTGAGCCATTATTTCAACTCATCATCCACCACAAGTTTTTCATCAATTTTGAAATCTCTACCAAAAAGATAAATATACCCTTCCTTCTAGCCCTTAGAAAATTTCATAGTTACATTGTGATCAACCCATGTAGTTTCTCAATACATGGGATTAGGTTTCCTTGCTTCAGAATTCTCCGTATTGTAGCATCATTTTTAATATTCTCATAATCAAGAGGTTCAATCATTTTCCTATCACCACCCATAGTTGTAGAAATATCCAAGAGACTAGTACAGATAATGAAGACAAACCAAAAGAGTTTACAAAGCACCCAAAAAGTGTGCAGTGATCTATGGAAGGTGAGCATTGATAATCTCCACAATATCTCAACACTCCCAATAATGAAGGAAAAAACCACCAACTCAAAAAAAATCGTCATTATTCCATAGGTGGAAGGATTCTTTGTGCTTTAGGTAAATCATATTTCATCAAGGCATTAACATCTGCTACCACGTGATCACCTAGGTGACACATAATCTCTTTGTTATCTCGAACTCCCACATTTGCAAAATCATCCACAACGTCATTATCTTCATGCTAGGCATGGGTTATGTGAACTTTTTGAAAGGTCCTTAGGATATCCATAGAATTATGAATCCATTTTTCAATGGTCCATAATGGTTTTTGGTGGCCCTTGAAGCATTATTATTAGAGTCACCCTCTAACCAAAGCATCTCAGAGTTAATTACTAAGGATATCTCAAGCCATGGAAAGCAGGATCTACTTCAACAAGGTGGTTAGTCTCACTTCCCAAGGGGAGTTCCACTATGAAAAGGAACCTTTCATTATCATCTCTCACTACTCACCCACACACAGCCAACCCATGATTTCCCTTAGTTGCCCCGTCAAAGTTTACTTTCACCCATCTAGAAGGAGGAAGATTACAATGAACATTATCCCTAGGTATCTTTACCAGTCTAAAAGCAATAGAAATATCCACATTGATTTTCAAAGTATAATCCACCCATAAGTCATACTTAGGAACAAATTTTCTTGGCCTTGTATTTAGCTCTAGTATATTGAAAGTTTTCCATAATAGCTCTTACAATTTTACTAGAAACAAACTCTGGAGGAAGAGTGGCATCCCTGAACACTTTTTTGTTTTATTCTTTCCATAATCCCCAAGTGAGGATAAGTTAGGGGCCAAAAAATATGCAAACCTTGATTAGAGGATGAAGCAATCCATCAATCAAGGTAATCCAATAAAGAATTTAGGGCGACCCATGCTAAGTTCTAGTCTTGAAGAAGATAACCCAAAACTTCATGAGTATAGGAATAGTGCATAAATAAGTGTGTTGTAGATTTAACCTCTACTTGATACAAAAAAAAAATTATTACATAAAGAAAAACCTCTTTTGCAAAGATTCTCAAGAATCAAGATTTTTTTTGGAACATGGTCCAAAAGAATATTTTAATCTTCATAATGATGTCATTAGAACACACTCTCACCCAAGTAGGAGGTGGAGAAAGGGAAGCCTGCTAAAGAGAAAATGATGAGGCAACAAAGAATTCACCCGAAGATGACTTCTTCCACACAACCTAATCATCAACATCTTATTGCAACACACATGAATTTAAAGACACTTGAAGAGGAAGAAATTTATTACTAAACTCAAGAAGGTTAGCCCACTTTCCATCATCAAAATAATTAGCCATCCATATACCAAGTCTAGTTTTGAATTTCATCATAAAAGGTCTTAATATTGGATTATTGCATAGAGGTTCAAGGCCAATCTAGCTATCCTCCTAGAATTTCATCTTTCTACTGGAACCCAATTTATAAAAAAAATCTAGAACCAATAATGTGATTAGCTCTAATATCATTGTTCCAAAGGATAGATCTTGTAGGCATCTCTTGAGTATCAAGGACATACTGCAATGAATCAATATGATGTAAATACTTGCACATCCAAGTAGAGTTCCACTCACCCTTTGTATTAAAAGTTCTCCATATTTATTTAACTAATAGAGTTTTTTTTTCAAAATATAGAAGATTCCTCCATCCAAGCCCTCCCATATTTTTGTGTTTACAAATAGAATCCCAAGCCACAATATGCAGTCTCTTTCTTTCTTCCAATCCAGGACAGAGAAACTACTTTTGAATCTTCTCAATAGACTCTATAAATTTAACAAAGATTTTGAACAAATTAAGCACATAAACTAGAAGATTCTAGGGGGTATCCTTAAGAAGTTGAATTTTAGTATCTTGACCAATAATAAACCCCTTCTTTCCATCCAAATTTTTATGAAATTTATCAATCAAAGATAACAAAAAAGAATTATGTACTTTGGACAATAAAGGTAATCCTAGATAGATGGTTGGATGGTTTCCAATATTGCAACCGAGGATATTAGAGATCCTTTTTTCCTAATCTTAAGAGTGTTAATAAAGTACAGAGATATTTGAGAATTATTATACATTGTCTAGTAGCACTAACATAAAATTCTAAAATTATTTTGAGGGATTGAGATTCAACAATCAAAGAGCTCCCCAGGAAATTAGTATCATCCACAAATTACTAGTGGGAAAAAACCAAACCATCAGATGAAGGTATCAGACCTTTCAAGCACCCAATATTCACCATATTAAGGATGCACATCTCAAAATTTTCATCCAATAGAGTAAAGAGAATAGGAGAGAAAGGATCACCATGTCTGATACCTATGGAAACCTTGTAAACTAATTCAATAAATTTTTTGTTTAAAATGAAAGTCACTAGAACTTGGATGAGAAAATGCTAATCTACTCGGTCATAAGCTTTGGACAAATCAATTTTAAGAAAAAAGCCTTGATGATTAGAAGTCTCTAAAGAGTGTATGTTCTTATGCACAGTAACAATGGAATCCAAAAATTCCCTTCCTGGGACAAAACCATTTTGTTGGGTAGCAATGAACCGAGGAAGCACCACAAGAAATCTAGACATAAGAAAGATTTTGTAGATAGATTTTCACAAACTGATGGGACAAAAAGCCTGAAATGTGTCCATGCCAGGGAAATAAGCATAATAAAAGTTGAATTTAACTCCTTAAGAATCCTTCTAGAACCAAAGAATTCTATAACCACATTTCCAATGCCTTTCACTGCAATCTCCCAAAAGATCTGAAAGAAAAACATTGGGAAACCATTAGGCCCTAGTGCCTTATTCCCCTCAAAAGAGAAAATGTTTTTTTTTAATTTTATCCAAAGAAGGAATAGAAACCAAACTTTTATTACATTTAAAACTAGTTATATTAGGGATAACATCAATAAGCTCCTTTTGGTGATTACCATCCAGTATATCCTCAAAAGATAAAAGATTGGAGAAGAAATGAACTGCCTCCTCTTAGATATCCTTTTCCTTTTCTATTCTTTCTACATTCATTTGAATATGAGATATATAGTTTGCAGGACTATGTTTAAGAGTAGACACATAAAAAAAACTGTGTATTCCTATCTCTAGAGGCCAACAAAATAGCCCCTGATCTCTGTTTCCAAAAATCTTCTTCCTTGGAAATGATGTCATTATATTGAATAAGAATCTTATTTTTGTTAGACAAGTAATCAACAACATTCACCCCCTTTGATTTTTTTCTTGGATATCCTTTAACTCCAGTTGAATATTAGTCTTGGATGAGAAAATATTACTAAATTTTTCTCTATTCCACTTCTTGATATTGGATTTTACCATTCCAAGAATTTTATCCACCCAAAACATAGTAGTACCATCCACCTTAATACTCCACCATTCTTTTTATTTTTTAAAATATCTGATGGTGTTGAATCCATGTTCTCTCAAATCAAAACAAAGGATCTTTCTTCCTAGAAATAGGCTCTTCTTGGAAACAAAGAGGGAAGTGATCAAATTCAATCCTTGGTAAAGGATTTAAAGAAAGTGAATACTGAAAAAATCCAATCGTTTGATATAAGAGCCCTATCTAATCTCACCTGGATAAGATCCTTACTAGAACATCTATTAGTCTAGGTGTAAGAGGCTCCATTTAAGTCCAAATCATGAAGACTTTGATTGTTTACAAAATCCATGAGATCTTTCTTGTTGTTAGCCTAAATTTTGTACCCTTCAAAATTCTCCACCTCCTGAAAGGGGTATTGAAAACCCCAATTATGATCCAGTTGTCATCCTAGAACTGAGATCTAAAGTCATCCAAGTTCTTCCAAAATTTCCTCCTAGCAGCCTTGGTGTTGGGGGCATAGATATTAGATAAGATCCAAAAAACTCATCCCTAATATGTTTTAACCTAATAGCAATGTGATTGGCATCTTCCCAAATATTAACACTTGTAATGAAATTTTGATTCCAAAAAAGAGCACAACTACTTGAGGTCCCTTCTAAGCTATTAAAATGAGCCTCACAATTATTGAAAATTTTCATTTTCAAAACTCTATCTTTTTGCATCTTGGTTTCTTGAAGTCATAATGTTTGGCTTATGCTTGTGAGAGATATCTATCCCTCTAATGTTCCAATACATTACCTTCATTACTTTGATTGAGTTTTATTTAGGAAATATTGGGGATAGTTTTCTTAATCTCGTTTGCAATGTTCCAAAATATTTCTTGCTCCCTGTGCCATTTGGAAGGCTTTCAACCAGAAATTTTGGTGGCTTCATAATATTCCCTTGTTCTATTTCTAGTAGTAACCCCAATTGTAGGAACACTTTTTCTCCCCTTCTTCCTTTTCATCTAGATAAAAGGTGTCTCATCATCCACTTCTATTTTTAATTGCTCATATTCTCTTTGCCTAGATCAATCACCCACCCAACAGAGACCTTCTGTAATGAGATCAAGATATCATTCCTATTAAGGACATTATCATTATAATCTACCAAAATATTTACCTCCACTATCTCCATTTCCTTCACCAAATTGTTAAAAGTGGACACAACAATGCGAGCGGAACACAAATCAGAATTTAAAGGGGAACCCACCTCCTTACTACTATCCTCAAAAAGGTATTCAATCTATTATATAGGGGTCCGTGTTTCTTCAATGTCATTTTCTATTTATGTTTCAATGCCTTCAACTATATTATTCTTAGGGAGAGGCCCATTATCAATGGGCTCAGAATTCATAGAAGACAACTAATCATTGTGCTCCCCCACTTTAAGTTCATCTTTCCAAACTTTCATCTTAACTTCATCCCTCTTGTCAACTTTGTATGAGTTCTAAAGGGGAATTCCCTCACTCAGTGACCAGACATCTTGTAATGTAAGCACACAAAAAGAAATGATTCAAACTCAATAGGGTGCTACCACTTACCCAAGTTTGAATCTCTTTCAATATAGGAAGGTAGATCCATAGACTAGACAATTTAAACATGTATTCTAGCAAATAATAACCTCTTCCTATTTGCAGTCATGGGATCTATAGAAATAATTTCTCCAAATGAATAAGAAATACCCTTAAAAGTATCTTCATTACAAAACTCATAGGTTTAAAAGGCACACCCACACAAGAAAAAACTCAAAGGATGAATCAGAGAGGTCCAACTTCAGTGACCATTTCTTCAAAGTTGGAGAAGATTTCTCAATGACCCAGAGACCCCCGCATAGTATTGCATAAATATCACCTTCACAAAAAAATCCAAATGAAAGAAAACTTTAGGTAGGTGTAATACATAAAAACATATATAAAAGAGAATAGGCATAAGAAAACTAGGCATATTCCTACATAATCATACACACCTCAAAATGACTTAGAAGTTAACGTGCAAATGAGATGAAATAAAATAAGAAATAAAGTTAATCTACTCAACACAATAAGCATGAAAACCTCAATATGAAAAAGTTTTTGCTGATTTTTTTGAAGAGGGTATGTGGTTTCTCACAAAACCTAAAAAATGACAATGCGTAAAATTATGATATGAAGAATGAGGAGAAGGCTCTCAATTTATAGACTTTTGAGAGAAATGGATGGTTGAGATTCAAAATTGAATGAATGGTCAAGATTCATTTGGATCAATGATGTGGATTCCAAGTGGATGCCAAGTGGATAAAGGGTTGACCATTCAAAAGTTGATTTGTTTCTCACACGTGTGAGAAACTCATGAAAGGAATGGGTCAATGACAAGGGGAGACAAAGGTGACAAAGGTGTAAGGTTTGAAAGGCCCAAGGTTGCTCACGCATGTTTGAGCAATTTTGGAAGAAGAGAGAGGGGACAAAGGTGTAAGAGGTGAAAGGCCCAAGTTAGGTTCACATGTGAAGGGAGTATCCCAAAGAGATAAGGGGACAAGTGTGTAAGAGGTGAAAGGCCCAAGGTAGGGTTTACATGTGAAGGGTTAATTTTAAAATTTGAAATTTAAGAATGTTCTCACACATATGCGAGACATTTTTAAATTAGGGGAAATTACTAAGGGGTGTAGGAATAATTAAATTAGACTAATTAATCAAGGATTAATTAGTGGATAGGATTAAGGGAAAGGAGGGGGGATTTACGCTATAGGTTAGTTTAATTAATTTAGGATTAATTAAATACTTAGGAAATGAGATATGATAGTATTAAATAAATGTAAATTTATTTAATCAAGAGTAAGAGATAAGGGTGATTTTAACTAAATAAATATAAATTTATTTAAGTAAGGGTAGGATAAAGGTCAATTTAATTAAATAAATATAAATTTATCTAATTAGGGATAAAGGTAAGATAAATAATTATTAAATAAATAATAAATATTTATTTAATTGGATAGGATAAAATAAGGGTAATTATGTTCATATAGATAGATTTTGGTGTCTATATGTTTCCCCTCTTTGATGTAGCATCATGAAGTGATGTTATATCAAACAAGAATAAAACATACTGGATAAAAGAGATAAGACTAGTAGCATGATGCCCCAGTCATGGAAGGATGAGAAAGGATGACGAAGAAGGAGTGGTATACCCCCCGAGAGGATAGAAGGGTTTAGAGAACGCAAGTGTTCTGTCAAAATGGATAGGAATGAGGAATGAAAGGGGAAAGTATAGGGATGATGAAGGAAGAATAAACAAAATTCATGTTGCAATGGTGTGAAAAATCTAGGTTTGATATTTTACTTGACACTATGCTCTAAGGTATGAGGAACCAAGATGGCAATGTGGTCAAGTACATAATAAAAAAAGGTAAAATACAACTATATGCCTTATGACACCATGATATAGAAGACCAGTATGCCTTGTCACAATAGGATGAAAATACCATGACAAATGCAAAAAATACTAACACATACAAGCAATAAGAAATCATGCACATAAAGAAAAAGCAAACCAATATTTTTCCCCTAGTCAAGCAAAAATTGATTGATGAAATGATTGACTGATGATGATTGATTGATTGAGGATGGAAAAGTTAATGATAATAAAAATGCACATCCAAAGGATTGGGGAGGATACATCCCACGATGATGTTTTAATGAAAAGTTTGATCAATGAATTATCAACTGATTTGGATCAAGATGATAGATTGATTAAGGATTATGTGTTAGATTGTAAGTGTCACGCCTCGCCAGGGAACCCAGGTGGACAAGCCAACTAACTACTAAGAGATGTGAATATTTTTTTTTAAATTAAATATTACAACTAGTCTAAGTCCTCACAGGTTCCCTAACACCATTATTAAAGAAACATAATCTAATCTATTCATTTACCCATTAAGGCATTGATTGATTAATATAAGTTTGCAATTCATTCCTTTACTCTTAACATTAAGTTACATGTATAATCTTACCATAAATCCTAATATTTAAACATGCATGCATGTGATTTATCCTTTACTAAACTTATGTCATTATTTACACTATTCATTAAGCATTCAAGTGAAACATTTGATGGATATGCAATGCCCTATATACTTTATTATTTCATACGCATTTGTGAAACATAGTAACCATAATCCAAATTTAGATTCTATATCTATTTATTCATAGATTCATTAACTCATAATATTTTTCAACAACCATACATCAAGAGATAGAACAATTCATTCAGAAATACATTATTTCATATTAAGTCTAAGATCATTTATTATACCAAAAATTAATAAAAGATACGTGAATAAATACCCTAAACAATTATCTTTTCATGTTGATAACATACAATATGTTCTATTTTCTTTTTCCTAGATCTACCCATTCCCTCATACATTTCTTTGAATTACATTTATATACATCATATCATCAGATCCAATGATTTACAAGAGATTTCTATTACAAGAATGCACATGCATAAGTACATCTTTACATATACAATAAGAAGTCTTCAAAACTGAAAATCCAGAAGAAATAGGAGCCAAGACAATCCATCTGACCATAAACAGTACCTTGATATAATAAAGATTAACCACCCAACCACGTGGATCCAAAAAGATTCCACTCCACCATGCTAGGAGACAGAGACCAAGGTCCACGCAAGAAGGTAACAACTAGGATACTCCTAAGGTAATGATAGCCCTTCCCAAAACATCACACAACTGAAAACACAAGAATATCACAAGGACACAATCACATTGGTAGGAAATCTAAGCTACAAGTTAGGTGAGTATCATCGCATAGCCCTCACCCCTTGAGTTACCCTGGTAAGCCACTCTAGGCCCTGACCCCCAAGTAGGCACATGCAAAACCAAACATCTCTCATAGGGATGAGACTGTTCGATTGTGCTATCACAATACACCTTCTCCCAATCCCATTCATAGCCTATACTATCACTATCGGCATGGGTGAGGCTTATCTTAGTTAATGTGTAGTACCCTTCCCATAATTTATTAATGTTTTCACTTGATTAAACAACTCGCCAGTGGGTTACCCTGGTACTAGCCACTTAGGGCCCCGACCCCTCACTGTGAGCCACTCACCTAGTGTTCTTAGGTTCCCTACCGATAAAAATATCATAAATGTACATAAAGATAAGTACCAAAGGTACACAATTGTTTACAACATCAAACAATTGATTTTAGGAACGCACTAGTTGTCCTTAATCCTTTGGACAACCCTAAACTGCAATCGAGTACACAAATAGATAAAACACATCCACATTGCATCAAATGAATCACAAGGGATTCTCAAAAACATAATAACATCATGAAACTCATAAAAATATAAATTATAACATCATAGTAACCTAGGATTGGGTTCAGGGGATCACTGATTGACCCTAGTTCACTAGAGAGTCCTAAACCCTAATCTAGCATTAAAGATGGTAAATAACACATAAGAAGACATCAAAATGCACCAACATTAAGTATTATAAAAAACCATATAACCAGTGCCTTTTGGTACCAACTCAAACCACCAAACATCATACCAAGATCATATTGCAGAAAACATATTGATTCCTAAAATTTGGCTAAGTCTGAAATTTTCTAAAACCTTCAAAATCTAGAATCTTTATTTGAAATCATAGGAGGCTAAAACCACTCTCAAACATCCTGGAAGGTATTACATAAAATGTAACTTAAAGTATAAGGACTCTTCCAGTTTAATTTTTAGGGTTTCTGGAAGGGTTTAGGAGTTAGGGTTTGGTGTTGACCCGGGGTTGGCCCTAGAGGTTGTTCAAACTTGTAGGACACTTATTTTGCATATGGTATTATTTTTAGGATCTTTTGGAACCCTCTAAGGAGTTTTGGATAATTTTGGGAACCCTGATTAGGGTTAGGGTGGTCTCAGTTTGATTTCAGCCTTAGGGCAAAACATAAAATGTAACATTTAAGTATAAGGAATTAAGTGTATATAGCTTATACTTAAATGTTACATTTTATGTTTTGCCCTAAGGCTGAAATCAAACTGAGACCACCCTAACCCTAATCAGGGTTCCCCAAATTATCCAAAACTCTTGAGAGGGTTCAAAAAGATCCTAAAAATAATACCATATTAAAAATAAGTGTCCTACAAGTTTTAACAACCTCTAGGGCCAACCCCAGGTCAACACCAAACCCTAAACCCTTCCGAAAACCCTAAAAATCAAATTGGAAGAGTCATGCATAGGGGGTACCTCGAGCTGCGTAGGTGGTAGGCTAAGATGCGCAAGTGGTAGCTCAAGATACATAGGTGGTTACATCATGCATAGGTGGGGATGCCTCATGTGCAAGTGGTCAGGAATCCTACAAAGGTGGCACCCAATTCTATGCAAATGGTCAAGACTGTGTGCACTAAGGACAGCAACCTCCAGATTTGACCTTTCAGGTAAAACTGGGCAAGATGGAGGTCTGGGAAGTAGAATCGGAGGGATACCCAGTTGAGATCCCTCTGTTCTCCTTCCAAGATATCCCTCAGACCCATCTTACCTTTGAGGTAAACCTATTTAATTCCTACCCACAGGTGCATGGTGCAAAAAGGTTACAACAAGAAGACACTATTCTAATAAGGCGAAGGTCTGGATAGCATCAACTGAAGAAGGTTCCAAATAAATCCACTACATTCTAAGGTGATAACTCAAAAATAGGAGCAGATAAATGAATAGTCCATAACCATTACCTATCATTAAAGTATCCTTTTATTATTCACATCATATAAAAAGGCATTGTATCAAAAATAGTCATAAAAGGTTTCCATTGATCACAAAACTATAGCAAACAGTAAAACAAACACATCAAACACAACATACACATGAAATAGGATTCTCTTTCCAGGTAGAGCCTACCTAGAGTCCTATGGAGAAACCTTTGAAAGCAATACCAATTCCACTCCAGCCAAGCCTAATCTCCTCAAGCCTTTCAATCACAGAGATATCTTCCAAGTGCTTCCACTAACCTTTCTAATAGATTCAGATTTAGAGTTTTTTGTATATCATATCTCCCTTTTCCTCCTCCCATTTTTACTTTCTAGATCTCCTTTCATAAATATGTTTTAGGATTGGTTGCACGGTAAGTTTCAACCGATGCAACCATCCACAACCATCTTTTGGTTATTAGTTTGGATTTTAATAGTTCTTAGATAAATTTATTAGGTAGATTGTTTCTTATGAATCCTTTTAGTTTATTTAGCATCTTAGTTAATTTTGTTTAATTTCATGTTTTAAATAAATTCCTTTATTTTATTCTTACTTTCACTTTAGATAATTATTAGTTACTTTTCTCTCTTAAAAGAATAATTAGTAATTACCTTTATTTTATCCAAGGAAGAAGTGGATCTAATTACACACAATAGTTAATCCCTTCATTATAATTACAAGGGCATATAAATAAATAAGTACATAAACACTCACATTAAAACATTTATATAAACATATATATAGACACATGCATATTTGTGCACCCATATGCCTATGTGTATATATATTTATTTATTATAAACCATGCATTAATGAATACCTTTGAAAAGCTTATTATCATGTATTTAATTCTATAGTACAATCACATTATTACTAACAGATACTCCTTCCACAAAAAAATATTCACCTAGTCCTAGGAACTACAAAGAATATCCATAATAATCAACTTTAAAAATACCGAGAAAACATAATCAAACATCAATCCACAAACAAAGGAAAAATTCAAAAAGACCCAACCTGGGAGTAAGGATCAGGGCTAGGCTTAGTCTTGCGGGACCTGGTACTATCTCTGTAACAACAACAACGATCAAGGATTTTGGGGCACACTTAGACCTGTGAAGCCAGGTGAAGTCGATGCCTAGTACTTGCAAGCCTTCATCACCAAGAAGAAATGCATGTTCATAGATGTGCATATTAAAGAAGACATTGCAGACAGATGATCGGGATCGATACATCATGTGGACCTCATCCATGTGAGTAACTACAACTTCGTCCTCAATCATGAAAACACATCGTGTATATAGGTGCACACACATAAGGAATTTAACATGAGGGTTAGAATCTGAGCATTGGGTTAGTCAATAATTGATACTAATAATAAATCACCATAATCATAATAAATATCCTAAAGCATTAAGTGACATACAAGATTCATCGAAAGTAACTTTAATAGAAGAATGTATCTATATCCATCCAACACATATCACATAACATCCTAAATGTGTTCAGAAAGGTATTGAAGGTCCTTTATACATACATGGAGACAAACACATACATAAATGATACCTTCAGACAATATGTATGATATTAGAATTTTTAGGTACAAGCCGATGAAATCATTATAAACAACTTATAGGAAAAGAAGTATTAAGCTGTAAGGAAACTTCTAAAGATCTTACTTTATTCAAAAAATTATATTAGGTTTAGAGGGGTATTACATCCTTCCCCCCTTGGATTCGACTTACTCCTGGAAGTCAGAAGAGATGAAATAAACTATACACATAAGTTGTAAATTGTTATCAAATAGAATTGCAATATTGCTACTCTAGTACCTACTTTAATGACTATATGCATACTTCTCCAATTAAGAGTGGTGATAAATCTTATTACAATTATAGTGTAGATTAACTCATTTCCAATGGTAAGAGACTTTCAAAAGAATTACCTATATTTTTCTTTCACTTTATGTAGTAAGTTTGTCAACAGATACTAAGATTAGAATATTACTTCAAAATTACTTTTATCAACTTGAAAATCCAATGTATTCCTATTTTATTAACATTAGTGTATTAGACAAACGTGTGTTCTACTAATTGAAATTGTCGCTTCCTTACACAATATAAAATTTTCCTATCTATGGTAGCCAACATAAAAGGAGGAATTTCTGATAACTTTTCTATTTTTGAGACACAATCTAATCCTACACAATACAACATATGGAACTTTATTTCAAATAGGGTGCTAAAATTTGCATTCCTTACCAACTATGCATGTAAAACACAGAGGGGTAAATGACATTTATATTTATTATGTTCATGAAGGTAATATATCAAACAATTATTACTTAGCTTTTTAATCATGAAACTAAAACAATCCATACACTTACCTTTTGCGATAAAGCACAATTTTATAAGAAATATTTTAGAATACATAAAGCAACCTATTTTAGCAAGTAAACAATATTATTTTTCATCAAGATGTAAATATAATTTCTACTTAGGACACATACACATTTACAATAAATATTTTCTAAGTCATCTTTCATAATAATTGTAGGGTTTGATTTCCAAAACGCATTCACACCCCTAGAGGAGATCTAATCAATTTCCCAAATTTTCATGTCAGGCAGTTTCCATATAGCATTTAATTAATATCAAACAACAATGTACAAGATTTCTTTCAAGTTCCCTATGTCATAATGATTATAGATCCATCAAGAGAGGAAAAATCACATGATTCCTACTACTATCTTCATAACCACAATATTTAAATCAATGACATTCACTAATGTACATAAATTTAATTTCTACCCTTTACCTATTTGTAACATTGCCCTTATACCCTTTAATATTTTTGAGATAATCCTGTATTGAGTAACATACATAACAATATTATTATAGCATTTATTTTCCACTGTAACTTCTTATTCATAGTCAGTCAATCACTTAGTTTTGTTAATTACTACTAAGGTGTTGATCACAATGTATATAAAACTTGAATTTTTTTCCATATTACTCATCTAGGATCCTAACCACTCACTAGGCATCTAGAAAGACATATATTTATTAAAACAACTTCCATCGTTAGTATAGATAACCCATTGTCGTACATACTCTTCTCTAGACTTTCTTGATTGTTATCTTAACTCATTTACTATGCAAATTAACATGGCATGCATAAATAATATAGCTTCTTACCAAAACAGGGATAAAAAATATTCTTCCAAAATGCAAATGTGAATTATAGCCTATGATAAGATCTTGGGGACGTAAGTCCTTCACCCAAGGGTTTCCTAATTAAGTATTTACAAATTTTCCTGATATATTATTGCCTTGTCTAAACAATGTTATTCCTTCAAAACTTATTTCTTAAGAGGGAAGAGAGAGACAGAGAGAAATACACATGGAAATAAATTATTGGTTCCTTACATTTCAAGTTCCTACTTCAAGAATTCACAAGAGAGGGGAAAGAGAGAGATCATTCAAACTGTTATTATATAGAAAACTATCTATTACAACCTTTTTCACTCTTATGTCCTAGTTTCTCCTTTCACATAATGATCTATGCCACCACTCTCTTTCATCTTTTGCCAAGAATAAGAGAAAAATTCATTTTCAAATTTTAAACCAAGACACAACACCAAATTTTTCACATCTTTCCAAGGTACAAATTTTTATCCATGAACTTTAATTATTACCATTCGATTCCTATAAGAATAAAATCAAGTACTACCACAAGCATTTCTTTCTTCACATTAAACGTGCAAAGGCAATTCATTTCTAAGAAGGAATTCAATTGGGAATTTATAAGAAGATAGAGTGCACAACATTTCCAATATAATATATTATAGGTAGGGTCGGGAGATAATATTACCTACCACCACAATTAAAAACACCGGGCATCTTTTTACTTTTTTTTGCTTTCCTAGAGATAACAATGTCATTTATCAACAAGAAGATCACAAACACAAGTATAAGGAATTACTTAAAATTCTATTTATAGAAAGCATCCATTTAACACATCATTGATCTCAGAATGTAAAAATATAAGTTATAATAATACTCAATCATAGAGAAATAGGTGTACCCTTATAAGACAATGTAACATAAATACAAAAGCCTTCATTTCCTAAGATTCAAATTTTCCTGGCATACAGATGAAGACAAAGGAGACAGAGATAAAATATTCAATGCTATGCATAGGTGAGCTATGAGTCCCAGAGTTCCCAGTGTGGAACCTAGGGCTCTGATACCAAGATGTCACGCCCCGTCAGGGAACTCAGGAGGACAAGCCAACTAACTACTAAGAGATGTGAATATTTTATTTTTTAAATGAAATATTACAACTAATCTAAGTCCTCACAGGTTCCCTAACACTAATATTAAAGAAACATAATCTAATCTATTCATTTACCCATTATGGCATTGATTGATTAATATAAGTTTGTAATTCATTCCTTTACTCTTAACATTAAGTTACATGTATAATCTCACCATCAATCCTAATATTTAAGCATGCATCCATGTGAGTTATCCTTTACTAAACTTATGTCATTATTTACACTATTCATTAAGCATTCAGGTGAAAGACAAACATTTGAGGGATATGCAATGCCCTATATACTTTATTATTTCATACACATTTGTGAAACATAGTAACCATAATCCAAATTTAGATTATATATCTATTTATTCATAGATTCATTAACTCATAATAGTTTTCCACAACCATACATCAAGAGATAGCACAATTCATTCAAAAATACATTATTTCATATTAAGTCTAAGATCATTTATTAGACCAAAAAGTAATAAAAGATATGTGAATAAATACCCTAACAATTATCTTTTCATATTGATAACATACAATATATTCCCTTTTCATTTTCCTAGATCTACCCATTCCCTTATACATTTATTTGAATTACATTGATATACATCATATCATCAGATCCAATGATTTACAAGAGATTTCTATTACAAGAATGCACATGCATAAGTACATCTTTACATATTGTACGCCTCTCTCTCCGATTTCCCACAGCTTTCCAAGGGCGGGGGTTAGTAGCAACGGTTCAAAAGTGCATGCAAATCAAATACGCAATGACTACTAAACGAATAACAGAAACGTGAGCAATAAAATGTACAAACAACAAAAAGGAAGACAAACGAATGCAAACCCTTCGATGCTTGAAGCTTCTATTGTTTCTCTCTACTCCTTCCGAAACGTTGTTCTTGATGCTCAGTATTGGCTGGGCAACGTCTCTGACTTGAGAAGCGTCGAGAATTTGATAATTGCAAAGTGTGTGTGATCGCAAGATAGCTTGAATGTTGACAGAGTAATGGCGCCCGTAAGCTTGAAATCCTGGATCCTTCAAATGGTTATGAAGGGTTTATTATATAGGAATTGGTGATGGAATGAATGGTTGAGATCAATCCCAGAGATGGGGAGATGAATGGTTGTGATCAAAAGGAACA
>MU223439.1:318969-331047 GCA_018584345.1 Thuja plicata | reverse complement strand
TTAATTATTTAATTAATTTTGAGAATTGGATTAGATGATTTGAGAAAGATGAATTTAGAAGAAAATAGATGATTAATTAATGATTAAGAAACCATTAATTAATAGATGAAAATTAGGGTTTTTAATGTAAAGTCGCAAGCCTGTCCATTTTAGGGTGTCTACACATATACAATAAGAAGTCTTCAAAACTGAAAATCCAGAAGAAATAGGAGCCAAGACAATCCATCTGACCACAAACAATACCTCGATATAATAAAGATTAACCACCCAACCATGTGGATCCAAAAAGAGTCCACTCCCCCATGCTAGGAGACAGAGACCAAGGTCCACGCAAGAAGGTAACAACTAGGATACTCCTAAGGTAATGATAGACCTTCCCAAAACATCACACAACTGAAAACACAAAAAGATCACAAGGGCACAATCACATTGGTAGGAAATCTAAGCTACAAGCTAGGTGAGTGTCATCGCATATCCCTCACCCCTTGAGATACCCTGGTAAGACACTCTGGGCCCCGGCCCCCAAGTAGGCACATGCAAAACCAAACATCTCTCATAGGGACGAGATTGTTCAATTGTGCTATTGCAATAGCACCTTCTCCCACTCCCATCTGTAGCCTATACTAGCACTACCGAAATGGGTAAGGCTTATCTTAGTTAATGTGTAGTACCCTTCCCATAATTTATTGATTTTTTCACTTGATTAAACAACTCACCAGTGGGTTACCCTGGTACTAGCCACTTAGGGCCCCAACCCCTCACTGTAAGCCACTCACCTAGTGTTCTTAGGTTCCCTACCTCTAACAAACATCATTAATGCACATAAAGATAAGTACCAAAGGTACACAAGTGTTTACAACATTAAATGATTGAGTTTAGGAAAGCACTAGTTTTCTTGAATCCTTTGGACAACCCTAAATTGCAATCGAGTACACAAATAGATAAAACACATTCGCATTGCATAAAATGCATCACAAGGGATTATCAACAACATAATTACATCATGAAACTCATAAAAACATAAATTATAACATCATAATAACCTAGGATTGGGTTTAGGGGATCGTTGATTGACCCTAGTTCACCAGACAGTCCTAAACCCTAATCTAGCATTCAAGATGGTAAATAACACATAAGAAGACATCAAAATGCAACAACATTAAGTATTATAAAAAACCATATAACTAGTGCCTTTTGGTACCAACTCAAACCACAAAACATCATAACAAGATCATATTGCAGAAAACATGTTGATTCCTGAAATTTGGCTAAGTCTGAAATTTTCTAAAACCTTCAAAATCAAGAATCTTTATTTGAACTCCTAGGAGGCTGAAACCACTCTCAAACATCTTGGAAGGTATTACATAAAATGTAACTTAAAGTATAAGCTACATAAGAGTATGTATCTTATACTTAAATGCTATATTTTATGTTTCGCCCTAAGGCTGAAATCGGACTGAGACCACCCTAACCCTAATCAGGGTTCCCAAAATTATCCAAAACTCTTGAGAGGGTTCCAAAAGATCATAAACATAATACCATATGAAAAATAAGTTTGCTGCAAGTTTGAGAAACCTCTAGGGCCAACCCTGGGTCAACACCAAACCCTAAACCCTTCTGAAAACCCTAAAAATCAAACTGGAAGAGTCCTGCGCAGGTGGTACCTCAAGTTGTGTAGGTGGTAGGCCAAGCTGCACAGGTGGCAGCTCAAGTTGCATAGGTGGTTACATCCTACACAGGTGGGGATGCCTCCTACGTAGGTGGTCATGCGTCCTACATAGGTGGTACCCAATTCTGCGCAGATGGTCAAGACTGTGTGCACTAAGGACAACAACCTCCAGATTTGACCTTTCGGCTAAAACTGAGCAAGAAGGAGGTTTGGGAAGCAGAATTAGAGGGATACCCAGTTGAGATCCCTCTGTTCTCCTTCCATGATATCCCTCAGACCCATCTTACCTTTGAGGTAAACCTATTTAATTCCTTCCCACAGGTGCATGATGCAAAAAGGTGACAACAAGAAGAGACTATTCTAATAAGGCGAAGGTATGGATAACATCAACTAAAGAAGGTTCCAAATAAAGCCAATACATTCTAAGGTGAAAAATCACAAAGAGGAGTAGATAAATGAGTAGTCCATAACCATTACCTATCATTAAATTATCCTTTCATTATTCACATCATATTAAAAGGCATTGTATCAAAAACAGTCATAAAAGGTTTCCATTGATCACAAAACTATTGCAAAAAAGTAAAACAAACACATCAAACATAGCATACACATGAAATAGAATTATCTTTCTGGGTAGAGCCTACCTGGAGTCCTGTAGAGAAACCTTTGAAAGCAATACCAATTCCACTCCAGCCAAGCCTAATCTCCTCAAGCTTTTCAATCATAGAGATATCTTCCAAGTGCTTCCACAAACCTTTCTAATAGATTCAGATTTAGAGTTTTCTATATATCATATCTCCCTTTTCCTCCTCCCCTTTTTACTTTCCAGATCTCCTTTCATAAATATGTTTTAAGATTGGTTGCACAGGAAGTTTCAACCGATGCAACCATCCACAACCATCTTTTGGTTATTAGTTTGGATTTTAATAGTTCTTAGATAAATTTATTAGGTAGATTGTTTCATGTGAATCCTTTTAGTTTATTTAGCACCTTAGTTACTTTTGTTTAATTTCATGTTTTAAATAAATTCTTTTATTTTATTCTTACTTTCACTTTAAATAAAGATTAGTTACTTTTCTCTCTTAAAAGAATAATTAGTAATTACCTTTATTTTATCCAAGGATGAAGTGGATCTAATTACACACAATAGTTAATCCCTTCATTATAATTACAATGGCATATAAATAAATAAATACATAAACACTCACATTAAAACATTTATATAAACATATATATAGACATATGCATATGTGTGCACCCATATGCCTATGTGTATATATATTCATTTATTATAAACCATGCATTAATGAATACCTTTGAAAAGCTTATTATCATGTATTTAATTCTATAGTACAATCGCATTATTACTAACAGATAGTCCTTCCACAAAACAATATTCACCTAGTCCTATGGACTACAAAGAATATCCATTATAATCAACTTTAAAAATACCGAGAAAACATAATCGAACATCAATCCACAAATAAAGGACAAATTCAAAAAGACCCAACCTAGGAGTAAGGATTGGGGCTAGGCTTAGGCTTGCGGGACCTAGTACTGTCTCTGTAACAACAACAATGATCGAGGATTTTGGGGCACACTCATACCTGTGAAGCCAAGTGAATTCGATGCCCAGTACCTGCAAGCCTGCATCACCAAGAAGAAATACATGTGCATTCATGTACATATTAAAGAAGACATTGCAAACAGATGATCAGGATCGATACATCCTGTGGACCTCATCCATGTGAGTAACTACGACTTCATCCTGAATCATGAAAACACATCATGTATATAGGCACACACACACACACAAGGAATGTAACATGAGGGTTAGAATCTTGAGTATT
This sequence comes from Thuja plicata, assembly GCA_018584345.1. Taxonomy (NCBI): domain Eukaryota; kingdom Viridiplantae; phylum Streptophyta; class Pinopsida; order Cupressales; family Cupressaceae; genus Thuja; species Thuja plicata. The sequence goes on along the minus strand of MU223439.1, from coordinate 327,528 downwards.
GAGTTAGTCAATAATTGATACTAATAATAAATCACCATAATCATAATAAATATCCTAAAGCATTAAGTGACATACAAGATTCATCAAAAGTAACTTTAATAGAAGAATATATCTATATCCATCCAGCACATATCACATAACATCCTAACTGTGTTCAGAAAGGTATTGAAGGTCCATTATACATACATGGAGACAAACACATACATAAATGATACCTTCAGACAATATGTCTGATATTAGAATTTTCAGGTACAAGCCGATGAAATCATTATAAACAACTTATAGGAAAATGAGTATTAAGCTATAAGGAAACATATAAAGATCTTACTTTATTCAAAAAATTATATTAGGGTTGGAGGGGTATTATAGTAAGATTGGATTGCATGGATTAGGATTGATTGCACTTGAGTGGATTGATTTGGGATTTTACTTTATAGGGATTTTTGGATGAATGAATGGAAGGAGGATAAATGATTGGATAAGATGGGAGGATGATAAATGGATTGGATTGGATAGGATGGTAGAAGGATAAGTGGATTAGATAGAATGAAATTGAATGATAGATAAAGGATGAATTTGTGACCAATGACAAGGGAGAACCAAGACATGATAAAGTATGGAAGGGTGGGGAGATTTCTTAGATAGGAGATAGAGGGATGGAATGGATGGATAGGTAATATGGAATGAAAGTGTTACCAATTTTCACTATAGTTTTTATAATTGGTAGGGCTTCTATCAGCCCTGATTATTTTAGTGAAAGAGGTTCATGTTGTTATCAAATATTATCTGATTTATTAGATTGCATTCATACATCAGAATCTTTTCTCATTTTTATGTTGTTGATGCAATTCTAAGCTATATTGAAACATTTTTAAAGTTGTATTTGTTGTCCTAAGTTATCAAAATCAGAGATGCAAAGTACACATATGACAAAGTTTCATGTTCTTTAAGAAGAAAAATAAAAGGTTTGAGCCATTTTTATTTTTATTACAATTCTAAGAAGAGACCTTGTTCATTACAATAAAAATTACAATGAATTAAGTACTCCACATAGTCTGTGGCAGTCATACAAAGCAAATAAAAGATAAGAGCGACAGATTGATAAAAGAGAAGCAGCAATGTTTCATCAATTGAATGTGCATAATATAGTAAATACAAGCTCTTTTATCAATAAAGAGGTACATAACATGAAAATGCATTCATCGTACAACAACACAACCCATGGTTTAGGCTAATGCAAGCATGCATTTGAAATTTAAAATATAGAAATGAAAGCTGAATTTCATCTTTACAAATGTAAGAAGTCAAGACATGAGAGATAGGGTTAGGTCTCCCATTTCCTGGTAATGTTGTTTTGAGCTTGAAGTTGCTGTAGTCCTGGGCCCACATCTGAAGTGTTCCTACAAAAGAGAGAGAAGAGAGGGGTCAGTTCATATGAACTGAGCAATGGAAGAAACTAATCTTGCTATTCTATTGTATTGACCTCCATACATTTATAAGGATGCAAACCAGAATGCATAAAAGATGTTGTTGAAAAGAATGATCATAGATTGAAGAGATGTTTTATTATTAATGATGTTTGTGTTATGTGCAGGTATAGGTTCATAATTATCAAAGGATTGGGCATGTGGAGTAAAATGTGGCTCCCACAAGGGTTGAGCCCAACATGTCCTCAAAAGATTTTTTTGGTCATAAATCGGTGTTATAACTACCCATTTATGTTTCCTATTCTAAATATATGTGTCGCTCATAACAAAAAACCATCTCAGTTTGCTTTCATCAGGAGCACACATCTTCAAGGACAAGGTCATCTAGCATAGGTGATGCAACCACCTATCATGATCAGGTAAATCCAACAAGGAGAGGCAAACTTGGAGAAGCTACATAAGGTCAAATTTAATCAACTATTGAAGGGGCACATCTAGTTTTAGGTGCGAAACTTTCTAGTTACATACACACATGGGTCAAGTATACGAAATCAATAAACCATTGAAGGGACTTGACTTCACATCATGAAACCTTTCGGTTCAGTCATAAAGGGCATACTCAAAGAGTCCTTAAGGTCACAGCAAAAACCTTAACATTATAGAAACACAACTAAGGATACATACATTATCTCAAAAGAAGAAAATAGCAACAATAACATCTTTAGTTTGAGAAAAATCAACATTTAATGCTCATGATAAAGTCAAAGGAAGAAACTAAAAGACAATAAGCAGGTTATCATTCTTTATTTGACATGTTTGTTTCTTTGTGCAGATTTAAGAATCAAAAAACAACATACTATTCAAAATCCTAAAAATCATTATCATGAGGAGCTATAGTATGCCCAAGGACCCTCATGATTGAGCAACATAAATGAGTTTTCAACTTCAACTTATTCATAATTATTAAAGTATTTAATCAATAGTGTGTATGGAAAGACAATGATAACCATGCAAGAACAATGAAACACATCAAGACAACAACATTATCTCATGGGTCAACCTTGGTATCAAAGACAGTGCCATCAAATGTTTATGACAACAACGCTTTCATTAATTAGAACAATGACGACAAAGATAATTCAAAATAGTGATCAGTGGTTTCTACGCTATATAACAAAGAAAATATTTTAGTAGCTTCCTTGAAGCATGTGAAAATAAGACAACATTCATTCAAGGAATCCAAAGTAAAGATCATAAAAGCATTTTCAAGGAGCATCAAAAAAAGAATATCTTCATACTATATGATAGTGTTTTCAATAATTCTATTGAAATGGTGCTATAATACATAACAAAAACAACAACATAAAGATGATTGGTGTAATTTCATTTATAACAGTCAAAGAATCAGGTAGATTCAGTAAGGAGGTGATTGAATCATGCTATGTGAAAAGAGTAGAGGTTAAATAAAACTCAAAGCAACATTCCAAATTGGAGGAGCAGTTGTAACACTTATCTTCATGAGAGGATAGCAACAAGCATAGCGACTAGTGACATTAAGTGAGTGCAAAAAGTATCGCATTATGAATTACACATGGTAAGCTACAAATACAATTGAAAAACATTTTTTGCATAGCATATAGACAGCTACAAAACATGGAGCATATTGAAAAGGTCAGTAGGGTCAGAACTAAGATCAAGATCTGATGGGGAAAAATGCAAAGTAACATCATTAGCAGCATGGAATACATCTACAAAAAAGCCATGGACTATGCATAGGGGAAAATGAGATTTAATAAAATCTTTCAAGATTCTTTTCAAAGAGAAGGAATAGTGGTATATTTTCAAATGACAGAGCAGTGTTATGGTTGTACATTCAGATTGGAACCCTACATGGAAGTGCAGAAAATAAAACTAATGCCATTACCAGGTTACAACAATTGGAGTGAAATAGAAAAATAAGTGTTGTCATAGCATGCATAAAGAGGAATCATAATTGATTTAAGAACAATAGGTACAGAGAATTAAACACAATAAATTGTTGGTACAGTTCTCAAGAGATTAACACAGATCTCCATAGCATAAGCAAGGTCCCAACACAAATGAGAGCAATCTCAAACAGGGTATGCTTGCTATTACCAAATGAAAAGAAGTACACAGGGACATTTTCTTTTCCATTCAAGTTTTTTTTTCATTTCCATAGTTTCAAATAGTGGTCATAGTTTTGTTCAAAAATCATGGGTTGGAGCAATGTAAAGCACAAGGATAGACTGTATAAAGTCACGGCCTCACAACACCATGAGGTTTTTCTTTCTGTCCTTCTTGTGTGTTTCAAAGCTACTTTTCAACGAGCATGTTCATAATTAAGGAAAGTACAACCTTACAGAAAGCACAAATGTGTTTCACTTTTCCTTGTAGGGAGATATCAGAGCAGCAACCAAAGAGATAAAGAGAATCTATGTAAAAGAAATGCACAGGGCTCGCGTGAAAATAAATTTAAACCCTTGTGGACATTCACAGCTGCATAGCATCACAAAGCCCATTTTCAATGTACAAAAAACAAAAAGGGAAAATGTAGCAGACATAAAGAAAGGAAAGAGTATTTCATTCTTTACAAATTCTTTCAAACACAAGGAAGTAGCAAGTTGCATATCAACACTAGAGGTTCTTACCAATTTTAACAGCCATGAGTTGAAAGAGAGCAACAATGTCATCCATGTAAAGCGCAGAGAGTGAGCAACATTTCATAGCAATAGAGTCTCAAACATCAAAGAGGAGAGAGGCGGCAGCCATGGAAGCACACAAGACAGAATAGTTGTGGTGTTCAAAACCCCAGGAGAGAGGCAGCCAATGGCGGAGCAGCAATGAGACAAAACAAAGTGAAACAAGTGAAAGGCTTTTAGGATTTCTTACCAATGGTTGGAGTATGCTAAAGTGCTTTATGAACGCAAGCTAGGGAAACATGACACCCCGATAACTAAACAAACTGAGGATTTATTCAGCAACGATGGTATCACTCAAGGCATAAGGAGGCTAGCTGCAAGTAAAGCACAGGATATTGATGGGCTGCAAGTTGAATACCTGAAGTGGGGTGCTGATTTTCTTACACCCCACATCAATTGTATCTTTAATAACACCAATGAGGAGGGTTTTCCTAAGAAGTGGATGACTAGTGTAGTGGTTCTGATCTTCAAAAGCGGAGACACAAACAACCCCTCTAACTATCAGACCATCATGATCAACCCCCTTCTCGGCAAGCTATTTGGCAGCATGGTAGAATGAAAAATATGTAAATGGGATGAAATGGAGGAGAAGAGAGGAAAGGGACAAGCAATTTTTAGACTAAAGCACTCCACCACTAATCACGAGGCAACTCTTAGATACTTAATTGAGAAAATATGGGACAATCCAGGGGACGAGGCTTTTTGTTGTTTTGTGGATTTCAAAAAAGCATTTGACACGGTTCCTCGGCACAAGCTTTGGAAAAGAATGGAAGAGCTGGGTATTCCTATGGTTTTAAGAACTATAGTCCACATACTTTATGAACATGTTAAGGCCAAAATCAGAACTGCAGAGGGATTATCTGAGTGCTTTGACAGTGACATAGGGGTCAAGCAAGGATGCCCGCTATCTCCTACCTTGTTTGGGCTCTACATTGACAAGTTAGAAGAATGGTTAAATAGTGCTAGTGGTGAGGGGGTTCAGTTGGCTAGCTATGTAATAAAACTATTACTTTATGCAGATGATCTCATCATTATATCTAAGTCGGTCAATGGTTTGAGAGAGCACCTGAATATTAGTAATAACTGAGAGGGGGGGTGAATCAGTGGCCTTACAAATTTATCCTTTAATCACTAACCACCAATCAAATAAACCTCAGATTATTAAGTCCCTTCAAGATGCATGCCATGAAATACTTATAATGATTAACTGTCTGTCGATTTTCCTTGTCTGTCCTTATTCTCTTTGATTACTAATATGCAGTATAACTATTTACCAAAATACAGTAAGTAAGTAGAGTATACCAATATATCCATAAATACATATGTGAAATGTAAAATAGTAAAGTAATAAACCATACACACATAACACTTGGATTTTAACGTGGAAACCCTGTTGAGGGAAAAACCACTGGGACCGGTACCCCAAATTTTCACCCTTTTGAAGTGAGCCATGTTAAGAGCCAACCCTGTTAAAGGTTACAAACACACTGTTAGGTGTGACCTTGTTAGAGGATTTTATACATATAGGTTGTCACTTAGTATCGGACAACTCAGTTTGCTACCATCCTTGAATCAGCCTCTTTCTTAGACTGTCAATAGGCTTTAGGAAAAACTAGTGCTACTTTCATGAATCAACCTTTTTGGCACTCCTTGGGATGTACCTCAATATATATAAGACTGTTAAGTCCTACTCTGTTAAGAGACTTGATGCTTCAATGGTTAAACTGAAACAAAATGACTTGTTTCTAATGCAACTTGAATTGTAGATTTTCAGATCTATTTAAGTACATTACCTCTCTGATAAATATATCAATTCAATTCTTTGTGCTCCACACTTTCTACTCTGTGATGTTGTTCTCACTGTTTGTCAGTGTCTACAGAATTCCTTAGCTCTTCCTTCAGCTCGATTGATCAGTACTACATGAAGTTATCCTTCATCAGTTTCTCTTCAACATCTTATTTTTATTCACTCCCCTTAATCTCTTTTCCATGAATGTTGTTGGAAATGAATTAAGCTTGTCTCTTATATAGACATGATATTCATTGTTTCTTGATTCTTGATTCTTGGCATGAAAAAAAATCTAGCCAATTTGATTTAAAGCATAACTCCTGATTTATCTCGTAGTTATCTTCTTGCCAACTGTACAAATCTTCTTTAAATCAATAACTTAACTCTGGTCGAATAAAACAATGAAAACAACCAATTAAGTCTATCTTTAGCTCTTTCCAGCTAGATATTTTGTCATTTTCTAAACTCTTTATTCCATGGGTCAACTCTTTAGTTAGTCGTCGGTTACAACTGTCTGTTTCGTCGGTGTAACTCCAGTTAGCTTTGGGATCTCCGTCCGTCGGGCATCATTGGAGTTTTACTCATCGGGCAACACTGTCTTTAGTTCATCAGGCAACCTGTGGTTTGCTTCGTCAAGTAATACTATCTTCAGTTCATTGGGTATCACTGTGACTTTTCTTCTTTGGCTTTACTGATGGTGTGCACTCCATCGGTGTTGTCTATCACTTAGTGAATACTTGACTTTTGTGCATTGCTGAAAGCATAACCTTTGTTCCATTGATTCTCTGAAGTCTTTGGCATTATGTACATGACTATACAGATTATATCAAGTTGACATCAATGACAATACAAACCATTAACTGATTTAATGTCTTGAATTATCTTCAACTTTAACATTATCAAATATTTAATCAGTTATATGTCATCAGTCTCTCCCTTTGGCATTGATGGCAACAAAACTTATATTATCACACTATACTATTTCTAATACAATATGAAATACAATTATTGAGATTCATCAAAATACCAATCTTTGTTTGATAACCGATAAATGTCTGAACTTCAGTAAGCTATGTTTTAGCTTAGATTTGATTCTTGCAGCTTTCTATTTTCTGATGTGTTGAATCTCCTCTGGTGTCAATTTCTGCTTTGATGTCTTGTCCTCTTTTCAGCAACTTTCTCTTGGTATAATCTTTTCTCTTAGTGTAATCTTTCATACAATTTTCTCTCCCTGTTGGAGTGATTGGAGTGATCTGATAATGGATAATCTCTCTTCCTTTTCTCAGAAGAATGTGATAATATGGATAATCTCTCTCCCTTTGACAACAATGCCAATCAAATATTGAAATAGTGTATGTTGCTAGTTGTTTTTAAATATCTGACATTCATGTCAAATAATCATTTTCCTCTTATCCATAATATATTCCTTGAATTTCCCTTATCCATCAACAATACAACATTATGCTCTGGTGCTTGGTTCTGATATATACCTGTCTGTATATAGATGTAATTTTGAAGTTCTTTTCTTTGCTTGCATCAACATTTCTGATATTCTGATAATATATAGGCTGATGCAACCTTCAGTCTTTTACTGACTAGTAGACAAGGGTTTGACCCCTAGTCTCTTTCTCAGGTACTCAAATGTATCTTTAGGCAGTGGCTTGGTGAAGATATCGGCCAACTATTCTTTTGATTGCACATACTCAAGTGTTACTTCTTTCTCTTGAACTTTTTCTCTCAAATAATGATACTTGATTGCAATATGTTTAGTCTTTGCATGTTTGACTAGATTCTTGGAAATATTTATTGCACTGGTGTTATCACAATAGATAACCACTAGTTCTAATATTTTCATATGCATGCCTTCCAGTAGTTTGATCCATGCAATATTTGAGCAATTTTCAGCAACAGTAACATACTCTGCTTCTGCAGTAGACTGAGAGATGCATCCTTGCTTCTTACTGATCCATGTGACAAGTCTGTCACCCATAAAGAATGCTCCTCCAGTTGTGCTCTTTCGGTCATCAAGATTTCCAGCCCAATCAGCATTGGTAAACACCTTTAGTTCAAATTTGACTTCTCTTCTATACCATAAGCTGAATTCCTCAGTATTCTTCAGATATATTAGGATTCTTTTCACAGCAGTCATATGTGATTCCCTGGGGTTAGCATAAAATCTAGCAACAATTCCTACTGCGTGCAATATTTGGTCTAGTGTGTACAACATACATGAGTTTTCCAATCATTGATCTATACAAAGTCTGATTTACCTCTGCAGTCTTGTCCTCCTTTGTCAACTTACTTCCAGTAGCCATCGGTGTTTCAATTGGTTTGGATTCTTCCATCTTGAATATTTTCAGGACCTCTTTGATGTACTTGGACTGTGTAATGAAAATACCTTCACTCTGTTGAATGATCTGTAAACCAAGAAAGAACTTGATCTCTCCAAACATAGACATCTCAAATTCTTTGCTCATCTCATTAGCAAATGATTTGCATAGCATATCATTACCTCCAAATATGATGTCATCAACAAATATTTCAGCAATCAAAGTGTTAGCATCAGTATCTTCTTTTAAATAAAGATTGTTGTTTTCACTAGTCCTTATGAATCCAATACTTA